>LPNX010368516.1:884630-1019140 GCA_001517045.1 Pseudotsuga menziesii
GAAGATTAACCTTCCTCATCCACCCCAATTTATAAAATATAAACACCTATCTATGTGATTATATATAACAAATTGGAATTTATTACAAGTTTTACAAATTTTAAATTACTTTTCAAAAATTCATAATAATGATTATTGAATTTTTAAGACTACTAGTCGTTTTAAACATTGTAAATCATTTGTGTGTGTACACACACACACATATTAAAAATGATTAATTAGGTAAACCTGATTCACTTAAATAGTGAAATAAATGTCTATAGTTTATGGTTTTTCAGGCCCATGGTATTTGGTAGCCCATGATATTGACCCATGGTATTTCATGTGAAGAATCCTACTTGAATTTTAAAAAGCTATATTATAAGGGGCCTAAGGAGGCTATATGTCCGGATTGGCCATACCTTACTAGATTGGTTACAGAGAAAGGATACTAATAGATTTATTGTGGTTGGTTTCTCGATTGGGTTTTGAGGGTAACCATTCATTGTCGTTATGTTTATGAGGTTGATGTAATGATTTTCTTTATTATGTGATTCTAATCATAACAATGGAATGCAAGAAAATTGTTAGAAAGCTCGAGGTAAGGAAATTGATTATTGAAAGAGGCACATGGTATAGAAGGAGCACTTGGAAGTGGACAAAGAAGAAGTGACAACACACTATACTATTAAAATACTCTATTATAAGGGGCCTAAGGAGGATATATGGTCGGATTGGCCATTCCTTGACTAGATTGGTTAGGAAGAATGGATACGATAGATTTATTATGGTTGGTTTTCCTGATTGGGTTTCAAGGGTAATCCTTCATTGGCATTATGTTTATGTGCTTTATCTAATTATTATGTTTATTATGTGCTTATAATCATAACATTGGTATCATAGAAAAAGGTTAGAAGGTCCAAGGCAAGGAAATTGATTATTGAAAGAGTCACATGGTACAAAAGGAGCACCTAGAAGTGGGCAGAGAAGAAGTGATGGTACACTATAATCTATGCACTTGTATGAGAGTTGGGTTTAACCACAATGTAAATAGTCATATGGATATAAGACCCATTGAGGCATGCATACCCTTGGTTGATGAGTCACCTATGTAGTTTTAGGAAGACATAAGAAGGGGCCATGCTGTAATTCAATTCTCAGTTAAAGAGTTAAATGTATGTCTATAGTTCATGTCTTTTGGGCTCAAGGTGTTTGGTAGCCCATGGTATTGGCCCATAGTATTGAATGTGAAGAAGCCTACTTCAAGGATTGAACAAATCCACTATAAGGTGCCTAAGGAGGCCAATGTCGGCTTGAGTGTGACCAGTGATGGTGATGGTTGGACTAGCCATGCCCTAACTAGATTGTCTAGGAATAATAGATCTATTATTATGGCTGGTTTCCTTGATTGGGTTTCCAGGATAATCTTTTGTGTTACTGTATGCATGTCCTTTCTAATAATTATGTTTAATATGTGTGCTTCCAATGATAACAGATAGATGTGGCTCATCTACCTCTTATTGGGTTTAAATTGATCTTCTTAGAATAATAAGAGCATTTATCTAAATATTATAGATTTTTTTTTCTCAAAATTAACTACAAATAAATAACAAAAATGAACCAAGGAAAATTTTAAGGGCGAAATTTATCCCATGGGCTATTTTTCCAAAAAAGATTCGCCAATTTGCATTTTTGAAACCATGTTTCGCCCAATTTTGAAGGGGTAAAATATTTTAACTCTAAAAATAGCCAAATTATTATATAAACTATATAAAATCCTTAGAATTGAAATATTTTTAGAGAAATATCACCAAATATTTGATAGTTGAGATTTTAAGAATTGGTAATATTCGCCGAGTTTTATACACTTTTAAATAAGTATGTATCCTTAAAATTTTCCCTGAAATGAACTAGAAAGAAATAGAAAAAAATAACTAAATTATAATATCACATACCACGTTAGAATACGAGTCATGTGAGATTATACCATGTGCGCAATATTTTTTAAGAGTGGAATAAAATTTGCCTATTTTTTTTACATAAGATAAGATATTCTTTTCCAAAACTTTTAAGTTTTGATAGTATATTATATATTTTTGTTAAATATTCACATATGTATTTATGTGTATGCTTTTCCCATACAACCAATTACCTAAATACTATATATATGTATAATATTTGAATCCTTAAAAAATACCCTAACCATGTCCTTACCTACTTTTAGTTTTGGTGCATACTTTGTAATAGAATCCATTATACGTCTAACTTCTAATTGTTTTCTTAGTGAAAATTACACATAAGAAAAGTCAAATCGATATTGATTATGGGATAAACATTTCATGCGCCTTCACACAATTGTTGTAGGTATTAAACAATAATTTTATGTAGTCATCCTTAATCCTTAAAATTGATGCACAAACAATATATTCAAAAAAGTATAAATTCCTAAAAGCATTGACATGAGAGAATGGAATTAAACATGAAAAATATAACCCTTGTATTGATGAATTCCAAAAGAGATAGAAATGTTCATGGACCTATTTAAGGGCGCATTTCTTAATCTTAAAGCTTCAATTATATTAAAAATTGTTAGTATATATATACACTTAGGAGTTAGTTAAGATCAACTTTGCATAATGTGTCTTTAGGTATAGTATGTTTCTTCATTGTTCTTTTGCATCATATAATTTTATAATCACAATTATGTTCTAGGCATAAAATGATTCAAGAATTCATCTTTTCCTTAATACTAACAACAATTTATCTATTGGATAACACTTGATTGGTCCACAATCTCTATTTAAAGAGCATAGAGGGTTATTTGTTGATGATTGATTGTGAGATATTTATATGTAAACCATTTCATTTTTTCATTTTAATATGTTTTCGTAAGTGACCATGTTGGATGGGGTTGTGGAATGTTTCCCTTTTTGAGGGTTTTAACCATGTGGTATATTGACATACTGATATTTATTTGTTTGTGTGAGCATTTGTCTTAAGGTGTTTGATCTATGTGGATATACCCCATTTATCAAACATGGTATTGGAGAGGTTATGAAAACCTTCACTTGTTGATCAAATTTTTGAACATGTGTCACTACATCTATCAAAGGAATTATATGTTCTATTATTTTTGAGGATTTTTTTGGGCCATGTGAACTATTCTAGTGCATTCACAACAACATATTCAATTGGAAACTCTTTTCATTTCATCTTTGAAGCTCAAAGGTACAATTCTATTTTTTAATATTTTATTTTAGGGTTTTTTTTTTAAATATTTATCACTTGCTCCCTTTCTGATATACATATGCTCTTTGTGATACACCTTGTACAAGCATGGAAAATTAAACAAATAGTAAGAAATATTTTCTTTTCTACATATGTTCTTTTCCATGTTCCTTATACAACCTCAACAAATTAAAAAAAATTGCAGTAAGATCTAGACTAATTGAGATCTAACCTTGACCTAACCAAGTCTCATTTTTTTTCTTGGAAGTTTGGTTGTATTTTTGTGTGTATTAATGTTTAAAGCTTTTTACAGGTAAAACCAAAGGTTTTGGGGTAAGCATGCATTTTGAAGAGGTAGTGTAAAATAAGAAGAAGAATACATTAGTGTAAAAGAAAAAGAAAAATACATAAAGAAAGATAAAGAAAAATAAAACATCATTTGTTCTTTCTAATATTTGTGAGAATTTTTGTAATAACTCATTTGATTTAAAGCTATTTTATTTTTTAATTTCATTAAGTTACTTCAACAAGAACACATAGAACATTACATTATAAAATAACTTTGTTATAAAAGTGCATGCAACTTTAAGGTATAAAATAATTTTACTGTAAAAATACATACAATTTTACTTTATACAATAACTTTAATGTAAACTTGATTTCACTTAAATTATAAAATTGAATAACTCAACAAGCAATTTTATGTTTTTTTTAAATTATTTTTTACATACAACTTTAAGTTATAAAGTAATTCCTATAAAAACGAGTCTTATTTATTTTATAAAAATTAGTCACTTATTTTATTGTAAAAGTAACATATTTGTAAAAGTGAGCATACAACAAAGTTAAATAAGGATGGTGACTATTTTTACTCTTTATAACTCAACAACTTCATTTGGAACCCATCACCACATGGGTTAACCTTCACCTACTGGCATGGCACCTTGCTTACTCTTCATTCTTTAACAATCTATTTTTTAAGCTCTTTTGATGTAGACATTCAATTTATACTTTTGAATTCATATTACATGCATATAGTATTGTTATATGGATATTCCAATTGATCTCTTACTAGTTCAAACTACTTATGGAAAACCCATAAGGTGGATTTACTACGAAGTACGAGACTTTATAGGGTTACCTTAGGAACATAATTGTCCTTAATCAACCATTGAAGAGAGCAAACTAGGTTTGTAAAAATGATCAAAGTTAAGGATTATTTCAAATGTCCATGTCCAATGATCTATAATTTTTCTTTAAGAAATTAAGAAACCAGATGTAGCATGGAAGCATATGAAATAATATTTGGTAAAAACATTGATATTTGATTTGACCAAATCAAAACCAATTGATTGCTTTAAATATAAATGAGTTATATTTGCATTAAATATTTTATATATCAGATTAAAACACTTAAACTTTTACTTGAAGAACATAAAATATAAAGAAGAATGAACAACTTATAGATGATATTATTTCTAAGCTTGACAAATCCTATTGTAATTTTGTATCTACTTTTCACATCATCAAGGAAGCACTTAATAGTCAAGGGGCTACTTACAAAATTCTCTCTTTTGAATTTTTATGAGTCTCTCATTAGAGAGAAAGACAATATTTTGCATCTTGGAGTGATTAGTATTGTATGTACATCCAATACATCACTAGAATCGTAGTAGAGGCAATTCCCTAATAATCAAAAGAAGCAACATCTTTGCAACAAAAAACAAATCAAGGGTCCCAAACCCTCTTAGTGAAATCCTAGTCCCAATGATAATAATTAAACTAGATAAAAAAGAAAGAAGACTGGAAGACATTATAATTTTTGTAGGTGATATGGTCATATTGATTCTAAATGTTTAAAGAAGATAGAATCCTCAAAATTAACAATGAAGAAGAATAAAATAATAATGGAGAAGAACAATGTTAATTGTGATCCTCCTCCCATCTCTTTTTTTCATGGACATGCACTTTCTTCTTTTTGTTTTTGTGTCAAAGCAACATCTACCTTTTATTCTAATGAATTGTTTATTGATTTATGAACATTTTATCATATGGCTAAAGGTAAAGCCATTTTTTCTTCTTTTAATAAATGTAATCCCAAACAAATATTTGTTGGTGATGATAAACTTCTTAATGTTGAAGGGTCTAGTATATTTCAGGTATATAATGGCCATTTTTGTGATGTAGTATGTGTTCCAAGTCTTTCATACATTATTTTATTAATATTTTAAACCACTCATTCATATGAAGGTAAACAATTATAATTTTCACCTCACCAAGATGCAAACATTGATTTGAAATATCCTAAGCATGTCCTAGCAACTAGAATTATTGATGATGGTACGAGATTGTAAAAATTTGACAACTGTGGGTCAACATCTCTTCCATCACTTTTTATTTCTCACATAATGACATGAACAAACATTGCCATGAATTATTTGGTCATAAACTCTCATTACAATAAATATGTAATTATAATAATTTTCCCGATGGAATACACTCACAATGAATCCCCTGAGCACTTCCCCTCATTTCAAAGATGATACTTAGAGTAAACTATTCGGTTGCAATTTGGGAAACCTAATTTAGTGGTGACATTGAGCGAGGCCCTCAACATTCACATAGATAGTCATCTTGGGGACTTGAACTCATGATCTCCTACTTGTAGCTCATAACACTCAAAAACTCGAGCTAGCTTACCAGGATTAATATTTAAATAGAATATGGCAACTGATATTCCTATTATTTTTGTAGATATTTTATTTGTTTTGGCTATGTTCTTGATAAACATCATAAAAATAATTTTGACAAATGTTCCTTTTGGCATGCATTGGCCTCCTTCTAGTTTGTTCATAGTGATTTGCGTGATCCACTTCCTTGTGCATATTATTTGGGTTCAAGTACTTCTTAAATTTCATGTACAACTTGTTTAGGTGCATTTGGGTTTATTTATGAAAACCTAAGAGTGAATTTTTTAACATATTTTTGGCATACAAGTCCCTTTTACAAAAAACAATATGAACATCAAATTCAAAAGTTAGGAATAGGTCATAAAGAAATATGGTAACAATATATTTACAACTTACTAGATTTCATAGGGAATTTAGATGTAACATATTGTTCCATGTACACCACAACAAACCATCGATGTTGCCAAGAGAAATATTGCACATGAAAATATTAAAAAAAGCCATGTCACATTAAGAAAATATTAACATATTCCATGTCACATTAAGTTTAATCTATATTCATCCGTGAGATGTAGAACAGTTGGTGGCGGGGTATGGTTAAGACTCCCCCTAAGCTGAAAGGTCACCGGTTCTAATCCCATTGGATACCAAACAATCCAACCATGTTAAGGGTTGGTGCGGTCTAGGCCGGGTGCGATCCTCGGGTGATTTTGATGACTTAGATGCCCCTAGTTTGTGTTTACTTAGCCAATGGCAACCCTGCTAGTCAGGAGGTTCCACCACTTTGCCAAAAAAAAAAGAAAAAGGTTTAATCTATATTATCTCATTAATAATAGTTGACAACGTATGTTGAGATAATGTACTATTAAAAGGTGAGGGTTGAAAACAATAATGAAATGTTTAGATTATCTTGCACATACAATAAATAATGTAGTAACAAAAATTTTAAATTTATATAATAACTTATAAAAAATAATTTATAATTTACTGAATATATTAATACTTTTATATATTTAATAATAAATTTAAAGTTCACAAAATAACTGAAATTATAATTAAATAATAAAATTGTAATAATATTAAAAAACTATTCAGGATAGGGTGACATCACGAGTAAAAGGTTAGATTAATGGCTATGTGATCGGAAGGGACCCCGGGGAGTAACTTGAGGCACTCGAGGATTTATTATATGTCCCTTCTGTGTCATTGAGCATGCCATGAATAGATCCTCCATGCTCTCATACTTAATGTTTGATATTATAATGCACAAAACCACTACCACCATGATGATCAGACAATTAATGACCCTCAAGGGAAGACTTAAATTCCAATCTAGACATGCATCATTTCTTCATTCACAATAGCATGCCCCCTTATATGAGTGGAAGGAATTGGGCAAAGAATCAACCGACAATTAGTAAAAAAAAAATATTCACCGCGCGAGAGCATTTGTGTGCTTCTAGACACAAGGGGGGATACCGTAGAGGTGATTAAAAGGATATGGGTTTTGGACCTTACTCTTCGGTTCGGATTCAAGGGGTTATTGACTTGTGCGCAGGCATTGCTTAAGTGACTTCGAAAAGAAAAACAGACTTCTGAAAAAAGGCATTGCTCAAGTGTTGAATCTTCCTCTCCCGCTTTTCTTGGTGGAGGCGCTGACTGATGGATATTTACCAACTTTGAAAGATGCTATTCATGCATCGGTGACCAGAATGCCAACCCTAGTTCCTATAGATAGTGGTAGCAATACACAAATAATAGTCTTGGAAACACCTTGAACAATGGCGATGGCGATGTACGTGAACCTGTACCTACAAAATGTTAGAATAACTTGTACCTAAGGTCAAGATTAATAAATTGATGGAGGAACTTGAGAACTTTGAGTTGTTGGATTGATATATTAAGAATGAAAATGCATTATTGAGAAATCAAGTTGTTAAAAAATAAGGTCAAGATTAATAAATTGATGGAGGAACTTGAGAACTTGAGTTGTTGGATTGATATATTAAGAATGAAAATGCATTATTGAGAAATTAAGTTGTTAAATTTCAAGAGAAACTTCATATTGATCAGAAAATGTTGGAAAAACAAGTTAAGAAATGGTGTGCAATGAGTTGGAAAAACTTCATATTGATAAGAAAATGTTGGAAAAACTAGTTAAGAAATGGTATGCAATGAGTTAGAATGTTATGATAGAAAACAAAAGACTAAATATTAAAATCACAAGATTAAAAAGAAATATTGTCTAGATATTTTAATCAATGTTACAACATACATATAAAGTTTAGTATTGGACACAATTTTGATAGAATTTTGAAGGAAGCACAATATTTTTGAAGATATAGAAAATACTTTTTTATCACTTATAGCTGTACCTTTTAACCTTTAATCCTTCACTTTGAACCACATTATTACTCATTTTTCCCTCATTTAAAATATATGCATTTTAAATAAGTACCTCAAAGTATTACTGTCTATTTTATAGATTTTTCACCTTTTGGTTTACAAGTTTGAATATCAGTTTACTAATTTGTCTCTACATGAATTTCAAATCCTATAGCAACTACTCAATTCCTATAGCAAATTTGACATTCCATACGGTTGTGGAAGTTCAAACGAGAAACTACCACTTATGATATGTTCTTGATCCTTTCGATATGGTCAGGTGTTCCTTGAAAAAATTGAAAGCAAATAGGGTAGGTAACAAAGTGTGGTTTACAAACATATTACTCTAGAAATATAGAATTGGATCAATGAATTTACTCTAAAAATATATTGTAAGACATTAACCACTTATACTATGAAACAGGAACTCGATATAGTTCTCATTTTTCTCTCTCCTAATTTTAGTAGCTATTTTTACCTCCGCTTCAAAAAGGGTTGATACCAGTATCACACATTTTCATTTTGAGGCATCTTTTTGGGCCTTTGAATCATCTTTGTCACAAAATATTTTTAATTTATATTTTCAAGTGTGTTTTTTAGAAATTTAACAAAATAACATACATTTAGAAGCAAGTTATAATGAAAAACATATGCATTTTTCATTTTTCTCTTTAAAATATGATTTTTTATGGACACAATAAGACATTTTTATAGACAAAATTGTAAAAAATTCCAAAAAATAAAGACATTTAAGACCATTTTCAATGGATCTTCAGAGATTTTTTGTATACAAATGATACTATTTCATATTATTTTCCAAAAAGTGACGATTCACATAAATTCAAGAAAAAATATACCATATATTTGTAAATGACATATTTAAAACATTATATATACAAATTTTATTTCTAAAATAAAGTTCAAAAGTCAAAACACTACTAATATATCTTATCAAAAAGTTGTCAAATTTAACATTTTCTTCAAGACATGAAACTAATCAAGAATATCATGCCGACCAAATTCTTCTTCGAAATTGGAATTTTATGGAGCTTGGATTTCTTCATGAGGGACATTAATGTCCTCTTCCATTGCATCTTTTATGTCTGCAAGATGCCCAAAGTGTTCATTTCCAAACATCCCTCCTAATGGGGGTTGAGGCTCTATTGCCATCTTTGCCACAAGTGCTTCCCTAAACTCTCCTTTCTTCAAACCAACTTCTTGCAATTCATCTCGAATTACTTGAATATCATTAATCATTTGCTTGATGTAATTGCATTACAGTGGATCATTATCAATGGATAAACAATTTCTTCCTTTATGTAAGGAGCATGCTATTGTTGTACTTAGTCACCAAAAACAAAAAAAAATAGTTTAGTCAAATAGCATAAAGAAGCATACTTAAAAAAATTAATGAAGAATAAAAAAACAATAAAACTTGAAATATGTTTTCATATGTAATATTGGAAATTTTTCCTGAACTTGAGAACAAAAATAAGACCCAATATCCTTCTCTTGAAAATGTATCTATGAGATAATTAATCAACACTTGTGGCCTTTGATAGATATTTACAATCATTCTTTTCAAATCCCTTTCTTCATATGTTAATTTTTTAACCACGACATTATAATTCAACATTTAACTATATTTGCGTTCACTATTTTCTTTTATTAAAACATATTCATAAGTCTCATCTTTTGTCCAAGTTGCAAGACGTATATTTTCAATATCACTAAAAAATGAATCACTGATGAAGTTACATTTTCCTATAACAAAAATATATAAAAGATATTAAAAAACAAAACAAACAAACAAAAATAATGTATAAACACCAATGTTTAAAATTTTTGAAAAAAAAATCTAAAATGATTTTTTAAACTTCAATGTTTTAAAAAACAAAAATAAACTAATTTAAAATAAAAATAAACTAAACTAAACTAAAATAAAACAAACAAAAATAAATTAAACAAATAAAATAAACAAAAAATAAATAAATTAAAAAACAAAACAGAAAAGCAAATAAAAAACAAAAAAACAAAAAAATAAAAAAACAAATAATACAAAATAGACAAACATTAACCAAGGTGGAGTGTAAAAGGTGGTAGGGAGGGGTGGCACGATTCCGAGAATTGCGCCACCCCTCCCTACCCCCTTTTACACACCACCTCCTCCACCACTCCAACACCAAGTTCTCCATATACTACTCCCTTCCCTACGTATCCCCTACACTCCCCACTACCCCCTCCCACTCAACCCTTCCCCCTCCCCTCCACTTATCATACTATATAATATTATATCTAAAGCCTCCAAAAAGGGGCTAAAACCCCTCAAAGGAGCCTAAAACCCTAAACAAAGCTTAAGTTAAGGTGGAAGGGGCTAAAGCCTGGACCAAGGGCTTAAAACCCTAAAACCCCCAAAAAAACTATAAAAGGAGGGTGGGGAGTCACTCTCAAAGAACACCTCTCTTACATACTGTTATGCTGCCCGTGGATGCCTTGAGACTCTTTGCCTCTCAAGCCACCCACATCCCCCTCTTTTCCACTCATCTTCCCCATTGAGCCATAGCTCCTCCATTGCTGAGTGAGATAGGGAGGTGCTTCTTCCAACCAGGGCATGGTGGCCCATTTCACCAAAGGAGAGGTATAATTTAGTTTTGTTTATGTGTTTGCTTTGATAGTTTAGTTGTTTTCTGACCATTATTTTCTTACAGGTTTGATCTTTAACATGTTTTGCAGGTTTATTGTAGCTTAATAGTTGCTTGCAGGTAGCTAAGGCGGAGCCCTAACCTTGTTTGCAGAGGGGCTCACGACCATATTGCTTTCTGTTTCTTTTATTCCTTTCTGTTCCATTTTTCTTTCATGCATTTTCAAGTAGGAATCTACCCTTTCATCCTATAGATGGAAGGGAGCCATTCCTGCCCCTGTAGCAAGGAGAAATCCCTGCTACAGAAATCCGCGGGCTTATGATGGCCATCCCACTAAAGCCCAAGGAATCCTCCCCCGTGTCCCCATCACATTAGCTGGGAAGATAGTGCTGATTGACATAGAGGTCGTCAACGCTCAACTAGACTATAAAATTCTCCTTGGAAGAAGTTATATGTACACCATGAGAGTGGTCGCATCAACTGTCTTCCATCTCATGATGTTCCCTCACGAAGGGAAGGTCATGACAGTTGATCAACTCACTTATCACGATCCGCAAGGGTTAAAGGCACCCACCAATGTTATCCCTACCATCACCACCATTGAGCCACAAGGGACGACCACACACGCCAATGTTGTCCCTACAATCAACACCATGGTTGACAACACACTAGCCTCCCCATTGTTGAATGTGGGTCCTGGGTTGTTTGCCGATACCACCATGATGGCTCATTTCCCCTTAGTGTCACCACCACCGACACAAAATGAGACTGCAGACTTGTGCATGGTCTCATCCAGTGCTGCTGCACCCAAACAATAAGCGCAGCCATAGCCCCAACCCCAACCCCAACATCATCCGCAACCGCAACACCAACAATAGCCACAACATCATCCACAGCAGCAATGTTTCGCGTAGCTGCAACCACAACCGCATCACCACATGCAACTAGCAGGGAGTTATCTAGGTTCATCGCTAGTCCATATGATTCCCTTCCTCTTTTCCCCACCTGGGGTCATGAGCAAGCTGGTAATGGCCACCTTAAGCCTACCTAACTTCACATTGGGAATTTTGGTATGGTATCTCAATCCACCAGCTCAACCACCAATGTCCTAGCTTGTTTTAACCTCGGTGCAACCCATTGCGGTGGAGTCTCACCCTCCACCTGGCCCACAAAATCCAACCGCCGCACCCACACCTGCACCACCCCACCCAAAAAGGGCCAGGGGCAAGAATGTGAAACCTACTGCAGATCCGTGACAAGTCTCGCCTTGCACTGTCTGCGAGCAACAGGGCCACCCAACTCAGAATTGCCTTGAAATCCCAATGATCCATGCGCATTTGGATGCCATGGATACAAACGAAAAACATCCCCATGGTCGAACTCCCAACCGCGCTGATAGTCAGAAATAAGGCATTGAGAACAAACCATGCTTGCACCCTTTGCGGTTTGTATGGACATTACTCTCACCATTGCCAAGACTTTCCTGAATTTTGAATGGCTCTAGCTGACCTCCATCAACATTCCCTTGAGTCTGAGATCACCTTGATTGAAGAAGTCCAGCCCCCACTGCCTTCTTCAGACACCATGTCCATTAACATGATGTCCAGTTCAACTGACCCGCTTATCTCCACCTCCAACAACGGTCCATTGGACCTGTCTCTTCGTTGCTTCCACAATGATGAGGAGATACTTGAAGCTCTGATCACCCTAGAATACCCATGGGATGACATGCACAATCGCTCGTTCTTCCTCCCCAAAGAACTTGTGTCACAGTCTGACCAGTTTTCCGTGGAGACCAAAGATTTCATCCATGGGAAAGTCAACTGGTTCAAGAACCCCGTCCCGGCACCAGATGCCTTCAAAGAAGGGAACATGGGAAACATCTCTCCCACCATCAAAATCAACATCTCAACCAATCTTGAGAGTATTGAAGAAATCATTCTAGGGGCATCTTGCTCCCCGGAAGAGGTCACTGCCTACAAAGCTCTCTTCCAAGAATTCCGTGATATCTTCACCTGGTCATACACTGAAATGCTTGGGTTGTATCCATCAATCATGGAGAACCACATCGACACTTGGCCTGATATGGCCCCCATACAACAAAAACAACGGCCCATCCATCCTTCCAAAGTGGCCGTGGTTAAAGTCGAGATAGAGAAGTTGCACACAACCGGCTTCATCTACCCCATTGGCTACACTACTTGGGTTTCTAATCATGTTCCTGTGAATAAAAAATAGGGTACCATTTGCGTTTGCACAGACTTCTGTGACCTCAATGGTGCGTGTCCCAAAAACAACTTCCCAACACCCTTCATCGATCAGATTATTGATGCATGCACCGGAAACGAGGCCTTTTACTTCATGGACAGATTTTTCGGCTATAACCAAATCCAGATCTAGAAAGAATACTATTATAGGACGAAATTCACAACCCCATGGGGCACATTCATGTATCGAGTCATGCCCTTTGGCCTGAAAAACGCTAGAGCCACTTTCTAGCGTGCCATGACATATTGTTTCCACGACCTAATCCACATCATCTTGGTCTACCTGGACGACCTTACCGCTCGATCACCAAAATAAGCACAACATATAGATGAATTACGACAAGTCTTTTACGTTGTTGTAAGTACAACATTTTCCTGAACCCCCTCAAGTGTGTGTTTTGTGTCCCAGCAGGACGTCTACTCAGGTTCATTATATCCCACAAAGGGATAACGGTAGATCCCCTCAAAGTTGAGGCTATCCTTGATCTTCCCTCCCCAAAAACTCGGCACCAACTACAGAGCCTCCAAGGCAAGGCCAACTTCCTCCGCCGCTTTGTACCAGAGTACGCAACAAAAGCCTACGGATTCATTTGCCTTCTCCGCACAAAAATCCCTTTTGTTTGGGATCAGCAAGCACAAGAATCGTTTGATGCACTCAAGCAAGCCCTGGCTTCCGCACCATTACTCTCAGCACCAGACTTCACTCGAGACTTCATTCTCTATGTGTCAGCCTCGGACAATTCCATGGCTGGAGTCTTGGTCCAAGAAGATGATACTCTCCAGGAGCACATGATTTACTACATCAGTCAGAAGCTAACAGGACCCCCACTGCGATATTCACCCGAGGAGAAATTGGCCCTTGCCGTCATCTTCTCGGCTCATAATTTACACCACTACATCATCGCAAATCATACTCGTGTAGTGGTTGATTCAAACCCAATGTGGCACCTCTTAAGCTACTGCCTTCTAAAAGGTCGAGCAGCTAAGTGGGTAGTCGTCCTCCAAGAATTCGACTTAGAGTTTGTTTCCCCGAAAATCACAAAGGCACTTGCGCTGGCCATGCTCATGACCAATCTGACCCCATTAACTGCATCATCACCCCCCAAGGATGATCTCCATGATGATTTCCTATTCGTCATATCTACGGACGACCCATGGTATGGGGACATCCTTCTTTATTTATGAACACAGAAATTTGCAGTGCAGTTAAACCATGAGGATAGGAAACGCATCTGACATCAAGCCATTCACCACTTTCTAGTTGGAGATGTTCTGTATCATTGAGGCATTGATACCATCCTACATTGTTTCCTCACTCGTGACGAGGCCGAAACCATCCTCAACGACTGTCATAGTGGATCTTGTGGTGGCCACCTTTCAGGTTTGGAAACCACCTAGAAGATTTTACGTGTCGGCTACTTCTGGCCCTCCATATTTGTTGATTGCATCGAGGCAGTCAAGCATTGTTGCAGTTGTCAACTCTTTGCCCCAAAATCAAGAACCCCTCCAACACCATTACACCCTATAGTCACAGTTGGACCATTTTGCAAATGGGCAATTGACTTCATGACAATCAACCCCGTCTCGACCAACGGTCACAAATACATCATTGTGGCCATTGATTATTTCACTAAGTGGGCCGAGGCCATGCCCACATTCGATTGCAAAGTTGAAACAACAGTGTGCTTCTTCTTTAATCATGTCATTTCATGATTTGGTGTTCCTAAACAATTAGTCTCAGACCATGGAGCACATTTTCAAGATGTCGTATGGGCTGAATTGTCAACCATGTTGAAATTCGAGCACTAGTACCCATCATCCTACTATCCCCAAGGCAACGGCCAAGTTGAAGCAGTCAACAAAATCATCAAAACAATGCTCCAAAGAATGGTAGGAAACCATAAAACCAACTGGAATCACATGCTATTACCTGCCCTATGGGCTTATCGCACATCCAAAAAAACCGCAACCGGTTTCACCCCTTTCTGCCTAGTACATGGCGTTGAATCAATGCTCCCCACAGAGTGCCAAATCCCATCCCTCCACCTCGCGGTGGAACTCCTTCCTGATACTTCACCTTTAGAAGAGTGACTCCTCCAAATTGAGCAAACCATAGATGACCGTCAAGCTGCCCTCCAAGCCATTGAAATAGCCAAAACACGTTCAAAGGTCCACTATGACTCCCATGTCCACCCTCGCACTTTCAGCAAAGGAGATATGGTTCTAATCTACGACCAACCCAACGATAAGTTGGGCAAAGGCAAGTTCGAGTCAATGTGGTATGGCCTGTATGTTATCCACCATTGCCTCGAAAAAGGGGCATACAGCCTTATTGACTCTGATAGACAACGCTTGGAGAACCCTTGCAACGGGCTCTACCTTAAGAGATTTTACGCTTAACATCACCAATGAGTCACATCATTTTCTTTTCTTGTTTTTCAACATTTTTACCACAAATCAGGGGCAGCACCATTAGTTGCTACTCCAAAGTCACCCGGAATCAGTTTGAGGCACCTCTCACACCTTCGGACTCAAATTTATATCTCCTAATGAGACCATCATCTCATGTTTAAAAAATAATTTCGGGACCATTTCCCACAAGTCACCTCAATTTATGAGCCACAGCATGGCGATGCAAGTGTCTAAGGACCCGTACTTGAATCAATATTGCCTCCTACTACTCATGCGGGTTATCGGGCCATCGCCCGTTAAGGGTTACCATTTTTTCTTATTGTTTTGTATTTTGACATAGAATTGTCTACTTCATCTACCGCACCTTACGTGGATCTCTAGACCATTGTCCAAAAAACGATTTATTTTTCTTGCATGTATTTGGCATATAAGTATTAATTCTTGCACATGATCTAGGAACTAGGAATCAAAATCATCAAAGAATAATTAACAAATACTCATGAATTGGAAATAACTGGATCCCGAATTGGTTTCCTCTCTGTATATTTAATAAACAATAAAGGGTTACAATACCAATGCTGAGCAATGGCTTAAATCCATGAAGAATTCGAATACCTAAGGAGATAATTTGAATTCAATGAGTGAGTCTAGCTTAACTGACTCTTTGCCATGCAATCTCACTCAGTTAACCACTTGACCAAAACCCTAATTGACTCACCAAACCCTAACTGAAGTCAGAGTGCAATAAGTGACTGAATCTCAATTGAAGGAGATCAAACACATGTCATAGCAATCCAACCATCAAGTGCTAGTGCTGCATGACTCCAATGAACCCCGATGAGGTTAACTGAAGCTAAACTGACCATCATAAGTTGGTGGAGGTGCCTTGTTGACTCCAGTTCATTAAATAATAATAAATAATCATTAAATAATATATTTAATGAATGGAGGCGCCTTAACTGACTGTAACTGACTGGTTGAACTGATTGTAACCACCAGTTAGCAATTAGGTGCATTAATATCACTCAGATCACCCCTGGAGTGCTCCAGTTAGCCTCCTTGACTATAGGAGAAGGCTAATTTAGCCTCCTTGACTGTAGGAAGGCGTGGGTGTGACTGGATGATGGCAATTAATGCTCCACTGATGTCAATTAAACTTAGGATAGTGGTTTAACTAGGCCAATTTGACTGAAAGAGTGTGTATGATGGTAGATGTCTCCAACATCCCCCCTTAAGCTATACTCAGGAAGAGTTAGAAAACATAGATGCATAAAATGCTATGGCCCTGGCAACAAAGGCCATAGGTCACTCTGTACAATAAAGTAACTGATTAATATAACCAAGGAAATGGGGAAAAACCTCATGGGAAAAATACCCCCCCTCAAACTAAGCAGTAAATTAAGAATTTGGTTCTTCTATGCAGTAGCATCCTGAGACTATGCATGTGAACCTATGAATCCAAACTAAATGAATATGTATGGAGGAATCTTCCACTTTGGAAGAAAAACAATGCACTCAACTGAATCAGAAATATAAGTAGCTACACGGTGAAAACTGGACCCATGTAGAGCAACTGAAATCATCTGAAGAGAGAGCAAAGGTTATTGAGGATTCAAACCATGTGTGGAACACTCAAGAAACTGATATGTTGCAGCCCTGAACAAAAAACCATGATTGGTAAAATCAGCCCCAATTTTTAGGAGCAAGTGTCCATGCGGATGTAGAATGTCTTCCTCTTTACTAGTTCTGTGAGGAGATGAGCTTGTGACCAAAGGTAGAGAATCCCTGGGAATATGGAGAGTGAATGATTGAGCTCCATAATCTGATATAGTTTCATAAATATCTAATGATTCACAAAATAAAATATCAGCAACCTCACAGGAGGAAACTAACACCAAATCCCCATCAGCAAAATTGAAGAAGAACTGTGGTACTTGATTTTTCACACCGAAATTGGTGAGAGCAGCTACAAGCATGACTGGAGGATTTTGGATTTTAAAATATGAACAAAATAATATCAGATCAGAATGTAAATCAGATCTAAATAAGTTCACAACAGATCCAAAACTATGAAATGAAATCAAATCCCCAGCAGCAGTTTTGTAGGAGACTTGCGGTACTTGTTTATTCACACCGTTGATGAGAACAACTACAAGCAGTACTGAAGGTTTATGAAACTGAAATTTTGAACCAAGAAATATCATATCATATCCAAATAATATCATATCAGATCCAATAAGGTTCATATCAGATCCAAAATTATGGTCAACCGAGACGGTAGATGCACAGTTTTCTTCTTCAAAATTCTGAATTTTGGTGCATGCAATCCTGCAGGAATTTGCTGGAAGATATAGATCATGGGGAGTGAATGTGTCACTCTTATAATCTGATATTTCTTCCAAAATATCCAAGGTATTCCATATTTTCACACCAGCAGCAACATTAGAGGGAGAACAATCAAATTTCTCTTCACTTTCGGAAGCAATTACTGGTAAATTTTGCACAGAATTCAAAGGAAAATCACCGGTGAATGTTTGCATGGAAGTGTAGCAGCATTTTTCTTCAATATCAGAGATTCGAATGTCTTCTTCTATTTCAGAAATATGAGAAGATGAGATATCAGAGATCTCATGAACTTCCAGAGCATCAGGAGAAGGAGTCACTTCATGGATACTTTCTTCAATTCGAATTGAATGTGTAGAAGATTCTGCTTCATCTTCATCTTGAACAACTTCATCAGAGAGAGTAGAGGCTGAGATTTTTGAGTGAAGAACTCTTGTGGTGCTGGCTGTAATCTCCAAAGTACTATTATGATCCTCATTTTGCTTGCTAAAGGTTTTGTCCAATCTTGTCTAGAGATCCTTTGGGTATTCAGCAGAATCAATAACAAAGTACAAGTCATCATCAAGGGCCAGAGCTATTGATCCAAAAGCAAAAGCTCTGTCAATGTCATTTCTCCAGTCATTCTCATTCTCATACGTCTCTCTTCCAATTCCAATAGACACCTCATAGAGACCTCATCTCTTGAGATATGCAATCATCTTCAACTTCCATTCCGAATAGCTTGTGAATGGGGTGAGAGGAGGGATTGATGAGTCCATTCGAAGTTGTACCTGTTAAGACCTGCAAATCAAAACAAAAAGGGCACCGTAAGGTCGGACAACCTGCACATTTCAGGCTTTCATCACACCTAGCATAGTCAATCAAGCAAGCTTGATCAACAAGTTCTTTACTTGGGATATTGAGTGGTAAGCCTTGGCTTCTGGTGCAATGCCGGATTTTTGAGCTATTGCTCAAATTTCATAGAGAAATATGTCAAAAAGCTTGTTCTTGAGAGATTGTTCTTCGTCCCACCGTATGCTCTGATAGCATATTAATTCTTGCACATGATCTAGGAACTAGGAATCAAAATCATCAAAGAATAATTAACAAATACTCATGATTTGGAAATAACTGGATCCCGAATTGGTTTCCTCTCTGTATATTTAATAGACAATAAAGGGTTACAATACCAATGCTGAGCAATGGCTTAACTCCATGAAGAATTCGAATACCAAAGGAGACAATTCGAATTCAATGAGTGAGTCTAGCTTAACTGACTCTTTGCCATGCAATCTCACTCAGTTAACCACTTGACCAAAACCCTAATTGACTCACCAAACCCTAACTGAAGTTGGAGTGCAATAAGTGACTGAATCTCAATTGAAGGAGATCAAACACATGTCATAGCAATCCAACCATCAAGTGCTAGTGCTGCATGACTCCAATGAACCCTGATGAGGTTAACTGAAGCTAAACTGACCATCAGAAGTTGGTGGAGGTGCCTTGTTGACTCCAGTTCATTAAATAATAATAAATAATCATTAAATAATATATTTAATGAATGGAGGTGCCTTAACTGATTGTAATTGACTGGTTGAACTGATTGTAACCACCAGTTAGCAATTAGGTGCATTAATATCACTCAGATCACCCCTGGAGTGCTCCAGTTAGCCTCCTTGACTATAGGAGAAGGCTAAGTTATCCTCCTTGACTGTAGGAAGGAGTGGGTGTGACTGGATGATGGCAATTAATGCTCCACTAATGTCAATTAAACTTAGGATAGTGGTTTAACTAGGCCAATTTGACCGAAAGAGTGTGTATGATGGTAGATGTCTCCAACAATAAGTGCCTCGGACTTGTACTCACATCACATGTAGTCAAGTCCGTCCACTGCAACTCACACACAACTCTCTTGACCTTTGTTCGAGAGCCACCTCGCTTTGCGTTCCTTTTCCACACTGACTCGTGAGCCTCTGCCATGATCTATCCTATGCATGTATTGGTATGTTTGAGAGCCTTTTGCTCCATCCATACTAAGTGGATGACCTTTGGACCACTGTCCACTATCCCGACATGGGGCACCGCCTATGCCACCACAATTGGTTGACCACACTGGAGTTTTGTTTAAGCTCTTTTCTGACTCCTAAAAACAATGAAAATATAGCCGAGCATAGCTGCTTCCTTTCTTGCTCGATAAAGGATAGGAAAGGGTGTCTACATTGTCTCATTTACCTCCTTTTGCGGACCATGTAGACCATCAAATGAAAAGGACTCCCTTGGCATATTCAAGCCAAGACCGTTCCCCTCTGCATACTTTTATGCTTTCTCGGGCAGAGGGACCGCACTTTATGAAAAATCTCACCATGGGTTGTCGTTAAGCTCTTTTCTAGCCTTCTCATCAAGAAAATATTACTGAGCAAACTTGGTTTCATTCATGCTCGTAAAAGTATCTGAATGACCATCCAGTCAGTATAGGTTTAACCTTTTCCGGCCTGATTGGACTACCAATGGTAAAGAAGTCTCTCATCCCCTACAGGATGGGCGAGCTCTCCTATGTATACTTTTATCCTTTTTTGGGCATAGGAGACTACCAATGAAAAAGATCCCCCACTGGAGTCCTCTTCATTCTTTCAGACTCTCTAAAATTAAAAGCACCATCGGGCATTTACTTTCTTGGGCTCGCCAAAAATCCACGAGATCGTACCATAACGGTGTCCCTAGACACCACCCCACAGAAAACATTTCGGCAGCATTCCCCCTTTGGGTCACCTTTGTTCAGAGTAATCTGTAATGTGTCTTCCTTGTATCCCATCAATATCGAAAGTGTCCACCTCCTCCAAGTATTCCCCATCTGGAGTAACATTCCTGGTATTACAGCCATGATCCCATTCCCATGAGTCAGTTTCATTTGCTTCCTGGTCCGCCCTGCCGTCATACTCTGAACAAAGGAAGTTTGAGTCTACCACACTCCCCCTAGCCCTGTTCAATTCTTTCCCTCCCCCTCCCCCTCCCAATTTAGTGGGTCAGTCCGCATATTTTCTCACACCTTTCGGTTATTTCCCTTGTGCTTCTGGTCAAGGAAACATCATTGCCTTGACTAGGGGCAGGTCTCCGTCTGTCGACAACAACACACATATTCCAGAGGATAGAACAAGAGTTCCCTGTACCTTGGTTTCATTAACATCATTGATTAGTTTCTTGGACCACTTGAGAGGAGTCCTTAGTGCCTCTCGGGATGGTTGTTTCTCATGTGCTTGACTTCAACTACATCATCGCACCATTGAGATTCATACAGGGTTTGGTCGGTGCAGTATTTGGTCGAAGACCCCGGATGTCACTTGACTCTAGCACATTGATGAGTCTATTCGAGGGACCTAAAAAAGTTATGTCCCTTATGATTTCCAGGTTGCGTTGGAGAGAGCGTTCAGAAGCCCTAGCAGTGCTTCTATATAGATTATGCACCATACTTGTACCACAGAGACTCTGATTCTCAATTAGTGAGTCCATATAGCTATGTACCGTCCCAGATCCAGCAGGCCGTTAGTCATGAAGATATAGCATTACATGAGAATGCCATGGGCCCAATGTACCAGATCAGTATTGTATTCAGCCTCACATTGAGGCAACCATTATTGTATCATTAGTTGTATATGATCGACTCTTGTATTTTAGAACATAGATCAAATTATTCTTTTGACATTGTCACAAGCATGGGGATGCCCACCTCATCCATATACATGTCACACATTATTTGTATCTCACCCATTGATGGGAACCATATTAATACAAAAACCAAAAGCCACCATGCCCCAGTCCTAGAAGCACCACCTGTACGCAGCAAATCCTAGGATGTCCGTTGGCCATACGATGAGCTATTTCCCTCACACATCAGGGGGCAATCTATTAACCCAAAAAATCCCTCACTCAGCTCTACATGGCCTACACCACCCAAGGACACCCATACATGACCTTCATAACACCCCATTAGACCCCCACACGCTCAAAAAGGCTTAAGAATGAAGAAAAGGGCTTAAAAACCCCAAAAAGGTGCCTAAATAACTCTCCTAGGGGCTAAAGCCTCCAAAAAGGGGCTAAAACCCCTCAAAAGAGCCTAAAACCCTAAAATGAGCTTAAGTTAGGGCAGAAGGGGCTAAAAGCCCAAAAAAGGGGCTAAAGCCTAGACCTAGGGCTTAAAACCCTAAAACCCCAAGAAAAACTATAAAAGGAGGATGGGGGGTCACTCTCAAAGAACACCTCTCTTGCATATTGTTATGCTGCCCGTGGATTCCTTGAGACTCTTTGCCTCTCAAGCCACCCACATCCCCCTCTCTTCCACTCATCTTCCCCATTGTGCCATAGCTCTTCCATTGCTGAGTGAGATAGGGAGGTGATTCTTCTAGCCAAGGCATGGTGGCCCATTTCACCAAAGGAGAGGTATAATTTAGTTTTGTTTATGTGTTTACTTTGATAGTTTAGTTGTTTCCTGACCATTATTTGCTTGCAGGTTTGATCTTTAACATGTTTTGCAGGTTTATTGTAGCTTAATAGTTGTTTGCAGGTTGCCAAGGCAAATCCCTAACCTTGTTTGCAGAGGGGCTCATGACCATATTGCTTTCTGTTTCTTTTATTCCTTTTTGTTCCATTTTTCTTTCATGCATTTTCAAGCAGGAACCTACCCTTCCGTCCTATAGATGAAGGGAGCCATTCTTGCCCCTGTAGCAAGGAGAAATCCCTGCTATGGAACTGGCGATATAATATTATATAGTATGATAAGTGGAGGGGAGGGGGAAGGGTTGAGTGGGAGGGGGTAGTGGGGAGTAGGTAGGGTATCCATAGGAAGGAACAGGGATAATGTAATTTGTGCATTTTATTTTATTTTTTGTTTAATTTTGTTTTCTTAAAACATTTTTGTTTAAATTACTTTTACACTTTTTTTTATAAAGTTTAAAAACAATAGTTTTTTACATAATTTCTTTTGTTTTTTACTTATTTTATAAAATATTTTTTCATTTTTCTAAAATTTTTATCTTTAATCTTGTCATTTTTTTAGTAAAAAAATCAAAATTTGTTTTAACTTTTTTAGAATTTCCTTTCTTTTTATTTAATTTTTTATGTTTTTTGGGCTAAAATTATATGAATCATTTGTTCTTGTATGGTCTGATATATGATTTCATTTTGAATCACATCATAATTTCTTTCATTTTCTATGGTTAGAGTGGTGAAATGATTATGAAATACATATTTTTGTTTAATATGCAAGTCTCAAAAAAGTTGTAATTTATCTCTTGAAGAAAAAAACATTTTTCCAATTTATGGGTTCAATTTAAAGTTTTTGTAAACAACAATATGGGATGTTTAGGCCATGGCTCTATTTTTTACCCTGAAATAAAAATTGTGTATACTGGTATCAACACTTTTCTATTTGGGGGATGTTTTTGCTATTTTTATGCAAAAATCATCGTTTTTATGGCTAGAGTTCTCGTTCTTAGTATAAATTTCTCGTTTCATAGTATAAGTGGTTCATTATATAAATAATCGGTGAGAAATTCTAAGAGGAGGCAGAGAGAAGGAATTAATGGACATTGATATTGTAATACTCTAAACTTCAAGTTGCTGATACTCTAAACTTCAAGTTGTTGATGATAATATAAAATTTTTGTTCTTTCATACAGTTTTATTGTTTATGTTTTAGGACTATAGTCTTTTTTACAAGCATATGCTGAGTTAAGAAGGTATCCGTTTCTCTGGTATGCATTGCCTTGTTTTCATTAATTAATTTATTTACTATTTTTCTTAGAATCGTAACTTTCCTTTTATATGATTTTAATTAAGAAGTGTGGTGTGATACCAGAGCTATAGGAACATCCATTATTACTTGTTAATTATACGAATTGCATAAAGATTGTAATGAATAATTGTAGTTCTAGTAGATAATAAGTAATTGGATATATTCTTGAGTTAGTCTGCCTTTAGATGTTAGGTTTTCTTTATTGTGAATGCAATAGACATGTCCACTAATTGAATGGTATAGAAATAATTCTTTCCTTTGAGAAATAGCATAAATGTGTTTTACTATTTTACAATGTCAACTATAGTCAATCATGGTGAACTAAATCTCAACTATAGTTAAACATTATTAACCACGATCAACCATAGTCAACCATGTTTAATTATAGTTAACCATGGTCTACAACATCAACCATAGCCAAACATAGAAAACCAAATTCAAACATATTCAAGCCATGTTAACCCAAAATAAACATGGTCAACTATGGTCAACCATAGTAACACATGAACACTTGTGGTCAACCATAGTAATACATGGTCAATCATGGTCATCCTTAGTTAACCATGGTTAACCATATTCAACCATAGAAAACCATGGCTATCCAAATTCAACCATAGTCAACCATGGTCAACCATAACCAACTATAGTCAAATATTGTCAACCATGATAAACCATAGTCAATTATGGTCATCCATACATATTATGTACAAAGTATGCGTCTTTTGGTCTAGGATATGGTTTACAATAAAAAAATAGAGATGTTGTCCCTAATACTTGTTCCTCTAGAGTTGATGTCTCATAGTTGAGGTTTAAAAAAACAATAAAGGCCCTATGGAGGGAAATTTATTTGTACCTACGAGTGATATATCTTAATAAATATGAAAATGGGTGTAAATTATGTATCTCTATTAAGGAGGAAGTGATAAGGACTTGGGTCCTAATGTCTGCAAGTAAGGATCATTTTCAATGCAAGGGACCCCATAGCATCATTAATATTCCTAGGTGACTAGAGTATTAGAATTTGAATGCCATTTAGATCTTCAAGCAGGCAGTTCATTGTCAACTATATTCAATCACGGTGAACTAAATATCAACTATAGTTAAACATTATTAACCACGATCAACCATAGTCAACCATGTTTAATTGTAGTTAACCATGGTCTACAACACCAACCATATCCAAACATAGAAAACCAAATTCAAACATATTCAAGCAATGTTAACCCAAAATAAACATGATCAACTATGGTCAACCATAGTAACACATGAACACTTGCAGCCAACCATAGTAATACATGGTCAATCAAGGTCATCCTTAGTTAACCATGGTTAACCATATTCAACCATAGAAAACCATGGTTATCCAAATTCAACCATAGTCAACCACGGTCAACCATAACCAACTATAGTCAAATATAGTCAACCATGATAAACCATAGTCAATTATGGTCATCCATACATATTATGTACAAAAGTATGCGTCTTTTGGTCTAGGATATGGTTTACAATAAAAAATAGAGGTGTTGTCCCTAATACTTGTTCGTCTAGAGTTGATGTCTCATAGTTGAGGTCCTAAAAAACAATAAAGGCCCTATGGAGGGAAATTTATTTGTACCTATGAGTGATATATCTTAATAAATACGAAAATGGGTGTAAATTAAGTAGATCTATTAAGGAGCAAGTGATAAGGACTTGGGTCCTAATGTCTGCAAGTAAGGATCATTTTCAATGCAAGGGACCCCATAGCATCATTAATATTACTAGGTGATTAGAATATTAGAATTTGAATGCCATTTAGATCTTCAAGCAGGTAGTTCATTGTCAACTATAGTCAATCATGGTGAACTAAATATCAACTATAGTTAAACATTATTAACCACGATCAACCATAGTCAACCATGTTTAATTGTAGTTAACCATGGTCTACAACACCAACCATATCCAAACACAGAAAACCAAATTCAAACATATTCAAGCAATGTTAACCCAAAATAAACATGGTCAACTATGGTCAACTATAGTAACACATGAACACTTGCGGTCAACCATAGTAATACATGGTCAATCATGGTCATCCTTAGTTAACCATGGTTATCCAAATTCAGCCATAGTCAACCACGATCAACCATAATCGACCATAGTCAAACATAGTCAACCATGATAAACCATAGTCAATTATGGTCATCCATACATATTATGTACAAAGTATGCATCTTGTGGTCTAGGATATGATTTACAATAAAAAAATAGAGATGTTGGCCCTAATACTTGTTCCTCTAGGGTTGATGTCTCATAGTTGAGGTCCTAAAAAACAATAAAGGCCATATGGAGGGAAATTTATTTGTACCTACGAGTAATATATCTTAATAAATATGAAAATGGGTGTAAATTAAGTAGCTCTATTAAGGAGGAAGTGATAAGGACTTGGGTCCTAATGTCTGCAAGCAAGGATCATTTTCCATGCAAGGGACCCCATATCATCATTAATATTCCTAGGTGACTAGAATATTAGAATTTGAATGCCATTTAGATCTTCAAGCAGACATTTCTAATAATGTTCGCAGCAAATAGATGGAGAATGAAGATACAAATTGAAAAAAACAAACCACATAGGAATCGGACTAGTATTTCTTAGGAATTTACATTATCATTCACAATAATAATATCTGGTGTTACTATAGTTTACATAGGTAGAATTTGAATGCATGGGATATGAATTTGAAAATCCTCCAAGTGGACATGCCTGTATCTAACTGAATCTGTAACTCAAGGTATCCCAATCAATATAGGATTCCAAATAGACAACTCCCTGATGATCAATAACTCCGACAACCAGTGACAACTAGTTAACTCAGTGCAACTAAGTGAGGTAGGTAGGAAAAGCGCTCCTCCCCATTCAACCATGCATTATCCATGCATTGGTAGTGATAGCTTAACTAATTATGAACTAACTGAATGTAACTGGGGGCTAACTAAGACTAACTAGTACTAACACCAACTGACTGAAGTAGGTTGGTGCCGGGACTCCCAATGGCTCCTAAAATGTAGGGATTGGTCTAGGAGGCTCCCAAAATGATGCATGCACATGCAGTAAGTGGCAATTAACCTCTAGAAGTGTTCCCCACACTCCAGTGACTAGTACATGTGGAGCCATTAGGCCAAGTGGACCCAATTGTAATAGTGGACCCAATTAATTAATTAAGGTTCCTAAGTTAGGAAATAATTAATCTAATAGACATTTAACCAAGGGAGGGTTAATAATCCTAACATCCCCCCTGAATCCTAACTTGGAAAACTATGGGCCCTAGTAACAAGACCATAGGTCACCCAAATACAATCTAGAAGATAATAATAAAAAATGATGCTTAATACAACTGAGGAAACATGGGAAAACCTTATGGGAAAAACCCCTCCTCAAAAAATAAGCAGGAAAATAGCAATCTACAAGCTATCTTTAGAAGAAAGAAGCTTACTCCTTAGAAAAATAACTTAAGTAACACTGCTGCAAAAATTGCTGCTCTATGCAGCAGTATGGTCCATCAGTAGACCTCTCAATATACTTCTAAACTGATGATTCTGCTTGTTGCTGCTGGATGGTGAAGGTAGGGAATGATCAAATCTCTTCTTCTGTGGGCTATGTACGTGATCATTCATCATCATCAAGTAGCACCAACCTGGAACTTTGCTGAACCATTATGTAGAGAGAAAATCTATGAGGGATAGTGCAACATGCTCATTTTGATATTGGGACCTTGCTCTTCTTTTGTCTTCTGGAACTCCAGCACCACTTCTAGCTACATCAAGAAGATTTTGAGCCCATCGGGGATTAGGATTCTAATTAGGAATGGGTACTGGATCTGGATCTAGAATATCTTGAGATTCAGTCTCAATAACATGATCATGCTGTATGTGATCTTCTTCATATGAATCTGAAACTAGTAGCACATCATCATCATTAAAAATAGGTGGAGATATAGTTATACCTTCCTATGCTGTTGGAGGAGTATCATGCAGCTGATCTTCTTCGAACTAGACACTTCTTTCAATGAAGAATCTTCTGATAGAAACCTCCATCAGTTTGTAAGATTTTGCATCTTCTGGATATGCTAGCAGAATGCATTCACTACTTTGGGCTTGGAAGGCCTTCCTCTTGTCAAGTGGTATTCTGGCCCAAGCTTTTGAACCAAAAAATCTTAGATGCGAGACATTGGGCTTATACCCATGCAGAGCTTCGAATGGTGTGACCCCAACCACTAACTTTTGGGGCACCCTATTCTGCAAATATGAAGCACAATTTACTGCTTCAACCCAAAGAGAAGGAGGTATATGATTGGCATGGAGAAGGCATGTTTCCATCTCTTTCAGTGATCTATTCTTCCTCTCAGACACAACATTTTTCTGTGGTGTGTATGGAATTGAGCGTTCCATTCGAATCCCCTCTGATTCACAGAAATTATGGAAATATCTTTTGACATATTATCCTCCTCCATAGGATCTTATTGACTTGATCTTCTTATTGAAACTGTTCTCAACCATAGCTTTAAATTTTTTAAAAGTCTCAAAAACTTCTGATTTTAGTTTCATGAAGTAGATCCAACAGTACCTAGAATAATCATCAATAAAGGTTAGGAAAATACCTGCAACCATTAATGGAGTTTGTGGGCATAGGTCCAGCTATATCATGGTGTATCAAATCAAGTGTAGAGACAACTCTATGTGCCTTCCCAACATCATACTTATTTTCTATATGCTTACCTACCAAGCACCCAACACATACTCCATCAGAAGTTTGGATGGACGGAAAACCTTCAACCATGTTATCATTGTGGAGCTGCTTCAGATAATTGAATTGAGATGGACAAATATCTCATGCCAAATATTACTGGTGTTGTTAGCATGAAACAATAAAGCTGTAGGAGGAGAAATAGGTAAGAAATGTGAAATCTCATAAGCTTTGGTAGAGTGATTTTCAATACCTTTCGCTACAAGCTCTCCAGTGGATTTTTCTGTGATCTCAACTGAGTCTGAATCGAATGTGACCCTCTTGGGAGAGCCTGTATGAGTCATCTGGTAAACAGATAACATGTTTGCAGTAAGGGAGGGCACATATAAGACATTATTGAACTCACCATGCTTCGCTCTGACTGAGCCTCTTCCTTATGCTGGAATCTAGGAATCATCTCCCATGTGAATGTTAGGCCCCTTTGATAGTGAAAGAGTAGAAAATGATTGTTTGGAGGAAACCATGTGGTTGGAGGTTCCAGAATCTATAATGTATGCTGAGGATGGAGAAATATTTTCTTTCAAAGCATGACACCTTTCAGTATCTTCTGTCAGTTCTTCTTCATCAGGATTCTTCGCTCTTGGAGGAGCAATGTTTTACTACTTGAGAAGAGTGGACATCTCATCAAGTTGCTTCCTCATACACTAATCTTCAAGATGGTATCCCTTTTCACAGTAAGGACATAACTTCTTTTCAAATTTCTTCTTCTTAGATCCGGAGGCCCCTTCAGAAGCTTGCATATTTTGCTTAGGCTTTGAATAAGTTGCCTTTGGCCCCTTCTTCTTTGATTTCCCCATTTCTTGCGCTTTGGAAGAGTCAGTAACCAAGAGAGATTGATATTTGGAGGTTTGGATGACTCCCATTTGAATCAATTTGTCTTGTTCCTTGATTAAGGACTCGAAAAAAGAATCTAATGAAGGAATTTTCCAATCAGGAAAGCTTTCCCGCTTGGAATGAAACATAGAGACATATACAAAGTACTGAGGGCCTAGTTTGTTAAGTATGGAAAGGACATTCTTCTCATCCTTCCGCTCTATTCTGCACTGTCTGCATTGGAGCACTAGAGACTTGAATTTAGAGAAGAATTGCTCAATAGTCTTGAAACTGCTAGGATGTAAAGATACCAACTCATTCTCCAGAATGTGCCCCCAAAGATCATCTTGTTTGTTAAACAAGATATCAAGCTTCTCCCAGGATTCTTTGGGAGTCCTCAATCCTTCTATATGGACAAGGAGATCTCTGGAAATATAAGTACATAATTACCCGAATGCTTCATCACAACGGCTTAGGAATTTGTTCCGCTCTACCGCCTGATGAGGCTCAACCTCCCATCCATGTATGATCCCGTGGTAGCCATGCTTTCCCAAGGCCAGCTGCATATCAATCCTCCAATCAAGGTAATTGGAAGTTGTGAGGATCTGTGGTTCAGGAGTTTGAGAACTCATAATTGCTCCGGCTGGAAGACTGCAAATACTTCTCACAAGATATGTAGAACCTATCAATTTCACTGCAATAACACACTAAAACATATGAACTATTAGAATCATGCTTTTCCTCCTGGCATGAACATGTTTCAAGGTATTTCACGCCCTCTCCGCTGCTTTGAATAAATCCAGAGATAGAAAATTTTCATAGGGGACTTTTCTGGAAACCCAACTGCTTTGGATGTTCAATGGGGAGAAACAAGCATGAAACCTACCTGAGAAGGCTCTAATACCATATTAGAATTTGAATTCCATCTATATCTTCAAGCAGATAGTTCTAATAATGTTTGCAACAAATAGATGGATAATGAAGATACAAACTGAACAAAACAAACCACACAGGAATCGAACAAGTATTTCTCTGGAATTTACAGTATCATTCACAATAATAATAGATGGTGTTATAATAGTTTACATAGGTAGAATTTGAATGCATGGGATTTTAATTCGAATCCTCCAAGTGGATATGACTGTATCTAACTAAATATCTAACTCAAGGTTTCCCAATCAATACCAGAGTCCAAATAGACAACTCCCTGATGACTAATAACTCCAACAACCAATGAAAACTAGTTAACTCAGTGCAACTGAGTGAGGTAGGTAGGAAAATCACTCCTCCCCATGCAACCATGCATTGGTAGCGCTAGCTTAATGAACTGTGAACTAACTGAATGTAACTAGGGGCTAACTAAGACTAACTAGTACTAACAACAACTAACTGAAGTAGGTTGGTGCTGAGACTCCCAGTGGCTCCTAAGATGTAGGTATTGGTCTAGGAGGCACCCAAACTGATGTACGCACATGCAGTAAGTGGAAGTTAACCTCTAGCAGTGTTCCCCACACTCCAGTGACTGGTACATGTGGCCCCATTAGGCCAAGTGGACCCAATTGTACTAGTGGACCCAATTAATTAATTAAGGTTCCTAAGTTAGGAAATAATTAATGTAATAGAAATTTGACCAAGGGAGGATTAATAATCCTAACATAGAAGACCCCAAGATCTCATATGTTGTTTGAGGATTTGTGACTATCCTTGGATTCCTATAACTCTCCTTTAGGGCCTAAGGTAACTAGTTATTATTGTGAGCATGTCTATGACCTTGAGAACCATACTTACTTCTACTTTAAACATCAAATCAAGAATGGATAGGAGTTTGGAATATTGTAATAAAATGGCTATTTTTATGGTCTAGGCCCTAATACCCGTTCCTACAAGGCTCATGTCTCATGCACAAGGTATTAAAAATAAATGAAGGACATATAGAGGGGAATGTGTTGGTACCTATGAGTGGTATATTAGAAGAAATTATATGATAATGTACCTTATGTTAGTCTATTTAGGAGTAATATATGAGGACTTAGGCCCTAAGTATTCCAAGTAAGCACAATGGTCCATGTTAAGGGACCCCATAACATCGTTACTTTTTATCGATGACTAGAATATTGTTGAGAAGTCATGTATGGTGGTTTAAGGATTTGTGACTATCCTTGGATTCCAACAAACCTCTTGTAGACCATATTTAGAGCTCAAACCATATAATTAAGATATACTAGGATTTTTATATTTTGTATTAAAAGGATGGGTCTTTTCATCTAGGACATGGTTTAGAACCAAAACCTAGAGATGAAATCCCTAAAACCTATCCCTTTAGGGTTCATGTCTTATGCATGAAATCCTTAAAAAAAAAGACATATTGTTGGAAATTTATTTGTACCTATGAATTCTATATGATAACATTTTGTCATGGATCTAAAAGTTTCAAGTGCCATAATAATAATTAGATAATATGCATAGTATTAATTTCAATCACTGAATATTTTTTTAGTTGATTTTCCTATCATTGAAAACTTTACAAGTTTGGAATTTTTTTCATGTGTGAACCTTTAATTTTCCATACCTTTCCCTTATAAGAATATTGTGCAAAATATATGTAGGTTTTCCTTTGATGTTAATTCCTATCCCCACCAAATCATTTTTCCCCCAAATAAGAAACACACCACCTTATATGAAAGGAAGACAACAAAAAAATATACAAGCATTACACATGTGTCTTACTTATATGAAATAAAAACTAAAATTTACATTATAGTATAATAGTTATAAATAACTTATATCATAGTCATTTGAGGGAATCTTATCAAGAGAAGAGCATATTCTAGATTGGGGATGAATCAAATGGATTTGAATTTGTTTGACCTACACTCTGAAAATTCAAAAGACATTGAAACGAGTTTATACTCTAAAATTCATTTTAAGAAAAACATTAACTCAAGTATAAACATACATATATAGTTATGAATTCACACTATGATGTAAGATATAAATAACTTTATAATCCTATACTATGGAGGATTAACAATAGATGGTGAATTTGGAGATGAACCTACCACATTTGAGATTGTTTCACTCATGCCTTGCAAATTCACAATATAATGGAACGAGGCCGAACTAGAATTTAATCATACATATATGTGATCATTAAATTAATTTTATCTTGCATACTATATACTATTTGATACATGTTGGAGTTTCTAAACATTGATTTTATAGTATGATTTAGAAGTTAACAATAACATATTACAGGGCCGACATTATTGAAGGGTGGACTAGAATTAGTATGTGAACTTTAACATATTCGAAGTTGTTTACTTGAACTTTATGAATTTACAAGATAAGTGGAATGGGATCAAAACATAATACAAACAATAAGCATAATATTAAATCAATTGTTATCATGCATATCTCATGATCTTTCAAACATGTTGGCGTGTCCTCCTCTTCCTAATCATTCTCACCACCAACCTTGTCACCATGGTTATAGGAATGTTAGGAACCCATGTGAACCCTTCTCTTTACTTTGTTAGTATATTTTTTTTGGGTGCATATGCTTTGTAATTCATCCCACGAGTATATTGTATTATCCCACATTCTTGGGGAGAAATAGTTTTTTACATTACACTTAGTATATAAGTACATGTTTATCCCACATTCACGGGGAGTAATAGTTGTTTATATTAGACTTAGTATATAAGTACGTGTTGAGGTCAATGAAGTCATCCAAGATTTATTTGTATTGATCTTTCTCAAAGGAGGTTCCCTCTCGAAATGTCCCATGATCAATAAATTCCTTCTATGTTCTGCTATTTCTATTATATCGTTCATTTTCATTATTTATTGGAGGAAGTTTCTCTCATCTGGTATCAGAGCATTTTCTTGGGCTCACTAGGTGAAATTTCAGCCATTTTTTTCCACAGTGGCTTCCTGATGCTGTGATAAGTACATTAGTTCTTCTTCTTTGCATCCATATTGTTCATTTCAATTGCAGGTTCAAATAAGGGAATAACCCATATCTGCTTAACTTGGGAAGTATTTGGGAATATCCCTAAAAATAATTGCGAGAAGTACTAGAGGAACCCAGAAGTAGTTGGGCATTGAGAGGACCTTCCAACTAAAAGGGAACGAACCCTACCTTATTGACTAGTTCCCACTTGTGCGATAAACCAATAGGTGTTGTTTGTGGGAAAGTGATTATCAGTTTTACCTAAGTAGTGCAGTGAGGATTACTGCCCCAATACGCAAGTCGTTAAACATCATTGGAGGCAGAGTGAATCCACTGGACCTTCAGGAATATGAACATACTTGGGGTCCATATCTATATCCAGTTGATAAATAGCAGAATGCATCTATCCAAAACCATCATAGATCAATTCCACAAAAAAGAGAGTATAAATTTATGTTTTTTCGCCATATCTTCTTTACTTTAGCTTTGTTTCCCTTGAAAATTCACTGGAACCCCTATAATTACATTCTGCATATTTCCTTCCTTGAGGACTCTATTCCAAACTCCAATTTATGAATCCAGAAATCCTATATTTGTCTATTTTTAGGGGTTTCCATAACTTCTTCGATTCTCCCTGAATCGCCTTCAAATTTTGTCACAGTGTTCATTTCCTATTTATGCTTCCTTGTCCCTCTTTGAAATTTTTTCCCATTCTTTCACCCCACTTCTAAAATCCCCATTTTCTCCTTCCTTATCTCTCAAGAAGTGTCCAAAGCCTAGTCAAACCCCAATTACCCATAAGATAATTTCCCAACTCCAAAATTTTCTTTACTAAAAAAATTTTCTGTTTTTGTTTTTCTACCCNAAGATCTAGATGAAAGAATTCTTGGCCTCCATATTCAAAATTTAGCCATGAACAATAGATGCCATCAAGAGTCTTCTGTAGACACTACATTATCTTCTTCCAACAATTTTCATGGGCCGAAACTTGATTTTCCTCACTTCAATGGTGATGATCCGACTAGTTGGATATACAGGGAAACAAATTTCAGTGTACATAACACTTTTAATGTCAACAAAGTCCCATTTTCATCCTTTCATTTGGAACATGAATCCATTAAACGGTTCCATTGGTACATCAAGGCTCATGAAGATCCAAAATGGACATATTTTTTCGAACTCATTTTGCAATGACTTGGCCCTAGTACTTTTGACAACTTCACAGGAGCACTCACTAAACTTTACCAAACTAGCACTGTGAGAGAGTATTAGACATAATTTGAGAAATTGGCCAATCACATAGAAGGATTGTATTATGCATTCTACAGGAGTTGTTTTATCAGTGGTCTGAGTGATGAAATCCGATCCGAGGTTAAAATGTTTTGTCCTTGCACAATGATGGAGTCACTAGGCTTGGATAAGTTGGCGGAGAACAATATCATAACTCAACAGTGCTCCAAATCCACTTTTGTTCCATTAAAAAAAGTGGTTTCCCAAAGACATCCAATCACGCCAACTCCTAGAACCACTCATATCAAGAATTTTTATGAAGCCGATATGTGGGCTCGTAGAGAAAAATGAATTTGTTATAATTGCGACGAGAAATTCACCTGGGGACATAGATGTGCTGAGAAAAAGCTCTATCTCTTGGATGTAGATTCTCCACATGCACCTGAAATTTGTGAAGATGATCAAGGTCTAGTAGATGATTAGGTTAACATTAAATAGCCTCCCGTTTCCCCTCACTTAAGATGAACACCCAGATATCTCTCTCCATGCATTAGATGGAGTCACCACCTCACAAACCATGTGGGTCAAGGTTTTCTTCGAGAATCTCCCTCTTACAATACTCATTGATTCTCGTAGCATTCATAACTTCATTCAACCTCATATCACCCAATGGGATGATTGTTTTGTCCATCCGTGCTCCAACTTTGGAGTCATGGTTGCAAATGGGGGCATGTTACCTTGCAAGGGGAAGTGCCGCAATGTGCATATCTCTAATGGATATTATAAATCACACTTAGACATGTTTCCCTTGCCCTTATGTGGATGTGATGTGGCCTTGGGCGCTCAATGGTTACTCACACTTGGACCCATCTTATGGGATTTTGCTGAACATTGGATGTAATTTTTAGTCAATGGGAAAAAACACACATTCAAGGATTACAAATAGGGTATCTCAACATCATCAGTTCACATTGCATGGAAAATATCCTTAAGTAGAATTGACATGGTGTCCTCACATAGCTCCATTCCATTCATATGCAACCATCAACGATCTCCACTACTCCCTTAGATGTACAAAATTTTTTGGATCGATATGCAAGTGTCTTTTATGAACCAGTTGGATTTCCACTTTCAAGACCAGAGGACCATCCTATTTCGCTCAATCTTGGAAGCATCTCTCCCAACATCAGGTCCTATCGCTACTTGTTTCACCAAAACACAGAGATTGAGATGCTTGTTTGGGACTTATTGAAGCAAGGTATTAGTCTCCCTAGTACCGGTTCCTTTTCTTCACCAATTCTTCTTATCCAAAAAAATGATGGCCCATGGATCCTTGCATTGAATTTCAAGCACTTAATCACATCACAATCAAGGATATGTTTCCAATTCTTATTGTTGATGAGCTTCTTAATGAGCTTCATGGTGCTAATTTTTTCTCCAAGTTGGATCTTTGTTCTAGGTATCACCAAATTCAGGTTCATGAGGATGATATTCCTAAAATGGATTTTTGCACACATGATGGTCATTGTTGGGAAAATTAATTGTCTAATGAAATAAACAACTAAAACTCCCAGAACATAAATTGTCAACCCGAGGAAGTCTTTTATTTCAAAGATATCGTGCAATATCTATGAGAACACATTTTCTACCTGACACTGTTGATTTATTGGTATGAAATCAAAACTCTTTGTAAACTAGATAACGCATTCTTGAAAATAAATCAAACCTCAAATCTATTCATAAAACCATACTATAAATCCAAAAACAAAATCAACTCTTACGAAGAAATATATAATTACATAAATATGAAAGAAATGTTATGTTGGCCAATGATCTATCAAAATAAATTAACATGAATAACAACAACGATAAATATAACAATGAATGAAAGTAAGAACTATATGATAAAAAAATTCACACACTTACAATCAACACTACTAGCATCTTCTCAGGGAAGAGGGGCCTTCCTCCACTGAGCATAGCTAAATCTCCACAATGAAGGTCTACAACTCGAGAATTAAGAAACTACCAGCATGTATTATTAGAATAAAATTATTACAGCAGAGTCTGGATCAAAATATACAACATAACATTTCTTGCTATCCTTCCCCCCCTTCTCCATGAGATTGATTACATATTTATACATAAAAATCATTCATGAGGATGAGGAACCAAATTCCTAACTTGGAATCTATTTTAACAAATTTTCTAATTTGAAAACTGGCCGTAACTACAAATCTAGGAAAATATCCTCTTGAAGAACCATTCATATCTTTCAAACCATGGCTGTTTTGGGATATTTTCACATGACTCTAGTAGTTGAGGCATTTACGCACAAAACCCATGTCCTGTATTTTCGAGATTCTTCTTCATCTTCCCGAAAATTGAAATGAAAATCAACGTGTTCTTATCTGGCACACATTTTTGGTTGAGGCCGTTTGATCATGAGCCGGAGGATTCCATGTTGGACATGTGTACAAATTCAATATCACAAATCCACACATTCAATCTTAGGAATGAAACCATTTTGTGAATTTCCATGTGGACGTGTGCTAGCATGCCAACTTAAGAGACTTGAACCATGAGTGATGCTGCTGCGAATATGAAAAATCACTTCACAAACCATCATCAGCAAAATTATGCATAATAGTCTTCAGTTTATCAAAAATAAAGGAAAATAATCATTCTTAACCACTAAAGCCTCAATGGGAGTAATATGACATTTTACAGGTAGTTACAACAAATAGATGGAAAATGGGATGATAAATGGGTAATAATAGGAAGAAGAGGGATGCAATAGATGTCGATAGGTGATGAAAATAGGGACAAATCCGTGACCCAACATATCCCCCAAAATGAACTTGTTGCATTTCCTCATGCAACCCAATGCCTATGTAGCATCCAAACTAGAAGGACTCATTCAGTTGTTGCTTTCATTTTACCATGCATAGTGACCAAAACCACTCTACTTTCCCATTGATGATGCTAATGGAATATGATGTTTTTTTCCAAATAATACTTGAAACTGCTTCAAATAGTGGTTGTTGCATTTCTCATGAAATGTCAATCTTAAAACATATCATTGTTAGAAAATTATGAACACAACAAGTGATGATTTCTCAATACAAGGTCATCCATATCATCTTATAAACTTTATGTTTCATATTCATAGCCATCATACCTTCAAAATTATCCCTCAAGTGATTTCTAGCAATTCCGGTGGAGTTTCAGCAATTAGCGAAACATTTAGTGGAAAATTTAGCGGTGTTTCATCAATTTAGTGGAGAATTTAGTGAGAAATTTAGCAGTGTTTTAGCCATTTTCCAGAAAATTTAGTGGTGTTTCAGCCATTTAGTGGAAAATTTATCGGTGTTTTAACAAAATTCTTAAACTAATTTCTCCCAAATGACAAACTGGGTTTGGCTGAAATTTTGTAGGAAAGTTTTCACTAGTCCAATGCATCTCCACACCAAAAATCAGAGATACCCACATCACAGATTTCAAGAAAAATGCAAATTGGATGTAGATGATGATGTCAATGTTTTTGAAACGTGAAGTATTTTTACCTGAAAATTTGTGAGTATATTCCTCTTAACATAATGCTTATGATCCCCAAAAATCAAATCAATCTGATGCACATATCACGATATATAGGAAAAATGGTTGTATGTGACGATGGCATTTTCTTGAAAATTGTGCATTGAATTGAGCTGAAGCTTACCAAATTTGTTCTTCATGATGTTATGCATTCCTTGTCCAAGTTTTATGAAGATCCAATTTACTAATTGCAAGATATGCTCACTTCAATTTATTCACTTTATAAAAGCAACATGTATGAGTAATATGAATATGAATAACAAATTACCAAGAATAATAGCTCCTCCCCCCAAACTGAGTAATTTCCATGTCCTCATGGAAAGTAAGAGTTGTTAGCTTAGTTGTAAAGTAGCCATCTCCCCCAAACTTAACATGCTGTCATTCTCCTATTCCTTGGAAGATATAAGCCAATGTACGCAACATACAATGATAAATGAATTTTCACAAACCTTTCCATCTTTAACAATTGGTTTATTTCTCTATGGAAGAGAACATAATGCATATTTTCTTGTTGAGTATAAGATGGTCAGTTATAGGGATTAAATAATGATTTTTATCAGTCACACTCACAATATCAAGGTACCCTTGAAATGCTTCCAACATTGCCAATCTTAGATTTGTGTGATTCCAAGGTAGATTGCAGGCTTGCAACCCTCTCAATCATTTCCATGCTATAATATGAAAATATTAATGATGGAATTTAGCACAAAAAGACCAAATTGTACCAAACATAAATCCCATATCGAACTAATTATGAGAATCTCAAAGCACCAAGTCAAACCATGCTAAACCAATTGGTAGCCATCAAAATGATAGGCAAGTGTGTAATAAATCTCTGTGTCAATTAATAAGAGCTATGAATGTGGTTACTAACAACAAGCAATAATGAATTTTAAAACCTTTCAAATAACATGACTGAATCCCTTATACCATTCGTTCATGTAGCCTCTAACAATCTCATCTTAACTTGTGTGGATGGAAAGAAGCATTCATTTGAAAATAAAGCATGGATGTGAAAATGATGGTGTAGTTGTTATCCTGTGAAATGGCACTTCTCCTTATGAGTACCGAGACTCAATGTGTCGATACAAAAAAAGAAAAAAATGGATAGAAGTGGAAAAAGAACTATAGATGTGCATGACCTTTGATGCATCATCCTCTTACCATCCTGACCTATTTTTTATAAGGCCATTAGGGTGAATTTGTGACTATTTCCATTGCAACTCACGTATCATTCATGAGTATTGACATTGCAATTCGTGGGTTTCCCTTATGAAAGTTGCATATCATGCATGACTTGCTAATATTAATAGTCACAAATTCCTTAATCCAAAATTAAAAAATATAAACAATTTTAGTCGAGGACAGTTGGGCTCTTAATCATAGCTATCCTAACTTCCTCAACCATCTCAACCTTTGTAACCTCTATCTTTTCTCATGTATAAATAGAGGGTAGGGGTCGAGTCTAAACAAGATCAATTCTAGAGAAAAGTTATGCTGGTGGTTTGCCTTTGGAGATTTTGGAGGAGCATAAATCAGTTCCCTTGTTTAGCAAAGGAGCACTTGTTTCAGGTACTCATTATAATCTTCCACCACTTGTTTATTAATAAAGAGAGTCTTTCTTTAAATATGTGTCTTGGTACTCTTATGCATTGTGATTTATAAATTTTATTCCTATTTCATTGCAAGCATTTTATTTCATTAATCATCTATATGATATATAATATATTTTAGGAAAGGTATGGCTCTTTGTAGGTATTGGAGATTCCCTAGAAGCCGTTGGAGCAATTTGGGATTGAAAAAGAAAACTAGGATCAACCATAATAAGCAAGGTACACCTAAGTTATTCCTTATTTCTTTGTCGAATTCTTTAATGGTTGAATGTCTGCAAGTTTATTTAGTACATTGGTAACCCTAGAGACCCTAATTTATAAGGCTGTATTCTCATGAACAACAGAACTGGCGACTCCGATGGGGAGTCCAACCTGTTGTGGGTCCTTTCTTTTGGTATTCTATCAGGTTTTTCTCTTATTGATCCTGTTAGTGATATGTTCAGTTTTTGCTTTTAATTTTCAGTATTTCATGTTCAAAACATTTATGTCATTTATTTTTCTCTTTGAAATTTTTTGATACCATTCATGCGTTCCTTCAGTAATAGTCACGTATTTCCTGTTGTATTTGTAGGTTGCTTCGGTGATAGTCGCAAATGGTACATGACCTGCCTTGATGACATCCACGAATTTACTATAGGTGTCTGTTAGTTAGTAAGGTTTTTTCTTTTCTTTTTTATGATTCTTCAGTTGCGTGTTAAGGTTTCTATTTAGCATGATATTGTAGTTTTGGGTGTGTACATTTCACTGGTTGCTTGATTAGCCAAGTACTTTGAGTGATTTTCATTTGACTGCTTCATTTCTGAATATGTTGGGTCCTTCCTTCTTGGATTTTGGTATGAGTGCGTGTGTTTTTTGGGTCATTGATCAGTCCTTTAAGACACATTTATACTTGGGATTTCCTTTTTGGTAGTCTAATTTAGTCATTCTTGCCATATTTTGGATCTATTAGTCCTTGTGAATCAATAGTTCCACCAAGTCTAGGGTTTGAGTCATTTCTGTCTATTTGGTTAAAGTGAGTTACTGTAGGGCCTCACTGCGATCATTTACAATTATATGATTATATTTTCAATTTTCTCAGAGTGCATCTAGTTGCATATAGCTTTTGACTTTTTTTTGAAAAATGAAAGAAAAGAAGCATTTTTGCATTTTGCATTAGGTTGCATTAGTTGTTCTTTTCATTATTTTTTTTCAAATTTTTTTTTTAGGTCTTGTAGTTTCTCAAGTTGTTTCGTAAAACAAAAGGAAAAGAACATATAGTTTTTTAATATGAATGTATATTAGGGTTTTGTATTTAATGCATTGCATATTAATATTCTTGAAAAAATAAAAGAATTTTTTTCTTTTGTGGCTTTCAAGTTTTCTATTTGAAAAAGAAAGAGAATTGTTTTTTTATTTTTGCATTTCATTTCTCTTTTCTTAGTCATATTGTTTCAACTTTGAGTCCAAACACCATTGGTTTCATCTTCGCTACCCCTTTTGAGTAATCAACAACCCTTTAAAATAAATGCTTAATATTTAAAATATATTAGTAACTGTTTATTTATAGGGACGGCACATACTAGTCTAGGCTAGTGTTTTGGGTTAGGGATATCTTAACTTCCCAAAAATTCAAACTCAAACATAATGGCTTATCTATTAGGAAATCCAAATTCATTGAGAAAGACACCAGAAAGCTCCTCTCACACAGGAGTCAAGCATGAGGTTGTGTGATGTTGAGTTGTTGGAGATACCCCTCCACTTCTCAGTAAAGCATACACCAGAGCTGTTGCACATTTGGGGACTCATCCAGTACCTCCTCCCAATCCTGTGTGATTCCTGATACTCTTTGGGTTTCTAGATTAGCTATCTTTCCCATGTGCATCGGCTAGACTAACGACTGTTTCACTGGAATTTATCTGCAATAGGTGGAATTGGAAGGTTATTTCCAGTGCACCTAGGGTATACTTGAAAGGTAACCTTGGTTGACCATTTGGGAGGGTGGTTGGGTGATTCCAGCTCTTACACCCAAAGAAATATTCAAGAGAAGCCAAGTAACTACTCTCCTTCCTTCACTGTTTAGTTCTGGGCCCTCCATAATATTATATCCTCTTCTATAATGTATCCTAAATAAGAAAAATGTAGCGAGAGATAAACAAAAATGAGAGAGAAAAAGAGAATATCATGGTAATTTGGTGCTAACGTTTCATCCTGAAGTTGGATTGGGGTGATCCCAGTAGCATTGGAAAGGTCTCGTCGAGGGATACAACTTTCATGTTTTGCACTTTGCGATATTCCTCTTGGTTTGGCAGGGGAATTCATCTTTGTAAATATAGGAATGAGGAATCTCGAAAAGAATCTTTTCAAAGATTCTTTATGAAAAGAATCTTTGAGAATATGCTTTAAAATATGCTTTATGAAAATAATATTTGAAAAGATGCTTTTTGAGATTTCTCATGCCCATATTAAAAAATGAATGTCTCGACCAAACCGTGAGGATTATCGCAAATCTCAAAACAAAAATGTTGTAGACTTCAATGAGACCTTTCCAAGGGTACCAAGCGCACCCCAATCCAATTTCAAGATCAAATGTTATCACAAAAATACCATAATATTCTTTTTCTCTCTCTCATTTTTTATTATCTCTCTCTCTACCTTTTTCTTATTTAGGATACATTTTGGGATTGGTAATTTCTTATGTCATCCCAAACTTTCCTTTGGAAGGCATCTTTGTTTTCTTGGCTTGATACTTAGGTCTTTTTGCTAGTGGTGTGCTTTTGTACTGTTGGTTTCCAGTCGACCTCAGAATTTGTTTGCTTTTTTGAAACTATGGCTAACACCCCTATGAACACCAACCAATAGATCCCCATGTTGGGAACTCCTTGTACTATTCCTCTCATAGGGAATGTTGGTGTTCCTTTGAAGTCCACCTTGAATCTACCTAGATTCACCCTAGGGCTACCAGTGTGGTTTTTGTCCACTCCAACTATCCTAAATGCCCCTAATGCTTCTCAAGTAAGATCCTTATATCAAGGGCATCAAAAAATTGCTTCCCCTTCGCCTGTATCTTCCTCTTCTCCTCCTTCTACCTCATTCAGTGAAAGTACTGATACTAGTAACCGACAGTCTAAAAGGAGTAAAAGAATGAAGAATAGGAATAAGACTCAAAATCAAAGGGGCACCCATTCAACCTCTACAGGTGAAGTTGAACCTCACCACCTAGCCTCTGCAGTTCATGCTGGGGGAACCTATCCAAACTTTGCAGGTCATTTTGGTTCTAAGAACTCAACCTCTCCAAGTCAAGTTGATATTCACCATCCAACCTCTGTAGGTCATGTTGGTGGAACCCTTCCAACCTCTAGATGTCATGTTGGACCCAGTCACTCAGCCTCTACGGTTCATGCTGAGGGAATGCATTCAACCTCTATAGGTCAAGTTGAACTTCCTCATCCAACCTCTGTAGGCCATGTTAGACCCAGCTACCAATCCTATGCAGTTCATTTTGGGGGCACACAGTCAACCTATGTGAATCATGTTGATCCTAACCATTCAGCATCTGATGGTCATGTTGGTAGAACCCATCCAACCTCTCTAGGTCATGTTGGACCCAGTCTCTCAGCCTTTGCAGGTCATGCTGGGGGAAAAATCTTAACCTTTGTAGGTCATGCCGAAGGAAAACAATCAACCACTGCAAGTCATGTTGACACTATTGAAAAGACTAACCGTTCAAAACACAAGCCCAATTTTCTTTGTAATATTTGTGAGGGATAACACCTTACTTATCAATGCTCTGTCATCATAGAGGTACGAAGAGTTTGGTTTCAAGGTAATCTTGTTTTTTAACATCCTGGAATATTGTCATAATGCTTTCAACACTCTTAATAATCATTTGAATGCTAATCCTGTTGAAGATCAATCTCTTGTTCAACAAACTATTGGAAATCATTGTTGTGTTAAAGATCAGCTACGTATTGAAGAAAAACATCAACCTTTAGCATCATCATTTGAAATTTCCCAGAATTCTCCTCGTTATGATGAAGATATTGGGGTTCCAAGACAAGAATTATGTGATGAATTATATTCCATTCCTTTTTGTTTTGATACTAAAATCGATGAAATCCAGGCTGTTGAAATTTTTAACGTTATATCAGAAGTTTCTTATATTCATGGTTATGATAAATCTGCTCTTCAAAACCATTATGAAGATGCTCTAATTTTTGATAAATATGATGATGAAATTGAAAAGAAAGACCCAGAATTGTGTGATGTGTGTGATATGGTACAATTTGATAAGCAGATTCAGGAATGCATTCAGTCCATTATCCTTGAACAACCGGAGCCAATGTATGATAGTTATCCATTTGAAGACAATGTGGAAAAGGAGGTTCAGCTTGTTGACATTATTGATGATACTGTCCAAAAAATTCCAGAGCAAATTGAGGATGATCCTGATGTATTTTATCACCAATGTCTGGTTGATATTCATAGAACAAAAAATTCTTATGGAAAACCTATCTTTTTCATAGAATAGGAAGAGGTAACCTTTGGAAATTTTTATGATCCAGTGGCATATTATTTAGAGTCAACACTAAATTATAAATATGTTATCTAAGAGACACCATTTGATGAAAGTGAGTACAAGTTGTTAGATCTTTGCTCTTCATGTTTTCCAATATTTCTTATTATACATATATTCGGAGTTGGAAGCAAGTTTTGGTGGGTTTATGAAATTTTTTCTTGGTTACATTGGAAATGGGATTACAATTTGAATTAGTAAATGGAAGGTTCCTCAAACACTTTTACAGTCTTTGAAGGAAAGAAATTTGAATTTCATTGTATATACCGGTGTGTGAAGGATTGAATAAAGACTCCATATCCCAATGGATGTTTTGCAGAGTAGAAGATAGGTTCAGTTAAATGACAGAATGCATTGATATACAGGTTCTTGAAGCCTCACAAGGAGGACTTCATCCCGCAGTAGGAGCCAGATGTTATGGCTAGTTTTTGTTTTCTATTTTTAGATTGTATGCTTGTTTTCAAAACATTGTTTTTCTTATTTCTTTAAGATTTTGAGCTTGGTTTTTGAAGTATTTTGATAGCACACTTATTTTTAATTTTTGAATTTATAAGTTTTCCTTTTAATTTTACTTTACTTAGTTGTTTTCATATTTTTTATGGCCTTAATAGGTGTATGTATTTCTGAAAGGTTGGATAGAGATATCATAAGGGTTAATCAAAGTTTGATTTCACAATTTAACCCTTTGTTTTTTAAGCCTTTTGTAAAAAAAAACATTAATCAGAAATTCCTGTAGCGCAAACGCAGAAAAAATGAATTACAGCACTACAAGAAAGTCGTGGTCTTCAAAATTTGGTGAATTAGCTCGTGATTTTTAAAATTTGCAAATGAGAGGAGTTTTTCCACATCTGTAAAGGAGAATGATACGTGTTTAAACCTTACTAATCATTTTGACAAGTGTTTGAGTTAAGGCAGGAATGATTAGGTGAGTTGCAACTGTCCGGAATGTGGGAGATGTAGATCCTTTAAACAACAATGATGGTGCACGATGGGAGTAATTCAATGTTAGTTATGAATTTCTGGAATGTATGAAAGATTACAAAGATTGCGTAGATACCTAGCAGTCCATGGTTGGAAGAGATTATGATGAATATGGTTAGAGTTTTAGGGTTTGCAGAGTAATCGACTAGTGTAGTCGTGGAAGCTGAAGATAGAGCTACGAAGGTTAGTGGACACCTCGGAAGACAAGATAGCATATTTTTATCAATTGAAACCATTATTGTGATAGGTATGCAACTTATTGCTGACACCATCCATGAATTTTGGTTTGCATTGACATAAGAGTAGTGATGGGTGTTGATTGAGAGCTGCATCAAGTTTAGGAACCCGATTTTTTCTCAATTATTAATCTATTCTGTTAGTGAAAATTGTTTCGAAATACTTATCAGGTTTTTGAGGAAAATTCATATCTAGGGTTCTAAATTTTCTCAACTTCTAGTTTGCTGTTGAAGTAACACACTTTCAAAATAGTTTGAACTATTTTCTAAAGGAGAATTAGTTAAGGTTCATTACTGAAAATGAAGAGAAGTGGGAAGAGGAACAGGGCAGAGCCTTTAGACATGACATGGGTTGTAACCTTCCCAGAATGTGCAAAATTATTCCAAGAAGCTGGTTGGTTTCAATATTTTGAAAAAATTGATGGTCATCATACAGAGGTTTCATATGGATTTGCTCAAGGATTAGAGAAGGACACCGTCTCATTTAATACCCAAAGAATTGAATTGACTAGAGAGTTAATAGCAGAAGCTACAGACATTGCTGATGAAGGTGAGTTTTGGTTCAAGAAGGTTCCTTTTGCTTTTAATTCAGAGAATTTCCTGCTACCCAAGGTTGTTGCAGATTGGGATAAGGGGGTACATATACATAATTTTAATCCAGAATGGAGGGATCCAATCAAGATCCTCTAGAGTTATGTAACCTGTGAAGGAAGATATGCCTCTATTTTCAAATACCACATCAGGGTTTTACAGCACTTAAGTCAGGAATCAAGGATGAATCTCCCTTTATTTTTCCTTAGAAGTTTGCAGAAGATGTCAAGCAAATTAAGGGAGCATCAGGATCACACTAAGTAGTCCATTTTGCATCATGGTTTGATAAAATTGATTATCAGTACCATTCTCTAGAAGGAAGGAAAGACTTGGGACTATTTTTTGTTTTGGTCTGGGTTTCAAAGTGAAAAGGAAGACCAATCAAAAAGAAGATAGGCGAACAAATCCCACAGTCTTGTTAAAAAATTGAAGAAAGAAGTTATTACTGAAGTAGAAGAGGAGAATACACAATTGAAGTCTTTGACATAGAATGTTGAAGAGCCTGAAGGTGGATAGCAAAAAAATACTGATAAAGATGATATGTTCAAATTTCAAATGCAGAATTTATGAGATATAGCAGAAATCAGTGAAGATGATGTAGTAAATACCCTCAATGAAGATGCAAACCAGGAAGAAAGTAAATGTCTTTTAGAAAAAGAACATACTCCTATAGAAATACATGAAGAAAGAAGGGAAATCCCAGTGCTTGATAAATCTAAGGTTGATAATACACAAAGCTCAAAAGAAGGGTTTGAAGAAAAGCTGGTCATGCAAGGAGTTAAGAGAGAAGTTGTTCAGCTTGCAGCTATTAAACATCAAGGTAAAACTTTGAGTATGTTGAGAGAATTAGGATTAGGTTGGAGACCTAAAACCATACCTAAGAACAAATTAAGGTTAAACATGAATTTTTTTTTGAATCCCAAGTTAGCTCAAGTGAAAATTACAATATTAGAGGATTCTTCTTCTTAAGAGGATTTAGAAGAGGATGAAAGCTCGAATGTGAAAAAGGTCAAGAGTAAGAAACAAGATTCTTTGATGGTTAATTCATCCTCAGTATAGATTAAAATTCCTGAACACTTAGAAGATTTTAAAAAGAAATAAAATATCATCCCTTAGCAGGATAATTCTATGAAACATTATTCATTGATATAACAGCATGTACAGGTACAGAAAAAATTGCAGAGCCATCAATCCAGTGTAGTTTTGAAGGTGCTGAGTCTTCATATATTCATGTAATAGTGACAGAGCAACAACAAGAGGATGATGAGGACATTTTTAAGAAATTAAATCTCCCTTGGGTTTCATAAGGAGTGTCTTCATTTCAAGAAGGGAAATGTTTAGATTCTGAAAATGAAAATCTTCGAAAAAGTATCAAGCAGTATAAGTACCAAATAGACTTTCTGCATGAAACAAATGAAGGATTAGTAGTGACAAATAGAAGATTAAGAGAAGATGTAGAGAAGATTAACATCCATTATCAAGAATTAATTGTGGTTTCTAAGGAAGCATTGAAGAGAAATAGACAGACATAAAGCTTATGTGTAGAGATGAAGCAAACTATCCAAGAAGTAACTCAGCAAAATCAAGAATTATCAAAGAGAGTTGAAGACCTAGAAGTTGAGTAGCAGAGAATTAGAAGAAAAACTCAATATTTAGAAGGAATAGCCCTTTTGGATTAATCCACCAAAGATCTTTAAAACACCATTGATGACAGGTGTCTTTTGGTTAACTGTTGTAAAGATATTAGTTTATTTTGGAGACCTTTTACTTTACTAAGTTTTCGGTAGTCTGACCTAGAAGGTAGTTAGGCAGTTAGATAACTGTTTTTTAGATGTAACCAAGATAAAATCAAGACATTAGAATAAAAAATGGTTCGAATTTTTGTACAAGGGGAGGCTTTCAAGCTACTATATATAGAGCTAAGTTCAGAAACTCTTATGTATTTTTGATAACTTATTATGACATATATGCAAGATATAAGCCCATTTTACTCTATTTGCTGGTTTTATTTCTGGTTTATGGAATCACTCAGTTGACATATTCATTTCTTGTTTGAGGTTATTATTCATGAAATTCCTGTGAACTGTGGATGAAATTCAGTGTTGTGCTTATTATTTCTAGTTTATGTTTCATATAATATGAATCTCATTCCTTCATTGTTGCATGATTTAGTGTTTGTCTTAGACTGATGAGATTTTACCCTCTTGTTATCAAACTGTAAAACCAAAACCCTAAAAACCCGTTTTACTTAGTTTTATTTTGTGAGATTGTGTTGGCTTGTTCTTTAGTAGTCTGAGAACAATTTCTGGCACTAACAGGTGGGAAGACCATCTTAGTTGATTTCATGGTGATTGAGAAACCCTTAGAATTTAATATACTCCTAGGGCATGATTATGTTTATGCCATGGTGTTGACACAGATCCATCGACAGGGGTTCAGTCACCGTCGACACCCAAAACACAAAAATCTCCCTGAGCACTGACCCAGACAAGTTTTACCCCGTCCAACAACACCTATAGAGAAGATGAAGTCTCACCCGAGATGTTCGAGGGAGAACTGTCAGAACCAAATTTTTGTAGTAAGAAAGAGGATTGTGCATCTACTGTCAACCTTATCGCATCATCATTTAGAAGATCCAAACATTAACATATTCATATTGTCATTCAGTGGATCATACCAACATACTTAGATCGCAGCATAAACATCAATGCATAAACCGATCTATAAAGATATCATCATTCATAACAGAAAAACATCGCATCATTCACTGATACACATCATAATCCAGTATTTATTCACATTTAGATCATGGAAAACATGAATATGTAAAAATACACAGTATTTCCATCCAATATTTGTCATGTCATATTTGTCTTCGCAACAAAATATATGTTCCCAAAAAAAATTCTTCAATTCATCTCTTACAAAGGTTTGATCTCCAGATTATCAACAGATCCAAATATGTCTCAACATTCACAATCCTAGATCTAATTATAGGATTGCGCCTTTACATTGGTGGTCCACTTGAGTTAATTTCCCAACTACTTGGACCAAAATATACAAAATAATGACCAAAACATACAAAATATGACCAAAATATACAAAATGTGGTCATTCCTCCTTGCATGCCATGTTCCACCTTGCACAACATCTTTGACTTTGTGCAACATCCACGATGCTTCGTAGCTAAATATCCTCAAAACTATCTGCCAATAGGCTCCCAACACAATCTTGTGGCTCTCACTCGAGCCACGTCAGCTGGAAATGGTGTAACCACTGATATTTACCTTGAAGTCCTCATACTGTTGGGTGATCTCTTTGACCTGATCCTTGATATTCTCATTGATTTCCTGGCTTTATGTCACTTTGCACTCCAGTGGATGCTCAACTATCTTTTCAGTGACATCCCTTCATCCATACTGGACTTCCTGCAACACTAGAATTTCCTTTACAGAGAGTTGCGCTCCAATGTCCTGAAATTCATCCAACTGTGATGTGCGCCTTTGTTGATGCTCCCTTTCCTTTGTAGCACACTGTTATAAGTCCTTCATATTTGATGCTTTTGTGATATGAAAAATTGGGGAATTTCTTTGAGCGATGTCCTCAATGTGGATAACTGTCCATTAGCTTCATGCAACTGCATGGTGAGTTTCTCCAACTGCACATCCTGGACTAGACTTCCCCAAAATTGTGTAGTTGCATCTGTGACTTTCTTGGCTTCTGTCATGTTCCCATTTTGACAACACCATGAAGTAGATTGAACCCCATGGATCCTAGTGACAGATTGAATTAAATAATTAATGAGGGGTTAAGATGAGGCAATTAATTAATTGGAACTGTGCATTTAAATTTATCCATAGTTGCTACCCACTTGGAAAAAATAATTATGGAGCATTTAATATTGTTGGTGCAATTAATAACTTTAATTGTTATGTTGAATAAATGGAGAAATTGGCCCACCTATTCAAATTAGTGGATAAGGTTAGAGGAATTACTTGGAGAAGAAGTCAAGTAAGCACTAGAGTCCAAAAATAATGCCAAAAATGAGAAAACAGGAATATTTCAGGAAAAGTAGCATAAATCCAGAAATTAGGATAAAACAGGAAAAGAAGGAAAGTTCATAAAAGAAGGAAAGTCAAAAAAAGAGGAAAAATAAGGAAATCCAAAGCAAAGCAAAGCACAGAAAGTATGTCCACTCATGGATGACCTATTCTCATAGGTCACCAAGCCAAGTAACTTGCTCAACATGTCAACATTAATTATATAAAAGAAGTATTCCAACTCCCTTTCACATATTTTTCTGTTTTGGTTGTTGTGTATGTTGATCTATGCTTATGTGAGCATTCATTCTGAGTGATGTGCCTAAGACTATTGGGAGATGAGCCCCAACCTTCCCTTCCCCTCTCCTTCCATCCTATTCTCTTCTATTGTAGGTATGGAGCACTATATTTCAGCCATTGAAGTATTCTTAGAGATATTTTCAGCCTCCAGCATGTTTAGGTCGAGCTCCAATGAAGTCCATGCTTCACCTATGCTCTCAGCCCTTTGCTGGTCATGTTTTGGGCCTCCTACCCACCATTTTGGAGTATCCTTTGTAATGGTCAGTATATTATATGATTTATGATGTGTAACAACATATAAATATGTGATTTATATTTATCGTGTCAAAATAACTCTTTCCATAAAAATTGTACCTTCAGTTTCACCTAAAAAGCTTGTTTTGTCATTGTGTGGGGGAAAATTGATGAATCTGAGTGCAATAAGAAATAAACAAGATTGTGGGAATGATTGGAGAGAGTTTATATGTTCATTTAATTTTTATTCATCTCTTTTATAATTCATATGTTGTTCATAAATCAATCTTCCATGAATTAACTGCTTTATTTTATACCCTAGTTAGATTGTTAGTTTTAAATGACTAGTCTTGCAATTTTTGATGTAAAATGAGTTCTGTCCACTCAAATCGATCCCTGTAAGTTCCTGTGGGTCACTGAAAAACCCAACTTCCCATAAATAACTAAAAAACTTTTTTTTTTGGGTTTTAATTCCTTTTGGGATCCTACACTGCACAGGGTTTCACTAGGCCAAATTTTAAAAAAAACCCCAAGTTCTTCCAAAACTACTCAGAACTTCCCAAAACTGCTAAAAAATATCCAAAACCATTTTTTTTAATGTTTTATTAATTCTTTAACAACCCTCTACAAGTTTCCAAAATCCCTTGGTTGAAAAAGGTTGAACTACTCTTCCTAGTTTCACGGCTTGACTGCTTAGAAGCGTGGAAGTAGGTTTCTGCATAGCGGATTCTGAAACCTAAATGGAACCAAATATAAATGTATTAGGGAAGAATAAATTCAATTTATGAATTATCTTTGGTTTCTTCCCCCTGCTCACTCCTCTTGTTTGCAAAATTTCCCAACAAAACCCCTGATTTGCCTAGTCTGAAGAGGCTCTGAGCGGTTTAATTCAAAAACCAGAAATTTAAATTTAAATTACAGAATTAGATAGTGTTGAGGTATGCATACCATACATGGGACATTATAGTGTTATTATATCACTTTCATTGGCTTAGCCCATGGAAAGTAACTCTTAGTGGAAAAATAGCTTAGCAATATCTTGAAGTTGCAGTTGTGGAATTAGTTCTAGTCATGGAAGATTTAGACCTTGAGTTGTATGAGGAAGAAGATTGTTCTTATGAGGATTATGATGAATATTATTATGAGTAATATGAATATTATTGTAGACAGTATGTAGAAGAAAATTTCTAAGAAGTACCTTCTACAAGTATCTCCCATGAGATCATTTTTGAAAGGAGAGATTATGGTTATTCATATAGCCATATGGTTGGAAAAGTTGCATATTCCATAGTCAAAGATAAACCTACTTATGAATAAGAGAATTCAAAAATATATGATTGATAATATTTAAGAATTTTGATGCAAAGAACGTTGAAAGGGCTGAAATATGTATCTCAAAGCATCATCCAGTCAGATCAAAAGATTAGAGAATTCCTTGCCAAGCAGTTGGCAAGCAAACACAGACAAGGGAGTAGTAGTGTCTCTCAGCATGAAGGAAATAAATTTGGAGAGTCTATGTTTTCAAAAACATTAACACATGTAGGTCCTTCGAATACCAAGAAGCCATCAAGAAAGGAACTAAGTTGCTCCACTTCCCAAAGTAAAGGGGAAGAAAATAGGACCAAAAGTGAAGATTCATTAGAGCCATCTGCACATGGTTTCTTTGAGAAATTATTTGGGTTTTCCCCAAAGGGATATCAGCCTATTTTCATCAGCCATGAATATGAAGAGTCACCAAATCCTTCATTAGAAGGAGATGAAGAAGATCCATGCACAACTAAAGATCCAATAGTTCAACATCTAGTTGTTGGTAACGTGGAAGGTGAAATGACTCCAAATTTCTTTGTGGTTGATTTTAGGATAAGTGTAGAAGAGATGGGGAAGATTGATTATGGTGAGACATATTTTTTATTTTATCCAAAAGACAAACACAATTCATATTTACAGTCACCCCTTGAGCCTCACAAGGAAGCATAAATTGAGCACCTCTTAGTAGGGTGTGAAGCAGAGAAATGGGTGGGTGAACAAGCCCATAATTCCACCACATATGGAGGAGAACTTGACACATGGTGAGTTAGTAAATTCTGATTTTTATGTGTCATTATGTAAATCTGATATGGCAGCCACTTCCAGTGGAAATTTCAGAATGGTTTATCCCCCTAGTGATGAGGTTCATAATTCTAGTGTAAAAAATGAATGCAGTAGGAAGTATGAAACTTTGAGAGAATATCTTTCTGGTGCACCAAGGATGAATGAGAACTTAAGTTGCAGCCAAAATTATGTTTTTGAGGACTTAAAAGATGAAAATATTGCAGAAAAAACATATGGATCAGATTTCAAAACCTCAAGTGCATGGCATGAAGTTGATCCGGTGACAGAAAATGAAGAGTAGGAACATCTACAAGAACCTCATTTTCTTTCAGTGTCATTGAATATGGATGAACATAAGATGCAAGAGGCCCTAAAAATTCTCCATGACACTCATTATTCAGTGTCAATTATGTGTTGGGAAGCTTCTTTAATGGAATACCAATCTTCCTTTTAATCCATGGAGACTATCTAGAAAACAACGTCCAAAATAAAAGGTAATTTCTCACAATTGATTTCAGATAAAAATGACATGTTTGAGCTTGTTGAGTTATTGCAGGAAGCATCACCACATGACGAATAAATTATTTGCATATATGAATAAGAGAACTACAATATCAAAGGTGATTTGTTGGCCACCTAATATTCTTTGAGATACACTCAAAGTGCCCTCTTAGAATCACAAATTAAGATAGAACAATTCCAACAAGAGTGGAAAGAATTGAATGAATCATCAATCTTTCCTGAGAGTCATCCCTTTTGGGTAAATGGCATAAAAAATTCCATGGAGGAACCTCATGACTAGGTGGACCATGAGGAGCATTCTATTCCATATGTGCTTGAAAAGTGTGCAGAACAATTTGATGACAACCAAGCACTTGATTTCTTTCCAAGGAAACTTGAGTTGTTCCTTGAAGACAGTCACTCTCCCATGGAAGAGTGGGATGAGAGCACCCAATTTGGGCCAGAAAATAATGAAAAATTTGCATCCATTAGTCTGATTACTGAAGTTTTCATACATGCAAAGAAAGTTCACAATTATTTCCCACATGTCCTAGATTCAACAACACCAATGGGGAATGAACAGTGGGTGAAGAATTTTTTCTGGTTTGTGTCACATGTACAAGAGGGGGATCATGATTTGTCCCCATGGGAGATAGATCCTATTGCATAAGATATGGCTGATTATAGATCATATAAATCAGCAAGAAATATCTTGGATTCATCTACTGGATGGTTGGATAGAGGAATCACTGAAGAGGAAAATCTAGAAGGTAAAAGTTTTATGCCAAGAAAATTGTTTTTAATATTGCTGATTTTTCTATGATTTACAAGTAGCAAAAAAGGCATGTGTGTGCAGCCACTTTTGACAAGAAGACATCAGATCTACACTTAATTTCAATATGTGGGTCAATTTATGGAGTTTTGAACCCTTGGATCAATGGCAGAGAGTTAAGCCATCGGATGAAGAGGGGAGCACTTGTTGAGTTCTATAAAGACCATGATACCTCATTATTTGAGGGAAACATGAACATGACTGATTTTGATACAACTTACTCTCTTTTGGATCAGAATTTTAATAAATGGGATCCTCACCCTTGTCACTTGAGTTTCATGGATAACACACTTGTTCCTTGTGTGCATTGGTCACAGGAGAACATTTCAGTTGGAATGGAAAGACTGGTGGAATTGTGGCCTCACTTTTTGGAGGAATATTTGGGGATGCATAGTCTTTATTTATTCATCCCTACATTGGAGAGTTGCATATCTTGATTGAGGGGCCCTCAAAACTTCAGGTTTGCATTGGAAAGGATGATTTTCCAATATGGTGGTATGATGTTTTCATCTTTCCCAATATTTCATATGATGCTGATTTTTTCTTGTTACTAATGTTTGGGGAGATGCAACATGAACAGTGGGATCTAGGCACTTGTTTGCTTAACATATTTTGTTGGATGGTATTCCTATCCATGGGGGTGCCATACAAGATATGAGATCCTAGAATTTTTTGTCCTTGGAGAAGTTGTTTGCATGTTGGCATGATGGAACAAGCCAACCCTCTTTTGCACCAGTTCATCTATGTTGAAATTGGTTTCAATTTCTATTAGCTAGAATATTTCATCTCCTGCGGACAGCAAGGTGTTCCACTGGTCTGAATGGTTCAGGTCCAGAACAAATAGAAGCCAGAGGTTGATGACTCTCCCTAGACACCATAGATACCTGGAATACAATGCTTTGATAGTCACCCTATGTACATGCAATAATCTCAACACGAAACAGATCAAAGAAACCAGAATATAATCTACTAATCTATGCTAGTGACTAAGGAATCTAACAACATATATATGAAATCAAACATCAACAATATATGTGGGACATAAATCAACTTGCATTAAATAAATATGAATAAGTTTACAACCAAGCGTTAGTGTTGACATGCATCTCCATGAAACAAAGCATTCTCATCCCCATAAGATCTGACTCTAGCTCTCTCTATGCTCTCCAATGATATGGACCAAGTGATCAATCCAATAGCATAACAATGCCTTAAGAGTTCTCCCCTCAACCATGGCCATAAGCTTGTATTTATAAGGCTAGATGGATCGGGTAGGTTGAGAGATTTGTGGGTGAGGTGGCCTCAAGGATCCTAGGATGGGGGATCTCGAGCTCAACAGACCCACAACAGTAGGGATAAGGGATATCTCGAGGCTTATCATCTAGAAGCCTCGAGAAGCTTCTATTTTTCCCTTTTTACCCAGGGTACCGCATTTCTCCTTTAGTGACAAAACGGTTCTAGTAATAGCTGATTATGGACTAAGGGCCATAAGCGGTGGCATTTCTTGTGGGAAACAGAGTATGGGCGGTGCGAAAAAGGGTACCGTGTATGGATAAAGGGTCAAGCGTGGTGCTGGGAATTTGTATGAAAAGATTGGAAAATAATATGAGTTTCCACTCTAGAAGCTGGGATTCAGGGCAAGTAGGTATGTCAAATGTCTTATCACATGATGGTGATAGGATTTTGGTATAATAGGGTGCCCCCCAAAGCATGAGTCTTAGAGGGATAAGATAAACGAGAGATTTGAGAGAAAAATTTGTTTCCATGAGGAGAAAATGTTGGCTCGATCGGAGTAAGTTGTTAAGTAGGCATCTGCAATACATCAGTATGTTGACTCATAGACACAAGTAACCAAAATCAAGGCTGCAAACCAATACAAGGAAGATCCATGAGAGGAATAAACAAGCATGGCTACTAGAATACAGCGTAGATCCATGTGATAGAGTACTCAAACTTGGACATAGCTACCAGACATAAAATGTAGATCTATGTCATATAGACACAAATTTGAGCATAGCCATTACCATACAAATGTGGATCTATGCTAGATATACAAAACTCCATCGCAACCTGGGGAAAAGCAATGAGCACTTTAAACAAATACCCAAAGTCTTCATCTCGTCTTCCAAAAAGTACGATTCTATCCTTGTGATTACAATGATCTAAAGTCGAACATGGTAGAAACCACTTGATTACCGGCCAATGATGTGAACCGTTAACAAGTACGAGGGAGATCACCATTAATGTCAATGATTCCCAAGGTACTCTAGTACAATCTACTGAGTGTGAATAGATGTCCTAATGTCGAACACCTAGTTGATTCTATCGATCAAAGGTCAATCATGTGAACCTATGTTGAGAGTGAGAGAATCTGTCATTAAGGAATACAGATCTCAAGGTACCAATCATTGTTTCTAAGACTATTTCCCAGATGATTAGCTGATGTCGATGGGAAAAGTCTCATTGAAGGAGGGCCATGATGAGTCCCACATCGACGGCATGAAACTAATAACATAGTTTTGGAATGATGTGGATGCAGTAACCATATGACTGACTCAAAGATACTAACACAAAGACTGTGTAGACTGCAGAGGTAAAACTTATTCAAATCCCCTTTGAACATTGGGTGACATGACAAAATGACTTGGGAGCATGACTGAACGGGATAGACACATAATGTGACAGTGGACAATGCATTCTTTTGAAAGACTCAAAGGAGTGACATGACTCATGAAAGTGGATCGTCACGGAGATCAACTGAATACCCAATTAACTGACATGATTGTGCAAACAAGTGCCATGTTCAAAGGTAACGACAAACAACTTCCATTATTTGCAAAATTATTCCCTTCCCGTTTCCCCCATCATGATTGATGAGTGCCTCTTTTCAGTTTTACAAGTTCAAAGAGGGTAACAAACACTCGATATAGCTTGTTAGAAGACAAGTCCAGACTCATATGTTTTACGAACCTGAGAGAGGAGGGGTTTGTTCCCAAAACAGGTATTTCAATGTTTAATTTTAACGAGTCCACCAAAAGAAAACTTGGTATCATTCATGTTTAGAGAGTCTGAATGAATATTGAAGAAAACTCCAAAGGGTCCTTTTTCATATGATTTAGTCTCTAAGGCCCAGAAAAGTATGAAATCATACCTTAGAGAAATCTTCCAATCATGATTGGCTGGAGTGCTCCTTTTTCGTAAATAGTCCTATCTGAACCAAAAAAGAGATAACCTACTGTCGGACGGACGACTCTTCAGATACTTTAACGAGAATGAAGAAGACAAGGTCGCTTGACAATCTTTTCGTATTTAGGGAGCCTAAAAAGAGTTTAAAGAGAACTGCATTAACCCTTTTCATGTTTGAATCTAGAGCATGAAAAAGTAATAAACTAAGATCAAACCACTTTTCATGTTTTAACTAGAGCACTAAAAAATGAAAAGTAAGCTCAACACCATCTTACTGTTTTTAACGAGATCAAAGATCAGTTAAAAGAATGCTCAGGGATTGGTTTCATTTTTACACAAGCTCAAAACCAATGGGTAAAATATGCTTGAAAAAACTCATTAACATGATATACATAGGTTGGAATCTTTCCCCCAGCATGATTTCTGGCGAAGCTTACCCCTAACATGGTTTCTAGGGGCTTGACATGCCCCCCAAGCTTCGTTTCATTTGACGATTCTTCTTCCATACCCAACCTAAAAACCTGGCTACCAATGTGAAAATGTTCACTAGGGGGTAGGAAGAATGAGAATTGGGCAGGTGAAAAGAAGGTTCAAGTTCTAACACTAAAATGAAGACTCGACTCAAGGGAAGGGGATCGGTTTCATTTTTACGCAAGTTTGAAACAGAAGGTATCTATGCTTGGAACATGGTTTCATTTTTATGCAAGCTTGAAACCAAAAGCTAAACTATGATAAAGGAAACCTACTTCATTTTTTAATGAGCTTGAAATAGAAAATGAACTATGCTTAGAAATGATTTCATTTTTATGCAAGCTTGAAACCAAAAGGTAAACTATGCTCGAGGAGATCTATTTAATTTTTTTACGAGCTTGACATAGAATGGGAACTTTGCTCAGGAATGATGTCATTTTTATGCAATCTTGAAACCAAAAGGTAAACTATGCATGAGGAGATCTATTTCATTTTTTAACGAGATTGACATAGAATGGGAACTTTGCTCAAGAAAAAAAACTGACATGATGGTCTGAACTTGACATGATGGTCAGGTGCTATTTCATTTTTTAAGGAGCTTGACATAGAATGGGAACTTTGCTCAGAATATGGTTTCATTTTTATGCAAGCTTGAAACCAAAATCATAAACTATGCTTAAGGAGTGGTTTTATTTTTTAACAAGCTTGAAACCAAAAGGTAAACTATGCTCTAAAACCTGCTCCTACCCAACATGATATCCATAGGTTGGTAGGTTTGACCCATTTCATAAAAGCTAGCATCTTAGCTCCATTATGATGTCCATAGACTAGAGCCATGCCCCCCATTTTACCTATGATGGGAAGAAGCTAACTAGAAGAAGGGGAAGGAACCACAAGAACATGCGGCACATTCAAGGCAGTTTGATTACTAGGAGTAATGCGATGGTCAGGTGTAACAAAGGAAAGATGATCAATCATAATCTTCCCATCATGGGGAAAATGCATAACTCGAAAGAGTGTGGACACAACAACCTTCATGGCATAAACATAATTGCGTCCAAGGAGTAGATTGAAATCTAAAGGACCTTAGACCACCATAACATTGATACAAACAGTTTTCCCTCCTAATGTAATAGGAAAATAAGGAAGGGTCCCTAAAAGTGAGGTAGGCCTACGATTAAAAGCCAGTATCTGATCGGTGGCTGGCACAAGCTGAGGAGAACGTAAAGCTTTCCAAGCAATTGAGGATATAATACTAACAGAAGCCCCTTCGTCAACAATAGTGCAAAGTATTTGCTTAGCAATAACATTCACAACTATCTGGAAAGGAACACTTGAATGAAGACAAGACTCTGTTAGGTTACTCTATTCAAAGGAAATAACCTCACTACTCAGAGAGGGTTCTGTCGAAACAGAAAAGTTTTCCTCTTGTCGAGAACAATCAGAACCAAGCGTAAAAACTTCAGCAGGTTTCAGTTCATTCTCTACTGGAAGAGAAGAACAAGATGGAGATTCGGTCAAAGAGACTACTTCAGTCTTAACACTCTCTGACGAAAGAGTGGGATCAGGTGGACATGACACCGACTCGACCACTTTAACTTTACTCTCTAAAGGAAGAGTGGGATCAACCACAAATAAATCTAAATTGACCACTTGGTCAACTTTGGGGGATTGAGGGATAACTTACTATCACTTGTTGGAATCACCTGTTGATGATCAGTAATATTTTCCAATCAACGCAAAGCTTCATCCATGCTTGGACAAAGAAAAGTACGATGCATAGCCTTGCATATCAAACAAGGATACAAGACTTTACCCTTACGACCTTTTACCAATGGGTCACTGGTTGAGGGAGTATCGTCAACATGATGATCAGAGGTTGATGACATAGACGGTTTTGATCTTTTAGACCACTCTTCTTGTACACGGAAGAGACCAGGACACTCCTTAAGAAGGTGGCCCCCCTTGCAAAGCTTACAAGGGAACTTGGGTTTTTTGGGCGTTCTCTTAGAACGAGCACCATTAAGAGTAGATGGTTGCTTCTTTTTCTCTTTCTTATCCTTCCTCTTTTTACCCTTCCCTTTCTTCTTCTTCTTATCCACATGACTACTAACCATAGAGCTTTGGTTAAGTGAAGAAGAATAAAGGGATGAAGCCACAATCGGTGAAGACGCAACAAGATTAGGTTGAGGTTGATCCTCTCTCAGAGGAGAGGTGACATTTGCGACATTAGGTGTAACAAGGATTACCAGATTAAAAATCTAGACCGGTAATCCTATAGTTAATCCAGGAAGATTTAGAGTGGCAATAAAGGGAGGACCAATACCTTCACTTGGAGGGAATACAAAAGGTACACCTTGGAAAGGGACCTCTTGAGTGGTAGTCCCAGATGAGGATTCCATCTCTAAACTCTCTAATAACCCCCTAACTACCATGCACAAACAAGTACTACTCAAACTAAAAGCAACAAGCAAACATGTGAAAGGAGTGGATAAGAGTCAGGAACCTCACAGGATAGGCCAAAAGGATAACTCATATGGTTTGAGGATTCCTAAAAGGGTCTCCTAATATACACAAGGTACATGGGATCTTGAATCAGTAGTAGTGCTGTCTAATGCATAACTGTACACAAGGGGCCTTCCGATATACAATCAAGTACGTGAAGTACCTTTCTATATACCTCAAGGGTATGTGAAAGGCTGTTCGATATACCAACGGTACGTGGAAGAACTGCATGAGTCCCATAATGTAATGCTGACATATAATGACAACTCCTATGCTTAACGATGCTCGAACACGTCTCTAACCTACCACTAAAGTTACTATGTAAATTTTAACCTAGTACTACCGTTAATTTTATCTTGTGCGTTTAGGTGGAACCATGGAGTGAAAATTTGAATTAAAGAAGATGCATACTGATCTATATGGTAATGCAAGTTTTCCTCTTCAATGAAATTCTACCTAAGAGAGGGAGAGAGATTTACTTTTCTTCCCAAAAATGCACACCCAAATGCAAATGCAATTCTATCTTTTGAAACGAAAAGGGAAATATCAATGCACCCCAACGATCTTAAAGGCAAATAAAAAAGAGATCTAGAGAACATCTAACATAAATAAACCAGAAATGTTTCCTATATTTTCATGCTTGAAAAGATGCATAAAAACTTGATGGAAAGATGATTTCACTAACGTTTCCAAACAAATCTGACTCTAGTGCACGCAAGGTTGAAAATATATGTTTCTTCTCAATGAAAGTAAGATCTAGAATTTCAAAATATCACGCACAAAACAAGAAGAAAATTGATCAACAAGCTTGCGAATAAAGCAAAAGAGAGAGAAAACTAAAACTTATCTTTGAAACAGACAAGGAAATGAAGAATCAATCTTTCCTACCAAGCACTGAAAAAATCAGCATGCAGAAGGAAACAAGAATCACCCCAAGCAAAGAAAGACTCAAAACAACATGGATCACTCAAGCATTCCAAGTCCAAAACAAACCAAAACCTACTCATGAAAATGAAATGTATATTTCCAATTCCAATGAATAATATCTACATAAAAGAGCGAGAGGTTTCAAGCAAAGAAAATAAAGTAAAATCCAATTCAAGAAAGATAAACTCTCTTTGAATGCAAAGGGAATATAACAATCAAAGCGACTGTAGAACACACAATTCATGGCCCCTCCCGGCTATGAGGGAGCATTTTTTTTTTCAAAACTAAACTTCATTTTCACCAAAAAGTAAGCCAAAAACACAAAAAATCAAAATACAAAGTCTAGAACAGGGCCTACCTGGCACCGCACAGATGAAGCTGCTAATAGGTGATTTTGAGGCAGAACTGCTCCTTTCTCACTGGATTCAGGTGGTGGCACCGTGTATTGCTAAATAGACTCAGGTGGTGGCACCGCTCCTTGCCAACAGAACATGTGTGATTCCCTATGTAAATCCAAAACATCAAGGAGAATGATAGATCAAGTCAAAAAAAGACTAGATCAAGGTAAACACTGATATATTGAGAATAAAAAAAAAGCATAAAAGGTCGAAAATAATTCAGATCTGAACAGATTTGGAAGTTTCAAACCCAAATTCACTGAGTTAGATAGCAGATTTGACTGAAGAGAGTTGGAGAAGGAGCCTGGATTCAGACAAGAGTTGAAAGACTGAGGAAGATCAGATCAATTGATACATATATTCATTCCCCAGTGGAGTCGCCAGATTTGTTAGCTGGAATATTTCACCTCCTACGAACAACAAGGTGTTCCACTAGTCTGAATGGTTTAGATCCAGAACAAATAGAAGACAGAGGTTGAAGACTCTCCCTAGACGCCGTAGATACCTGGAATACAATGATTTCATAGTCACCCTATGTACCTACAATAAGCTCAACACAAAACAGATCAAAGCAACCAGAATATAATCTACTAATCTATGCTAGTGACTAAGAAATCTAACAACATATATATGAAATCAAACATCAACAATATATTTGGGACAGAAATCAACTTGCATTAAAGAAATAAGAGGAAGTTTACAACCAAGCCTTAGTGTTGACATGCATCTCCATGAAACCAAGCATTCTCATCCCCATAAGCTTCGACTCTAGCTCTCTCTATGCTCTCCAATGATATGGACCAAGTGATCAATCCAACATCATAACAATGCCTTAAGAGTTCTCCCCTCAACCATGGCCATAAGCTTGTATTTATAAGGCTAGATGGATAGGATAGGTTGAGAGATTTGTGGGTGAGGTGGCCTCCAAGATCCTAGGATGGGGGATCTCGAGCTCAATAGACCCACAACAGTAGGGATAAGGGATATCTCAAGGCTTATCATCTAAAAGCCTCGAGAAGCTTCTTTTTTCCCCTTTTTACCCAGGGTACCACGTTTCTCCTTTAGTGATAGAGCGGTTCTGGTAATAACTGTTTATGGACTAAGGGCCATAAGCAGTGGCACCGCTTGTGGGAAACAAAGTATGGGCGGTGCAAATAGGGGTACTGCGTATGGATAAAGGGTCAAGTGTGGTGCTGGGAATTTGTATGAAAAGATTGACAAATAATATGAGTTTCCACTCCAGAAGCTGGGATTCAGGGAAAGTAGGTATGTCAAATGTCTTATCACATGATGGTGACAGGATTTTGGTATAACAGTTTCCCACATAGGGAACACCTCATTGGATGGACTTATAGTTTACATACTAGTGGTATATTTGCATTTCTGATATTCTTATGGGATCTTGGCACACTTTCCAATTATTTCACTTGGATAGAAGTAGGAATGCTCAGTTACAGATGTAGTGAATATTTTCTTGGAGAGCGGATTATGATTAGAATAGTGCAACAAAAGCGTGATGGGCCTCTTGGGATGCTTTTCTTGAGGACAAGCAATCTTGGGAAGGGAGGTTCGTCATGTTCCCATTTTGACAACACCATGAAGTATATCGAACCCCATGGATCCTAGTGACAGATTGAATTAAATAATTAATGAGGGGTTAAGATGAGGCAATTAATTAATTAGGAGTGACCATTTAAATTTATCCATAGTTGCTATCCACTTGGAATAAATAATTATGGAGCATTTAATATTGCTGGTGAAATTAATATTTTTATTTGTTATGTTGAAGAAATGGAGAAATTGGCCCACCTATTCGAATTAGTGTATAAGGTTGGAGGAATTACTTGGAGTAGAAGTCAAGTAAGCACTAGAGTCCAAAAATGATGCCAAAAATGAGAAAAGAGGAATATTTAAGGAAAAGCAGTATAAGTCCAGAAAACAGGATAAAACAAGAAAAGAAGGAAATTATGAAAAGCAGGAAAGTTCAGAAAAGAAAGAAAGTCAGAAAAAGAGGAAAAATAAGGAAAGCCAAAGCAAAGAAAAGAGAGGAAAGTATGTCCACTCATGGGTGACCTATTATCACAGGTCACCAACCCAAGTAACTTGCTCAATAGGTCAACAATAATTCTATAAAAGAAGTATTCCCGTTGATGTAATTGTAACTTCAGAATGTATTCACTTGTATTTCTTACGTATTGTAACCCGATGTTTATTCCAGGATGTATTGTAATATAATTGAGTCATGTCATACCCCGATGTTTATTATGGGAAGTTTCTATAATGTGAAAGTCATGTCAAGTCATTGTGGGTAACCCTCTTATTGGTAAAGGGTTAAAGCCCCCACAGTTGTGGGGCCCTAGAGTTATTATACTATCCTAGTGAAGTCGACCATAGGTGAGTCATTGTAAGTCAGGGAAATAGTCCCCACCATTGTGTTACCCTCCTATTGGTCGGAGGAGGCAAAGTCCCCACAAGTTGTGGGGCACTAGGGTTATCAGACACTCCTAGAGATGTCGACTCTAGTAAGTAATTGTTAAGTGAGGCCAACATGTTGGAGTATGTTTCAAGTGAAAGAAAAAATATAAATAGAGAGTAAGCCTCTCTATTTATCACATACACTCACTCACTCATTGGGGCGCATGAGTGAGAGAGGAGAAGCTCTCTCAGTGAGAGAGAGAGAGATAGAAGCTATGGAGATCATCTTATTGTTTTTAGGTTTTACTTTTGGTTCTAATTCTATCTCTGAGGAATTTGTGGGGTTTTATTTTTTATGTTTCCTAGAGGAAAATTCTTTGTGTCTCTTGTCTCTTGTGTTTTATTGCCATGCTTATTATTCTCTCAGTTAAAGATCCTAATGTAATGCTAGCTTGAATGATAAAAATCTAACATGGTATCAGAGCTAACCTGAGAAGAAGACATTGTGCAGCTACAGAAGATAGGGATTCTTAATTTTTGGGTCTCTCTCCATAATCCATCAACAAAAGTATGCTAGGCTGACTCTCCATTGAAGGGAGCATCTTTCTGTCGAAGTAAAATTCGATTCCGAGCATTTTCAGTTTTTGGTGCGAAAATTAGGGATTCTTAAAGAAGAGGAATTTTTGAGTGATCTTGGAATAGAATTTATATACTCATCAAAACCAAATTTTAGAGACCTGGATGAATATTTTTGGTTGGGTGAAACTCCGAGAAAATCAAACCCTAGTTTGACCCTGAGCTAGAAAAACCCTAAATACTAAAACTGGTAATTTTTGGTAAATTCGCTATATACTGAGATTGAAAAAGTCTCAGGTGCTAGAAATGGCAGAGGTCAAAGATAAAATATTTATTTACACTGTGTCCAAACTTCAGCCTCATATTCGCTATATTCTGGGAGATAGGATCCCTCCAAGTTAGGGTTCCATCCTCTTCCAGAATTCATCCTTAAACAAGACACCTGGGGAGAATTGCTATATCTTGGGTTGTAGAGGTCCAAATGGAATTCCTGAAGATGTTCCAAAAATTTTACGTACTTTAATTTCTGTGGTCCAAAGTTCAGACTTAGAAGATGAACCAGTGACACGTGGAAGTCCGTACAACTTCGCTGTTCTGAACAATCTTGTAACAGGTCACCTTGGGAAAAATATCATACGTACCAATTGGTGAAACTAATTCTGATGAAAACTATGGTGTTGGAATATTGACATGTGAGGATATCTCAGTATAAAATTTCAGACATAGAGGATTAGTAATTTCAGAGATACCACAGAAACAGTGACATGCATTTTTTCAAAACTAGGGCTTCCTGTTCCGGGAGCTTCCCTTCACTGTTTTCAGAAGAGGAGTACATTGGACAGCTCCATTTGAAGAGATCTATATTTCTATACAATAATATTTGAAAGATTCCAAGTTTTGAAAATTAGGGTTTCTCTGACAAACCCTAGATCAGCCAGCTCTAGAACCAGGATGGACACCTCAAATCAGTAAGATCTAATCTTTTGCTATTTGCATTTGAGGTTCTCATTTCAATGTGATCTATCAGATCAGATTGATGATAATATTGTTTAAGCTGACAACTTCCAAGCATGGAATTATCTGATCTCCCCAAAGAAATGAATTGGACACCTACATGAGAAGAGAGGTTCCAGTTCCAGAGGGAGATGAGGCTCAAAGCCTTACATAAGAAGAACTTGGTGAAGGACAAGAAGATCATTGTTGATTCAATCACGGATCAACTTGTACCACAAGTGTATTTCCTAAAGACACCAAATATGTTTGATTCCTTGACTAAGCTATTTGAAGGGAAGAACATGAATTAGAAGATGGATTTGAGAAAACAAGTTGAAGAATGTGAAGATCCAGAATGCAGAACAACTTGAAGCAGTAGAAGAAGAAGAGGAGAATGCATAAGTGGTGATAGCCATCTTGAATGGCCTCCCAGGATCATGAATTCATTCATGAAAGGAATGCATGCTAGAAGGAAGTGATTAATTTTAGCAGACTCTGGGAAGAAGTAGAAGCTTGAATCATAAGAAGAGAAGAGAATATGGGAGCAACAGAAGATCAAGCTATCACCATCCAAAGAAGATCCCTCAAGCAATGAGGAATACGAAGGACTCAAATATTGAAGAACCTCTTATCCATCATAGCATTTGGATAAGAAATGATGCTATTATGAATGAAGAAGATGATGAAGTTGAAGGCTCAAAAATAAGTCTACCCACGAAAAAAATAAAGATAAGTATTCAATTATCATTTCATGATACTGTTTTGTTATGCATTTGTTTATATTCAGCTGATGTATTATGCATGATAGGATGTTTGCATTAACAACAGTATACTACTAATATGCATGTAATAGGAAGTAGCTCATGGTGCTATACAACTCTCCATTGCTACTTATCTAGAATGAAACCTCTTTGCTGACATATTGGATTAATGCACAATCTCAGTGTTGTCCTGGTAGAGATGGAAGGCATCTAGAAAAGTTTCGGTGAGATATGGATGGATGTTGTATTGGATAAAGTAGTTGCATGATCATATAGTTATGCATAATAATTTTTCGTTATGAATATACATTATGAAATGTTTCTAACCATACAACTAATGCATTTGACTTGTAGGAAAGATCGCATAAAATCTCCTACAAGCAAAGAAGGATGAGACTTGTTTCGAAGAACAAGTGATGATAGTTCAAGATGAAGAATAATATGATGAATGCAGCAACATCATTGATGCAGAACCTTCGAGCTATGAAGAAGTAACCAAGAAGAAAGGGAAGACCAGTTCAAGAAGAAGGATGTCTAGGATACAGTATCGATACATGAAGGGAGGTGTGTAGTTCCATCATTCAATAGATGGAAACATCATACAAAGCAAGATTCATAGCATGAGGCTTCTCACGAAAAGAAGGAATAGACTACAAAGAGACATTTGCAGCCAATAAGAGTTGAAACGTATACATAATGAGCTTGATGAAGATCTTAACCTTTGCTACTAGGTTGAAGATGAAAGTCTATACACTATATGGACACATAGAATATTAGTAGCATAGGAAGCTACTTGTCACTCCAGTACAGAATGCTTTAGTGCATAGAGTATAGAAGACAGAGGGAGCATGATGCTCTGCTTCAGATGGAGTACATAAGATCTTGAGGTTTGACATGGTACGACATGATGGATAGATTACTGATAACTCTAGGATTTACTAAGAGTAAATCAGATTCCAACCTTTGCTTCAAGGTTGAAGGCGAAAGAACAATGATGCTCCTATTATGTGTCGATGCACTATGTTCTAGGCATGGAGGTGTGGACAAGGGAAGTATGCAGTAGAGATCCTGAAGAGGTTCAAGATGATGAACTGCAAGGCAATGACCACACCTATGGCATCGAACATGAAGCTATTGAGTGTTGCTTCATCAGAGATGGTTGATGCTACGATGTATCATTAGATGATTGGGTCCTTGATGTACCTGAGACCAGAGATTTGCTTTGCTGTGAACACATTGAGACATGTTCACCTGATGGTTGCAAAGCATGCAGGGTTATAGTTGAGTATGGGCTCAAGTATGATATGAATCAAAAGATTAACATGGAGGGTTATGTTGATTCAGATTGGGCAGGCAATGCCATCGATAGGAAGAACACTTCAGGCTGTTGCTTTAGTATGGGATCAGGTGTGATCTCCTAGTTTAGTAGGAAGCAATCCTGTGTGGCACTGAGTACAGCTGAAGCAGATTATGACGGAGCTTGTTCAGCTAGTTGTGAGGCAGTATGGCTGAGGAAGCTACTGTCTGATTTATTTGATCTCTAGTTGGATGCTACTTGTATACATTGTGACAACAAGAGTTGTGTGAAGTTGTCAGAGAATCCAGTGTTCCATGACAAGTCGAAGCATATCGAGATCAAGTATCACTATATTAGGGATATGGTGCAGAGGGGAGTAGTGAAGCTCCAGTATGTTGTGACGGATGATCAGATAGCTGATGTGTTGACGAAGCCATTGGCCAGAGTGAAGTTGGAGTACTTTAGGGAGAAGCTTGGTGTTCTCCAGATCGAGGTCCCTTCCAAGGGGAAGTGACGAGTCTCATAGCCATTCTGACGAGTAGGTCAGATATAAGGGCTGAGCCATTCTGTCATGGTGAGAGGATTTTGTTCCTTCCATGTCAAATATGAGTGCTAAGATCCATATCCATTCTGACGAGTAGGTCAGATATAAGGGCTGAGCTATTCTGTCATGGTGAGAGGATTTGGTTCCTTCCATGTTAGATATGAGTGCTGATTGCCATTCTAGGAATGGAGGTACTTGGTCAGTTACCAGGAACACTCAGTCCGGGACTGAGAGAGCCATTCTAATGAGTAGGTTAGATATAAGGGCTGAACCATTTTATCATGGCTAAAGGATTAGGTTCCTCCCATGTCAGATGTGAGTGTTGGCCATTTTGTCGAGTAGGATAAATGTAAGGGAAACTACCACTCTCCGGGAGAGTGGAGGTACCTGGTCAGTTACCAGGAACACTTAGTCCGAGACTAAGAGAGCCATTTCGATGAGTAGGTCAGATATAAGGGCTGAACCATTTTGTCATGGCTAAAGGATTAGGTTCCTCCCATGTTAGATGTGAGTGTTGGCCATTCTGTTGAGTAGGACAAATGTAAGGGCAACTACCACTCTCCGGGAGAGTGGAGGCACCTGGTCTGTTACCAGGTAGCTCAGTCAGGGACTGGGGGCCATTCTGGTGAGGGTGTAGGATTTGGTTCCTACCAGGTCAGATGTGAGTGCATGCCTTTCTGACGAGGGTGCAAGATTTGGTTCCTACCAGGTCAAATGTAAGTGCAGAGCCCTTCCATCATTGTGAGCATAATGTGTTCCCGCCTGGATGGATGTAAGTGCAGATCCCTTCCATCATTGTGAGTAGGATGTGTTCCCACCTGGATGGATGTAAGTGCAGAGCTCTTCCATCATTATGAGCAGGATGTGTTCTAGCCTGGATGGAAGTGTGGAGCTCTTCCATCATTGTGAGCAGGATGTGTTCCCACCTGGATGGATGTAAGTGCAGAGATCTTCCATCATTGTCAGCAGGATGTGTTCCAGCCTGGATGGAAGTGTGGAACTCTTCCATCATTGTGAACAGGATGTATTCCTGCCTGGATGGATGTGAGTGCTGTGCCTTTTTGATGATTAGGTTAGATATAAGTGCTGGGAAAAGACCTACATGGTGCCTAGGCCTACATCCAGCATGAAAAAGGGCTGGCTCTGTAGAAATTCCTGTGATGAGAAGAATCATGAGATAGCACCTGTGAAGATTTAGTATTGATGATCTAGCAGAGATGATACAGATCGAGGGATGATCCAGATCCAGATATGATGCTCTAGAGATGATATAGATCGAGTGATGATCTAGATCCAGTGATGATGATCCAAATCGAGTGATGATCCAGATCCAGTGATGATGATCCAAATCGAGTGATGATCCAGATCTAGAAATGAAGGTGACATGAAGATGAAGATGACTTGAATATTACAAGGACTTGACGATGACCCAGATGATACAGAGAAGAAGACTTGTGCTAATAAATTGTTTCAAGAGAATACCTTCCAAGTTAAGAGGGAGTGTTGATGTAATTGTAACTTTGGAATGTATTCACTTGTATTTCTTACGTATTGTAACCCGATGTTTATTCCAGGATGTATTGTAATATAATTGAGTCATGTCATACCCCGATGTTTATTCCAGGAAGTTTCTATAATGTGAAAGTCATGTCAAGTCATTGTGGGTAACCCTCCTATTGGTTGAGGGTTAAAGTCCCCACAGTTGTGGGGCCCTATGGTTATTAGACTATCCTAGTGAATTTAACCCTAGGTGAGTCATTGTAAGTCAGGGCAATAATCCCCACCATTGTGTTACCCTCCTATTGGTCGTAGGAGGCAAAGTCCCCACAAGTTGTGGGGCACTAGGGTTATTAGACCTCCTAGAGATGTCAGATCTAGTAAGTAATTTTTAAGTGAGGCCAACATGTTGGAGTAGGTTTCAAGTGAACGAAATAATATAAATAGAGAGTGAGCCTCTCTATTTATCACACACACACGCACTCACTCATTGGGGCGCATGAGTGAGAGAGGAGAAGCTCTCTCAGTGAGAGAGAGAGAGACAAAAGCTATGAATATCATCTTACTATTTTTGGGTTTTAATTTTGGTGCTGATTCTATCTCTTAGGAATTTGTAGGGTTTCCCCGAGGAAAATTCTTTGTGTCTCTTGTCTCTTATGTTTTATTGCTGTGCTTTTTATTCTCTCAGTTAAAGATCCTAATGTAATGCTAGCTTGAATGATAAAAATATAACAATTCCAACTCTCTTTCACATATTTTTCTAGTTTTGTTGTTGTGTATGTTGAGCTATGCTTATGTGAGCATTCCTTCTGAGTGACGTGCCTCAGACTATTGGGAGATGAGCCCTAACCTTCCCTTCCCCTCTCCTTCCATCCTATTCTCTTCTATTGAAGGTATGGAGCACTAGATTTCAGACATTGAAGTATTCTTAGAGATATTTCCAGCCTCCATCACGTTTAGGTCGATCTCTAGTGAAGCCCATGCTTCACCTATGCTCTCAGCCCTTTGCTGGTCATGTTTTGGGCCTCCTTCCCACCATTTTGGAGTCTCCTTTGTAATGGTCAGTATATTATATGATTTATGATGTGTAACAACATATAAATATATTATTTATATTCATCATGTCGAAATAACTCTGTCCATAAAAATTGTACCTTCAGTTTCACCTAAAAATCTTGTTTTATCAATGAATGGGGGAAAATTGATGAATCTGAGTGCAATATGAAATAAGAAAGGTTGTGGGAATGATTGGAGATATTTTATATGTTGATTTAAGTTTTATTAATCTCTTTTATAATTCATATTTAGTTCAGAAATCAATCTTCCATGAATTAACTGTTTTATTTTATACCTTAGCTAGATTGCTAGTTTTAAATGACAAGTCTTGCAGTTTTTGATGTAAAATGAGTTCTGTCCACTCAAATAAATCCATGTAAGTTCCTATGGGTCACTAAAAGACCCAAATTCCATTACATATCTATAGAACCTTTTTTCATTGGGGTCGTACATCTTTTTGGGATCCTCCATTGTGTAGGGTTTCACTAGGCCAAATTTTCCAAAAAACCCCAAGTTCTTCCAAAACTCCTTAGAAATTTCTAGAACTGATACAAAATGTCCAATTTTTTTTTTTTTATGTTTTATGAATTCTTGAAAAACCCTTTTCAAGTTTCCAAAATACCTTGGTTGAAAAAGGATGAACTACTCTTCCTAGTTTGACGGGTTGGCTTCCNATTTTTTTTTTTTTTATGTTTTATGAATTCTTGAAAAACCCTTTTCAAGTTTCCAAAATACCTTGGTTGAAAAAGGATGAACTACTCTTCCTAGTTTGACGGGTTGGCTTCCCAGAAGTGTGGAAGTAGGTTTTCGCATAGTGGATTATGAAACCTAAATGACACCAGATATAAATGTATTAGGGAAGAGGAAATTATATGAATGAAATATTTGTGTTTGCTTCGCCCTGCTCACTCCTCTTGTCTGTAAAATTTCCCAGCAAAACCCCTGATTTGCCCAGTCTGAAGAGGTTTTGAGTGGTTTAATTCAAAAATCAGAAATTTAATTCTAAATTACAGAATTAGATAGTGTTAAGGTATTCATACCAGACTTGGGACATTACAGCTTCTTTCTCTATTTCTTCCAGCTTCGTCACCAAGTATTTAATGGTGCTTTTCCATTCTGCAGCTTGCTCTTGTGGCGTTCCTGGATTCACCATCTGATGTAGATATTCATTGTCGCACTTAATTTTTGCAATTACATCTCCAAGACGCTATGTTTTTGCTCCTGCATCCATATCTATAGTGATATTTGGTACTTGTTCGTAGGCAGAATAAACTTCCTACTCCAGACACACCCTGCTATCCCAAAGTTGTGCTTTCTCCACTGTCAATCGATATTGCTCCTTCTTTAGGTCCTCAATTTCCTTTGGTGCCTTCGCTTCTTTCTCCTATGAACTCAAAAGGTGGTTGCCAATAACCTTCTCTTGATAACCTAACTATTGAGTCATGACCCTCTGCAGTTGAACCAATGTCTATGTTGACAGTTCATTGAGGTCCAATGAGAGGTCCTAAAACTATTGAAGTGAGGTGTTGACATCCTCACTGTTGGTTTCGATCGCATGCAGCAGAATTTGAACATTCCTAATATGCTTCCCAGTGCTGATCGTCCCAACCTTCTTCGACACCCCCGCCTCAGGAACCCTTTACAAAATTGTGTCAATTAATGAATTAAGGAAAGTGTTTACCTCACCAAATCCGTCAGTTGCTTGCTTCTTCATCTGCTTTGTCATTGCATAAGTCGTTGTGGTGATCATCACAATAATACAACTTACTTGGTCCTTGGTCTCTAGTGCTGTGCTACTAACTGCACCCTATTCTTGTCGCTTCTTTGTGCGAGTTTCCTCAAAATCCCCCTCTTCCTATGAGTTAGTTGGCTTCCTTGTCAACGCTTCACAAGACTCGTTCTTTCTCTGTGGGTCTGGTAGAGGATCTACTGGAGTATCAATTGGTGGACTCATAGACACTTCCTCCACATTGATAGGTTATTGCCACTCCACCGGCCAGCTGTCTAAAATTGCCTCCAACTCTGTATCAAATAGTTTGTAGAGTGTGGGAAACCACCTCTTGTATGCATCTCTTCTCGCGTGCACATGAATGGGATGTGGCCCTATCATGAAACAAACAACGCATTGGTATTTCAGCACTGCCTCTTCTGATAACCGCAGAACCTTCATGGCTATTGCCTGTAACGCCTCCCAATACATCCAAAATTTTATTGAGCAGACCTTGAGCCATTCAGACTCCTTAACAAACCACATGTTCTGGTAGCACATTCCTTTGCATACTTTGACTGCATCAAATTCCATGCCCTGATAGTATCCAGGATCCATCCAAGCAACTAGTGTGATCAGAATGAGTAGCCAGCTATAGGTAAGTGACCTCTGCCCCTCTTGTGCTACAAACACATCATTCACCAACTAGTTCATCAAGAACAAATACTAGTTCATCTGCACCCCTTGCGTGCACTGTTCCATGCACACTATGACCCATGAATTGCACTGGTTGGGTCGGTTCTTTCTGACCACCTTGCTAGTCAGAAATCTTGCTGTGATGCAGAAAAATTGCTCATTAATACCATCGAGAACATATGCATACCCGTCCTGGTGCAAGTTATATCTCTTTTTTAGCTTCGCCACCACTTTCTTATCATCGTCCTTCCCCCAAAAATATTTTGATAGGTCGGGCGCCTCCTTGGGAAGCTGCATAATATCTGAAATCAGCACAATAATGACTAGTACCGTTTGTCCAAGCACAAGTAGGTTCCATGGAAGCACACTAAAAGATTCTTCGCACATGTGTTGGATTCCATCGACCTCCCAAAATGTCGCATGTTGATGAGGACCACCAACCTCGATCTCTCCAATCCCTGCACCCTATCATGTGGAATGTGCGCTACTAGACCACTGCCTACTCTTTTCACTAGTATAAATGGGTATACAATGATCTTAGTTGATGCGAGAAGATCGTGATTGTCATATTTCATTCTCATAATCGAGGGCATGATGTCCATGGTATATAACATGCCCTATGGTATAGCTGGTATCTTGATTGGATACCTCTGATTCTTCATGATTTTATACGGCTTCGTATTAGCTCAAGAAGGGGGAACATAGCCAAGGATGTCCATAGTGGACACCCCATTCCATTCCATGGAGTCCTTAGCCCCAGATGTCGAAGGTCCCATTTGTTGGACTTCCTCTTGTTCTTCTCTCGCGAAATTCCATGTCAATATTTTATTTTGTATGGGGGATTTGGGCCACTGCACCCCTCTATTTTTCATTGGGACTGATGATGAACCCATCGGCATGCTGACTAATTCTTTCTCAATTGGCACCCCTATGATCGACAAGTCTCTCCCGCTTGAACTCTCTATATGTATTGGGTCACTCAGGATTCCTCACAAATTCCCACTAGTTCACAATGCGACACCTCAACCTCACTCTGCTCTGTAATTATCTTGCACAATGCAACACAACACACTATAATCAACTCTGGAATAACTCATTGGCTAAAAATTCACAATGGTGAATTCAGACCATGAACTTCCCTCTTCTTTTATCATCAAGTCTACTGTGTGAATGATCTCCTAATCATTACGACCAAATCCTTCATTAATCACCTAAATCCGTCAATGATCTTCCCAATCCAACGGTTGGATCTTCCATTAATGCGTGTCCCATCTAAGAGCGTCACTGGTTAACTATTTTAACTAATGTATTTATTACCAATTTGAATTTGTCATATCCCTGTGACCATCACAACATGACTCCCTAACTGTGATATTAACTCTACTTGCGCAGCCACTTCCTTTTGGCACACCATTCTCCTGCCGACCAACTTATGCAATTTTTTTTCAGCTGCGCAGTGCCTTAAGCATTGCGCACCACTAGCCCCATTTTGTAGGGCTTCATCCTGCTGCCATTCACTAGCTTAGGCAGCATTGCACCATCTAATTGTTGTATCTGTACTGCGCCTCCTGCAGTAATGGAATTGATAACATATGGACCTAGCCAATGCATCTACAACTTACCTGGATGTTTGGAGAACTTGCTGTCATACATCAGCAATAGGTCTCCTTGCTGAAAGTGTTTGTTTTTAATATGTCAATCATGCCAACATTTCTATCGGTCCTTCTCAACGCGTTGGTGAAAACCTGCAAGAAAGTGATCTTCCTCGAGCTGCACCAATTGCGCTAGGTGTTCTTCTATTGCTCCATCATCCATTCCTGTCGCTTCAATAATGTGCAAACTCAGAACAATGTACTCCATTAGCATGAATGCCTCATTCCCATACACCAACTTGAATGAATTTGTCCTATCAATATTTTCCAAGTGGTGCAATACGCCCACAAGACTGCTGGAATATTCAAATCCCATTCATCATGATTTACATTGCACACCTCTGTGAGTGCATGCTCCAACACTTTGTTGAATGCCTCAACTGTCCCATTTTCTTGCGGATGATAAGGGGTATTCTTCTTATGCTGTATCTGAAGCTCCTATGTTAATGCACTGACAATGCGATTGATAAAGTGACTCCATTGATATCTCATCAATATATCTGGACAACAAAATTGAGTAACAATATTGTCAAATAGGAACCTCGTTGTTGTCGCATCGGTGCAATCTACATATGGTGTGGACTCCACCCATCTCGTTAGATAATCCGTTCCGATGATGATGTACCATGCACTAGTTCTCTTTCCTGGTGGGTTGATTGGTCCCACAAATTCCACTGTCCATTTATCAAATGGTTGTAGCATCACCTGAGGTACTAGCGACATATCATCCCTCCTTAATGGTTTTCCAATTCTTTGACAAATGTTGCAAGTCCATGCATAGGCTGCTGCATCCTCTTTCACAGTCAGCCACCAAATCCTTGCATAGAGCACCTTCCTGGTTGTAGCGTGACCTCCATAGTGTCCACCTGCGACTCCTGCATGTGATTCTTCCAATACCTACCCCTGTTCATGTAGTAGGACACATCACTGTAAGATCTCATCTGGTCCCAGCTTATAGATTTGTTCAACAATCAACTGGAAATCCATGGCTCGAACAACCAACTGCTTCTTCTGATTTATAGTAATCCCTTCTGGTTTAGTTCCTGTCGCAAAAAATCGAACTATTTTTTCATATAAGTCATCAACCATCTTGAATTTGAATAATTGTGGATCAGGTAACCCATGTTCAATTTTCCTTGGTTCTTCACCTATCTCAATCCACGATAAGTTACCTAGGTGAACATCCAAGTGACTTGGTTTCACCATTATCTCAAAATCAAATTATTGAAAGAGTAGCAAAAAACATATCTTCCCGCCCAACATAATTCACCAGGTATTTCAAAGCAGAGTGATATGTGAACATCTTGAAATGACCTCCCAATAGGTAATGTCAAAACTTCTGTAATGCATATACCATTTCCAACCGTTCCTTCTCTATGGTAGTGTAATTCTTCACCATAGATGACAACTTCCAACTAGAGAAATAAATCGGGTGATCAATGTCTCCTTCACCTGGCTATGCCAACACCACTCTCAGCGCAATTGATGATGCATCAATGTGAACATGGAACTCCATCATCCAATTAGGAAAAACCAGTATTGGTGTGGAATCCATCTTTTCCTTTAGTGTGTCAAAACTTCCATGACACTCCCCACTCCATACAAATACCGCATCCTTCTTCAACAACTTCTCCATAGGGGATGTGATCGTGGCATAACCTCAGATGAACTTGGGATAATATCTTGTATGGCCTAATGTCTCTCTAAGTTGATTCACATTTGTAGGTGGTGGGAAGCTCAAAATCAGCACAATATTGGCTGGGTTAACCAACAGTCCTTCCTTGCAAACGATATGTCCCAGCAACATCCCAAATGGGGCATAGAAAATGCACTTCTTCGAGTTCAGCATGATCTGATGCTGTCGACATCATTCTAGCATCAGTCACAGGTTTTCTAGATGATCCTTTATCAGCCCAAAAACTGTTCAGTCATCCATGTAAACTTCCAAAAAATTCTGAGTAAAATCCTTGAACGTAGTGACAACAATCCTGGAGAATATTGCAGGTGCATTCTTCAGTCCAAATGGCATGACAGTGTAATAAAAACATCCCCATTCAATGACAAAAGTTGTCTTATGTCGATCCTCTTTTGTGATATTAATTTGGTGATATCTAGAAAATCCATCCATTAATGAATAAATTTCTTGACCTCCCACTCCTTCTAATACCTCATTAGTAAATGGCATCGAAAACAGATCATGTAGACATGCATCATTCAGTTTTCTCAGGTCAACACAAATCTGAACCTCACCTGTCTTCTTTTCTTGCACAACAATGGGATTTATCCATTTTGATTCCTCAAATGGTTCTATTTTCCCATCATCCAACATTATGTCAATCTCTGCCTTAACCCTCTCCTTGTATCATGGATTCAAGCGATACAGGCATTTCTTCACTGGCTTCGCATCTAGCTTCAGTGGGATCTTGATCTCTCCCAAGTCTCCCAATATTCCCTTCATCTCAGAAAACTTTGTAGGAAACAAATATTGGAATTCATGCTACAGATCTGTGATCTTTTCCATGGTTTCTTCATCCTAGTAGTCCCCAACATTCATGAACTTTAGGTGTTCTCCTGTACCAATGTTGACCTTCTAAATTGTTAATGGTTGATGCATTGGATCCATCGGTACGTCAGGTGTTGTGACATCCTGACTTCCTTTTGTCTCTAGAATATTGATGTTCCATGGATCATCACCATCATCCATTCCACCTGTTACATTGTAGCACTCCATCATCGACTGCATTGGACATGTTTCATGTGGATCCACTAGATATGCAACTGGTATGACCTTCAGAACAACATCACGGATGTGCTGCAGTGCACTATGAATAGCTGATTGGTATCTAAAGACTGAAGGTGTGATTGAAGGAAATTGATAACTCTTTCTTAGGTAGTGGTCTCTCTACACAACTCAACTGATACATACCACAATCACAACATTTCATCCAACGTGTGGAGAAAATAATGTACCCACTCATCCTTTGGTCCCGATACCCACATGGTCTGACAGGCACACAGATGGGTGTTGGGATCATTCCTCCCATCATACCTCTCTTCATGGTACTTTTCTTCTTCGCCAAAGAAAACTGTCATCAACCTATGACAATGCGACCACCCATTGATCAACATCTTATGTGTCTCCCACCAACGTGTTGGGGTAGCCTTCAATGCTTCATCCAATGCCAACAATCTTTGGAATTCTAACACCTTATCCTCAAATTATACTAGAAACTAAGACAAATAAGGAATTCCTTCATATATTGGAAATTCAATAGTCTCATTTGTGAATGAGCACAACGACTGAGTAATCAGGCCATACTTACGAATCAATACCTCATGCATCTGATTCTGCCAATTTTCTAACGCATCATCAGAGTCTATAGACGCAAAGGTAGAGATTCGCCAATTGATTTCACCATCGATAGTTGGATGGATGTAATCCCATGATATGTTATATGTGTGATCCCATCCTCCTACAACTTATTCCCTAACTGCTTTAACATTTATTCTTCCTTCTATAGGGTCCATCAGAGTGATGAATCTGATGTCGTAGTTTTCAAATGCCATCACATGCTTCTTGTAATTAATCAATACTAAGCTATCATTGGCCCATACAATCCCCAACAATGTGGGATATGAGCCACCTCCATCAACAACTTCAATAACATCAAAATCAACATAAGTCTTCATCCCTTCAAATTCCACTACGAGACTCGGAACTCGCCCAATAGGTGTTACTCTAGCTTGGTTAGGAAGTCGTAGTTGCAGAGGGGAGAAAACCAACTACGGTTTCCCAATTTTATCCCATGTATTATTTGTTATAATGTTGACATCCGAGCCTAGATCCAAGCTGACTAAATTTTCCTTGTCATCCCCAATCTGAATATTCATTTGCATCTCTTTTCCCATATTTTTCTTGTGCAAAGAGTTCATCACAGACTCCTTCCGTCCCTTTTTTGGTCAATGCAATAGATTCACAATCTCAGCGAGCACATCGATATCTTTTTCCAATGATAAACAACTTTTAGAGAAGTTCTACAATGTACCATGCTGTCGTGATGGTCCTCCTACCAAAGTTGAATCAAAAGCATGTGGCATTTCATAAATAGGAAACTTACCTAGATCTCTTCTTATCGCATCGCATGCTTCAAACAATGCGTCCCTTTCAATGTCAACAACGAACTGTACTTTATTATTTTGAGGCATCGAATTTATGGAAATGGGATATCTTCTCCTCTCGTCGCACCTCTGTGAGTAATGACATCAACTTCAACATCCTCCATCCCAAGTTCTACTGATATCATTGCAACTCTCGACCCTTGGTTCTGGTTTGGTGGTAGATTCACTAGCTGGTTCACATTCTAATTTGTATTCTGGTTCTGATTCTAGATCTATCTTTAGTTCTAGTTTTGCAACTGTGGAATGTTCCTTTCCTGCCACTTCACGATCAACTGTGGATAGTTCTCAATAGTGTGGTCAGTAGCGAAAGAATAAGTATATTGTGATTGCAAGCTCGGTTAGTCTCACTAAGAATTTCCTAGTACTCTATAATTATAACATTGCACAGGTCCACGACCTCGGCCTCCTCTTCAACGAATACCTCCACCTCATCCTCCTTGGAATCCTCCATAGAATCCTCCTTTCCACTGATAATGCGGTTGATTGAATTGTTGTTGCTGTGGGGGATTCCGATACTACTGGACATATTGCTACGGTTGAATATACTGCGGCTACTATGGAGCCATATGCATCTAGTTCTACTGTGGAGGTGGTAGGGAAAATTATGGTTGTGGCACCAACTATGGCTATGGTACAAACTTAGGTTGTAGTTGTGGCTATGGTAAAAACTGTGGTTGTATCTGTACCACCTACGAATCCTGCTGCGGTTGCTGTATCATTCGATGGTCCTCTCCATTCATGTAGTACATGTCCATCGTTCTATCCTGGAAAAAATCATATGCATGACAATCCTTATCTTCATTCCCAATAGACTGACAGAATGTGTAATACAAATTCATCGGCTTCGTGACCATCTTCTGCATATACCCACAATATTCATGTCAATGCTGATAGACTTGGCATACGCGGCACCGTGGCATGCCACCACAACTTAATGGATTTTGGGCTTTTGACAGTAGGTATTTTGGAAAATTTGGGCACTGATCTTTATGATGTCCTTCCATACGACATCGAGTACACCATATTTCTTCATGCTTCTCTTTCCCCTTCTTGATATCATGTAATTGGATCATTAATTTTTCCAATTGAGACTGGATCTAAGTCATGACAACTCCATTCTCTCCAACATGTAAAGCCTCTAGCTTCATCCCAATCTCCAAAGCCTTGCTCCATGTCGCAATGTTTTGTTACATCAAAGGAATTATGATATGCGGTACTAATGCCGTGATAAACCATTTCTTATGTTGAACATCACTCATATCAAAGCTAACTCTCACCATCAACGTCTTGAATCACTGATCAAAATACCAAATAGTTTCATTTGGATATTGCTTAATCTCCTTCAACTCCATGATATATTGTGCCTCATATTTTGGTTTTCTGAATTCTTCAATCAATCCTTTTTTGATTTCAGCTAGAGTCTTCGTTGGAGTCCCCATAGGAACTTGTACAAACTTTATGAACCAATCCAGTGTGTGACCTTAAAGGGTCATCATCAAATGGCCCTTCTTAACGTCATCATCATGATCTTATTTGACAGTTCAAACAACTTCACATAGAAACCAATACTACTCAGTATCCTTAGTCCCATTCCCATGAAACAGGGGTAACTACACAGCATCGCCCACCATCATGAGACTTCTTCCTGCTATCATTGATATACTACTATTAGAGTGGTATTGGCACATCAGACAAGTTGGTGTCGAGACAGTATTTCTTCCAGAATGCGGTGTAGTGCACAGAGGTGTGGGTACATTGTTGCTCTGGGTAGTTATTTCCTCGAGCTCGGGCATAGACTGGTCGTATCCTTTGTCACTGTAGGTTCACTTTGTTCTATGTGATATTCTTGTGTGGCCTCACATTTGGGTCACAGTAGGACTCTCTCCTATCCTCTTCCTCTTCTCTTGCTGAAACCTTGCTCCTCCTCATGTAAGACCACTTCCTTCCTCAGCTTCGCTCACAGTCCTCTCGTAACTTCTATCCATCTACCCTATATCATTCCATCCAACCCTTGTCTCTGCAATACCCACATCCTCTGCACACCAGGGCTCTACTCGATGGAGTTCATCTTTAATATTCCTTTTTCACATATGAGCATATTAATAGACAATTGCAAAGATAACAAAAATCTACCTCTTGGTCCATTGAATAACTCCCTTTATGCATTGTTTTAAGATTTAACTATGTCGACCACGAACTTAGTGATGCAACCGTCAAATATGTTTTCAATACAAACTTCAACGACCCTTGATGCTTTGTTGTCTACTTCTTGCAGCTGCTGGATCAGTTCTGGAGTCTAGCCCGTTGGTTTGCCTCCTTGTAAAGTTTTCTTCTGATAGGCCAATCGTGCCAACCACTCATACAAGATTATCAGAAACTCAGAGAAAAGGGACTCATGTATATCAGAATATAGGTGCCTCTCCAGCCACTTCTGCTTTGTTACTCCAGGGTTCTGATTTTCTTTCATAGAAAATTATCATTCCTTCTAATCAAACCAGTCTTGAATTTTCGGTCACGTCGGATGCCACAACATGTCCTCCAACTTTGCACTAGGGTCCCGAAAATGGAACCATTTGTTGAAATAGATCCATCGACAGGGGTTCAATCATTGTTAACACCCAAAACAAAGCAATCTCCCTGAGCATTGACCCAGACATGTTTTACCTCGTCTAGCAACACCTACAGAGTAGATGAAGTCTCACCTGATATGTTCGAGGGAGAACTGCTGGAACCAAGTTTCTGCAATAAGAAGGAGGATTGTACATATAATGTCAACCGTATCACATCATAATCTAGCATATCTAAACAATAACAGATTCATATTGTCATTCAGTGGATCAGATCAACATACTCAGATCATAGCATAAACAGATCTATCAAGATATCATCATTCATAACAGAAAAGCATCGCATCATTCACAAATACACATTCTAATATAGTATTCATTCACATTTAGATCATGAGAAACAAGAAGATGTAAAAAGGCATAGTATTTATATCCAATCTCCATCATGTCATATTAGTCTTCACAACAAAATACAGGTTCCCAAAAATAGTTCTTCAATTAATATCTTACAAAGGTTTAATCTCCATATTGTCACCAGATTCAAAGATGTCTCAACATTCACAATCCTAGATCTACTTATAGGCTTGCGCCTTTACATTGGTGGTCCACTTGAGTCAATTTCCTAACTACTTGGACCAAAATATACAAAATAATTACCAAGACATGCAAACTATGACCAAAGTATACAAAATGTGGTCATTCCTCCTTGCGTGCCATGTTCCATATCACGCAACATATTTGACTTTGCGCAACATCCATGATGCTGTGCAGCTAAATATCCTCAAAATTTCTTTCCAACACATGTAGGCTATGGTGTCAACGTTATTTCATGTGATGTACTTTAATCATGGTGAAAAAATTGTTACTATTGATCAGTTGGATTTTATTGATCCCTCTCCTGACCCAAATAGAGACCATATTTTTCCTTTATTGATTCCCAATGTCTTGATAGACACTACTCCTCAACAGGTGAGCTATGTGGCCTCATATCCCTTGATTTCAATTTCCATTGAGGATAAACCTTTGTGTTCATGTTTACCTACTTGGGACTTGGTCTCGCCAATTGACTAGGTGTTTCATCTTATACAGACTGTGGAGATTTCTCTCCACTCTGTTGATCCAATTGAAAGTCTAGACATGTGTCCTATCTGGGATGGTATAGTTCCTTCTAATGAAGTCTTCCTGGAGTCTTTGATACAGTCTGACCTTATTTTGGATGTTGGTTCAGTTGTGACTAAGTCTAACCTTGAATTTCTTAATAATCCTTATCTTTCCATTGACTGATCTTCTTATGTTGGTCTAGTTGAGTCTTTGGACTCTCCCTTTGAACAACAAGTCAGTGATCCTAATGAGTTTGTTTTCTCTTCTATATTTTTCAACTTCCATGTTACTGAGTTTTTTCCTGCATACTCTATCTCCCTTGTTGATTTTCTATTTTATTCAGAGGTTTATCTTATTGATTGTAAACCCTCGAGCCTTGGAACTATAGAGTCCTCTTTCGTTGATTCTTCCTTAACTACACCTTATGTAGAAGATAGAAAAGTTGCATGTGTTTCTGCCAAAGTGACCTGCATTGGATATTTTCTTCTAAATATGATCTTGATGTTGTTGTTTCTTGGAGACATGATTTGTAGTTGGATTCATAGTTGTTTACTGACCTCACCTTGTTGTTCAATCTGTAACTACATTTGCATGTACTTTTCTGGTGTTTATGAGCCTGATGTCAGCTTCCACGCTTTTAGCTCATTGTATAATCCATCATCTCTAGTCTCATTATCTCTTAGCCTTGTGTCATTTTTTCTTTGCAACTTGACACTCTTTTCCTTTATGAGACATTCCTCGAGTGTCTTTATCTTGCTCATGTTCCTTGCATTATGCATAGGTTTGTTCCTCGCACTTGGAACTAGTTTTTCCTACCTCTGACTCTCGTATCCTCAGATTCAGAGCATTCTTTTTGCTCTCCTTTGAGCTCATTAAAAATAGTAAGGAGGTCACGATTTTACTTTTTCGGACTTGTTAAAAATTCACAGGAAAGATATTGAGTTATATTTAATCCTTGGTCTGACTTTTTTAAAATTGACTAAATTGATTAGTAAACTTGTTTGTTCAGACTGATTAAGTTAAATTGAACGATCATCTACGTTGGTGGTAGGTTATCTATTTCTCGGTATATGTAGATTATTTATGATAAAGGAACACTCGATTTTCTTAGGAATTGAGAAGAGTATATTCAGGCTTAGGTTGATCTCTTTTGCAGACCTAAGGGACTAAACTTACAGAAAAGGACCCTTTTCGATCTTAGTTCTTTCTTTTTCATGCTCTGTATCTAAACATGAGAAATATTTCAAGCATAATTTATGTCTTTGTCATGCTCGCTAAAACCTAAGAACAAAGCATCGAGTTTACTATTGTCCATACCATTCTCATAAATAAATGGAACTTTATGAGTGATCTTGCTTCCCTTCACACTCGTTAAAACTAGAGCGTTCTACTCGCTTATGAAGGAGCATCGGTTTGGTATTAGTTTACCCCTTTTTTGGACCTTGCCGACTAAGTACAAAAAATGTATACCTTAGTCCTCTAGGAGCTAAGAGAGTTCTTTTGTGGATTGTTTTATACTTTTCCGACCTTAGGAGACTAAATTGTATGAAAAATAACACCCCTAGAGTCTTCTTCGAAGTTTTCAGATTCTCAAAACTATGAAAATGCCAATGGGAATCTACTAGTTCGGGCTCATAAATCCACGAATCAGTGAATATCAAGCATTATTCTCTCTCCTCTTCAGGCTTGTTAAAAATGAAGAGAGACCCCAGTTGAATTTATTGGACTCATTAAAACTTAACAATAAAGATAAGGAATAATTTCTCTTTGGGTAATAAACATTGGCAGCATGCCATCCTTGAACAAAGCACTCTATGAAATTTTCAATAATCATGTCTCAGTTTACACTTCCATCCCAGTTATTACTTCGATGTTTTAGTCCTCCTCTTATCATTTATACATGGGGAATCTGATCATGTCTCCTACATGATAGATAATTCTAGTGGTCATATATACCAGTCAAAATATGCCTTGGGTCATCTTTGTGTCATGCTCACTGTTCAAGGATTTGCACCTTTATATGATTATCGTGATTCCCATCATTATCATCTATGAGAATTCCTTGTGTCTACCTTCTTTCATCTAGTTTCCTAGTCACTTTTGTGATTTGTTGAAGGATTCATTTCCATCCTCCTCACATCACGGTTTCTCATCAACATCTCCTGAACATGAAGTCCTAGAGTTTTGATGATGGTACCTTAGGATTCACTACCCTTATTGGTGAACTTCTTCACTTCATTTGTCAGCATCACTCATTTACTGACATTCTATTGAGTTCCTTCCATGTTTGACTTCAGCTCATCTATTCACATGGTAGGGATTGTACTGGTTACTTTGGACGAAGACCTTAGGTTCATGCCTCTACAACCTAAGTTGCACAATATTGTGTCATGTTCAACAACAATACTTCCGGATTTTTAAGAATCATCATTGTAAATTGTGTTCATGATACACATTTGTAATATACATGGCCTTGCTTCCCATATCATATGATGTAATCAGATGTTGTAAAGGAGCTGGTGTTCCTCTTTATTGAACATGGCATCCTCAGATATGATTTTGTATATGAATTTTATATGTATTGTTTCAGGTACCTCCGTGCAGCCTTGGTAACTGAGTTCTCCAGGAATAAAGTTTGTAATGTATTTCGGCCATTGCTTCCCCATGACCTCACACATTAGGGGTCATTTGTTATCCTGTGAAATGGCACTTCTCTGTTTGAGTACTGACACTCAATCTGTCATTAAACAAAAAGACAAAATGAATAGAAGTGTCCAAAACACTATAGATATACATGACCTTTAATGCATCATCCTCTTACCAGCCTGACCTATTTTTTATAAGGTCATTAAGGTGAATTTACAACTATTTCCATTACAACCTGTGTATCATTCGCGAGTATTGACATTGCAACCCGCTTATACATGATTAGGGTTGGAATTCATGGGTTTCCCTTATGAAAGTCGCGTATCGTGCGTTACTTGCTAATATTAATTGTCGTGAATTCCTTAATCCAAAATTAAAAAAATATAAACAAGTTTAGTCAAGGATAGTTCAACTTTCAATCATAACTATACCAACGTCCTCAACCATCTCAACCTTTGTAACCTCTCTCTTTCCTAATGTATAATTAGAGGATAGGGGTTGAGGCTAAACAAGATCAATTCTAGAGCAAAGTTATGCTGGTGGTTTGCCTTTGGAGATATTGGAGCATCATAACTCATTTCCTTTGACTAGTAGAGGAGCACTTGTTTCATATACTGGTTGTAATCTTCCACCACTTGTTTATAAATAAAGAGAGTCTTTCTTCCAATATGTGTCTTGGTACTCTTATGTATTTTGATTTATGAATTGTCTTGTTATTTCATTGCAAGCATTTTATTTCATTAATCATATATATGATATATAAGATATTGTAGGAAAGTTTTGGCTCTTTGCAGGTATTGGAGATTCCATAGAATCTATTGGAGCAATTTGGGATTGAAGAAGAAAACTATGATCAATTGTCATAAGAAAGGTACACCTAATTTCTTCCTTATTTATCTGTCAAATTATTTGATGGTTGAATGTCTACAAGTTTATTTAGTATGTTGGTAGCCCTAGAGACGCTATGCTATAAGGTTGTATTCTCCTGAACAACAATAGTGTTGCTCCAAAAAATTAGATTGCAATGAAGTATGCACTCCATTATTATCCTAATTTCCTTGGATATACCTCCCATTTCCAAGATGCAATAATAACATTATGATGATGAAAATAGATGGTTGAATATGAAACCTCTTGGGCTCCAGAATTGTCTTTTATAATGATGTTATTTACATTAATTTCCCATCCTATCTACCATAATTTAATACATCTATGTTCGATAAGGCTATATTTTACTTTGTTTTATTAATTAAATATCGTAAATGTAAAGTGAGCCTAATATGTTATTTTTGATGTATTAAATGAAATAATTGTGTAAGTCGTAAGCATTTCGGTACTCCACCCGACCTTTCCTCTGATCCTGAGTTCTGCACTTGGTTTGATTGCATTGGTTCACTAATTTTGGCTTACCTTTGTCTTTTGGCTCTTGTTGATCATGTGATATCTTCGCCTTCCACTTCTTGTTAGTCCTGTCAAATATACATGTGAAAATCAAAACCAAGGATTGATGATGAGTTTGTAACAATATAAATAAAAATAGATGAAATATTAAAAAGGATTATTATTAACATACTAATCTTTTTAAAACATAATTTGTTTAAATCCACAATAAACCAAATTAGTATAAAACAAAATTGAAAACATCCATAAAATAAAATATTTTAAATGTTTTAAGTGGGGAATATTAAGCATGGAAATTACATGAATATTTAGAAACATTGGTTCCATTAGCCATAAAAGGGAGGTGCACATTTTGTTGACTTTCCATAGCCTAAATTTGATTAAACAAACAAAACCATTAAACCAATATAATATGTATGGCACCTACTTTCACTTTATCATATAAATGAAACTTTATTTCACTTTATAATATGGATGACACTTATAAATTATTTTGTTTGGCTTTCACAAAACTTTGACTAATATGTAATTTATTTATTTTCGCAAGAGATCATGTGAAAAGGAAGGAGTGAACGTATCATGAGGATGGGAAGGAAGAAGATTGGTAAAATCCAACATACAACCAATCAAACTCAGCCACAACGTGAAGCTAGCAGCCAACATTGAATTTGGAAAACAAACCAACAAAAAATCATGCAGAATCCGTATTTATGAACAAATTTCAGTTACATGTCATTCGGATGCTCATCGAGATGCCCATTCTGACCACGTGATTTTAACAAACAACATATTTTTGGTCTAGATTTTCGGACAAACAGGGACGAAATTGAAAATTATAGCACATGGGTTTTGTGCAGAAGAGGCCCATTTCGATCACCATGAGGAATTTTTGCAAAAATCAAATCTATTTTGGAGAAACTCATGGTCCTCTGAAACCAAATTTTCTAGAAACATGGTTGGCAGTTTTCTAAATTTAGAACTAGTTGTAACAGCTCAGGAAATTGGGGGATTTGACCGTTATCCTTCTCCACTAGGTTGTTCATGTATAAATTATACCCTAGAGGTTTGGATATTGGTTGCTATTATACAAATCCATTTTTGATAATATTGAATTGTTTCTTCTAGTTCAAATTCATTTTTATGCGTTGGTGACTGATTAGTTCGTGAATGTGAAGCAACTGTCACCTGAGAGGGCCCCTCAGCGACAAGTGTGCATTTCTGTGTGTGCAAGATCAATCTTGTTCAACTATGTTTGTGTTTGTTAGCTAAGTAATTTTGTTTATGTATTTTAATTTTATTAATTCCAGTTTTTGCTCTCTCCTTTACATTTTTCCATTACATTTCTTCCCATTCACTGTCTTTCGTTTGCATTTCTATCCATCGTGTTTATACTCTGCCTTTTTTAGTTTTGCATTGTTGCACATTTACCTTTTGTATTTTCCCTTTCATGTTCCTATTCAATTGTATTATGTTTTCTCCTTTTCTATCTTCTTCAATTCACGAATCTCAATCACATTCCCGTCACCAGTTCAGGAGGTAAATTCCAGGAGCCTAGTGTGAGAAAACCATAAGGAATTTTGGGAAACGGTTCGAAGCCCATTTCCCAAATGGACCCATTTACACATAATGGTGGAAATTTTCTGAAAATTCTTAACAAATAGGGAGAAAAACATTTCCAGATAGACGTTTGTGTTTTTCCCACTTGCGTTTGATTTCATTCTTGTGTATTTTCGTTATCTTTTTCTTTGCAATTAACGTAGTTTCATTTATAACTTGTTTATGCAATTTGTTTTACTATAATCATTCATGTCATTGTTTCCAGTAGCTTATATTACATCATATTGCTGTGTGGATTAATGTAGCTTCATTTCTAGAAGTAAATAACCGGTTGCACGCTTAGCTTTGTTTTTAGTTTGCTTTCTAGACTGTCATTTAGACCTGTGTTCCAGTCTGTTATCAAGCCTTTCATTTGGCCCTTAGCATTTTCAAACTAATTTAAGCCTGTTTCTTTAGCTCTTTGATTATGTTTTGACTGTGGTAGTTAGATAATGGTTATGTTTGTCTTTAGGACCGCAGGTTAGATTCTTTAAAGTATTTATTAAGTTTTGTATTAGAGGAAATTTCAATTTAAAATGGTCCTTCCAAAAATAATACAAATTCCATGTCATCAAGTATTAGCCAATAAAAATTCTTTAAAATTCAAAAAGGGATCACCTCTTAAACACTTTTTCAATATAAATTTGGGGATAGGTGTCATAAAAAAACTACTTCTTTTGTTCGTATTTTCAACATATCTCCCTGTATTTTTACTTAAATTTTGATCAGGAGAGCTCGTTGGATGTGGAATTAAAATCCGCATCCAACGAGTACCTACTTGGCATACTTTTAATGGGTCCCTCTACCCCAAAAATAAGAAATACTTGAAACAACATGATGATGATGTCATCATCATGTTTTTCGAGGTATTTATTGCCTTTGGGGTAGCGAGGCCCATCAAAAGTATGCCAAGTGGGTACTCGTTGGATGTGGAATTTATTCTGCATCCAAAGAGCTCTCCTAATCGAAATTTGAGTAAAAACACAAGGCAATATGTCGAAAATACGAACAAAAAAATAGTTTTTTGTTTTCTTCCTCCAAAATTAATAAATATTATTTTAATATTTTAACTATTATTTTATTAATTTTCCTTAGGAGGCCCATTTTGAGTTGAAATTTCCTATAATGTTCCTATCTTTCACCCCCTTTCACTTTAATATGTTTTTTATTTTTGTTTCTCAGTACTAAACATTTCAAGTTTATAAATTAGTTGTTGATTAGATTAGATTTGTTAAACTAGTTTTCTTACATTAGTTTATGATTCCTCGCAAAGTATTTGTTTACACTTGATCCTTAGATTAGTGTTTCAATCAGATTTATACGATTGCATTGAGTTCAATAACTAGAGTAGGATAGTTGATTAGTTTTCTCTTTTGAAAATACAAAGTAGTTTCACTCATAGAATAGATAGATTAATTGCTCTTTTCACTTGTAGGATAATTTCCTGTTTTACAGTAATTAGTTTCAAATTTGCTTTCGTAATTAATTTCAGTATTTGCTTTCGTGGTTATTTGTATGGTTAAGTAGATTCGCAACCCTGCATAAGCATATAGTTCATGCATTCATGAAACAGTTTAGTTGAATTGTTGTCAATTTTGAATAGTTAGATTTACTTTCATTAGATTAGATTGATTTCGAACCAAGTGACCGCTTTCCTAGTTTAGTTGTTCCGATTTCATTTCATAGAATAGATTAGCATAACAATATATTTGATTTGAATTCTAGTTGTTAAATAGCTTCCCTGCTTTCATTAGAATAGATTGGATTCTTGCATTTAACTCATGATAGTCATGCATGTAATTTAACATCATGTAGTTTCATGATTAGTGCATTTGCATATCTAGAACTATTAGCTTAGATTAGAATAAGCTTTAATCCTGCACATTAAGTGTTTTCATCTCACAAGCTATCTTCACAGGTTGACAAATTAAGTGTTTAATTAGATAGCATATATTTTACCCAACATTTTGTCGCCATTGTCAGGGAGGTGCTAAAGGGATTAGATTCTAGGTAGATAGGTTTCTTTTACATTACACAACAAGGGGGAGGGGAGAATGGTAAGATGAGAAGTAAGAACCTGCACATCCACCATAATGGGCTGTCCCAAATCCTTGTTTCTCCTTTTCCACATAAGTTAGGATAAAGAGAATAACCAAAAACTCATTTCCATACTTTAGATAAAATAATTAATATTTTTATTAATTTTCTAGGTCCTACACTAGCTAGTTGGCATCCATTTACACCATTTGGTCAAAAATTTCCTAAACTACCTCCAGAAGTGCCTTCATAATATTCTAGATAGGATTCTTTGAACTCCGCAGGCTTTCTAGTTTAGTAAGTGTGCATTCCTTCCTTATCCTGATTTTGACTTCTTTTTAGCAGCTTTTTGGGAAAAAGGTGAAAGCTAGTCACATGGCAACTGCCTTGTTTTTTGCACAACTCATCCTCCATAATTTTCTCTCTTGAAAGAATGGCTATATTGAATTTCCATCACTTATCAACTAATACATCTCATTCAGTCAATTCATGACATCCTTGACTGGTTTAGAAAGTGTTTTATGTACCTAGGGGGGGAATTTTGACTTTTAGTAAGCCTGGTTTTTGTGAGGATTCAACTTGCCTCATTAGGAATTTGAATATTTGATGTAATTATATATTTGGAAAGTTTATTATTTTATAAGGTTGGATGATGTAAAATTATTAAATGCAAGTTTGTGTTATGCACCAATTTCAGTCTCCAATTCGAGTGGATATATGCATTTCTTTCAAGCAATTTTGTGAGATCAAATGATCTAAACTTGGGCTAAATTTTTACATTCGCCTCATATGAATTTATTATATAATATTTGTATTTGTGCACCCAATTACCAACCATGAATGTGGGATTCAATTTTCTCATGAATTTTGATTATTTTGATCAAAAAACCCACTTTACTTAGTTTTTCAGGAATTTCACTTGAATTTCCACGATTTTGGGACAATTAATACCTATGACATGTATTATTCAACTCTAGGAGTTGAAGAAAATAGGTTTTGGCCCTTAAGTAGTCTTGATCTTTACTGATTTAGAGCAACATTTGTCTACACATACTTCTTCCTTTGCAGAAGCAGTGGTCCGATGAGAGATTGAAGCTCTCAATTTGTTCCAAATTCCAGTCTTCATATTGTGAGTGAAAATAAATATATGTTTTCAAACAATAATTCCCAAGGGTGTTAATATTATTGTTGACTTAGTTCCCCTAATGTGTGAGGTCCAAATCTATGATGAGGGCCAAAGTACATTGATTTGCATATGATACTCTTCACACTAATACTCTTTAGTTATCAATGAAGGATGGTAAAGGATTTAGCTCCATTAGAGGAAATTTGAGGTATAAAATAGGACTCATAAGGAAAATAATAAAATAATATCTAAAATAATAAAATAATGTTATTACTTTTGGAGGAAGAAAGAAAAAAACTACTTTTTTTGTTTGTATTTTCAACATATCTCGTGTTTTTACTCAAATTTTGAGCGGGAAGACTCGTTGGATGCAGAATTAAATTTCACATCTAAAACATATTCACACTACATACTTTTTATAGACCTAACTTCCCCAAAAACAATAAAAAAATAAAAAATTTTATGCATCCAACGAGTCCTCCCTCTTTAAGTTTGAGTAAAAACACAGGGATATAAGTTGAAAATACAAATAAAAAAGTAGTTTTTTATGACAAATATGTCATGTCAACCATTATGGTTGACTCATTTTATTGAAATTCTATTGGTTCATGAATTCCAACTCACAGGAATCTATTGTTGGCTCATTTTATTATATGGCCCATTTGAGACCCCAAATTTCCTCTAAGGATAAGCATAGGAGTTGGAGAAACACCTAAAAGTCAAACAAGGAAATTTCTCAAATGTACAATATCTTTCTGAGGGGGCTATACCCATGATTAGCATTAAATAATAATGGCCATGACCAACACATAGTGGATCCATGTCAAAATTAATTTCATTAAAAACGTATATGTGCACTTATGATGAGTGCAAAATATACATGTCTTCATGGTACTTTGATATGGTAGTTTTAATCTTGCACAACTCAGGAAGTGCATCAATGAGTGATACAATTGTCTTTCTCAAGGTCTTCAATACAAACCAACGATAGTATGAGTTTATATCATGTCAATATATAAGCTAATGTCGAGCATAATAACACACCATATGAATATCGATCATTGATGTATACCATTAAAAGATGCGAGGAAACCCACTGATAACGATGATGGATTCGAAAAAGGTACTTGAGTACAAACTAACAAGTGTGAATAGAAGATTTGATGTCAAAAACTTGTATAATAAAAAATTCAAGGGTTGTTGATGTATACCCATTGTCATTTGTGAGGAAACCTGCCACTAATGACTGTAATATCCAATGTACTCACTGGGTTTCCTAGATCCATTTCCTAGATGATTATTTGGCATCGATAGGAATAGATCCATTATAAGGAGTGAATTGATGCATTCCTCATCAAATAACATGAAACTGAGATCAATAGGATAATACAATTTAGTATATTTGCGAGATCCAACACTAGATACTAACACAAGGAAGGCCGACATGATTGGTCAGGAATATTTCGAGAATAACCGAGACTGATTTGACTTCCCTTAAACACATAACATGACACAGAATGGACACTTGGAAACATAAGACTTGAGTAATGAACCATCATGAAATCCAGTAATGCCATATTCATTAATGAAAGGATCAATAGATGATGGGAAGGATAACCCATCAGTGAAGATGTATTCAAATTACTGGTAGGATTTATTTTTGCAAATGTAAGTGGTGTATTGACAGGGAGTACAAAATTATGGTGCTGTGTTCAAGGGTGACTATGACTCATTGTTTCCTCGATTTCAAAGATTCAATATGACATGATTCAAGTCTCCCCCTTTTTTTGGATTTTTGTGTTTTTAAATTTTTAGTTATTTTTCATTTATTGGCTTGAACAGGAATAAAGAATGGTATAGTACATAATAGGGAATGAGTGTTGTATGGGTGTACACCTATGTTTCAAGGGCATGGGTCAGGACAAGGAAATGATACATATTGAAAATAATGGTTGAGCTAGTTGTGAATAGTATTTTAGATGTTCCCTCCATGGGTTTTCTATATGAAGTAGGACCGTGTGTAGAAATATTAATAAATATAACCAAGTACTATGGAAATTAATCCCAATATTAGATCAATTGAACTCACAAAATTGCTTGAAAAATATGCAAAATACACTAAAAAAAGGAGACTAGATATGTTGAATAACACAAATTGTTGTTATATTAGTTTACATAATCCAAAATTGTATAGAAATATGTTTTCCAAATATGTAGATACATCAAGGATTCAAATTCATAAAGATTTCATTCGAATCAGTACAAAAGCAGGCTTACTAAACTAGTCAAAATCACCCATAGGTGCATAAAACACTTTCCTAATCTGTCAAGAGGCTCACGAATTGTATGAATGAGTTGTTAGAGATGATAAGTGAAGGAAATTTGACTAAATAATTTTTTTATCTAAGAAAAATAAGGATGGTGAGTTGTGACAAAACAAGGAAATTTTCCTTAAAACCAGCTTTACCTTTTTCCTTAAAACTGCTGGAAAATAAAGAAACTATGGATAACGCAGGAATGTGCACTTGCTAAAATGGTAATTATGATGGGTTGTAAAAATATTATCCATAATATTTACAAATCACTCCTAGAGGTATTTTTGTCAATTTCGACCACAAAAATTCAAGTGGATGCCAACTAGTTAGTGTAGGACCTAGGAATTTAACCAAAATGATTAAATTTTATATCCTAAGTATGTGAATGGGTTTCAATTATTCCAACACCCCATATTAAGATTCAATTATGTAAAATATCAGAAATATATCAGATATATAAGTCCTAGCAACAAATATTAGTCACCCTTTACATCTTATCCATATAATAGAAGGAAAGAGGAAAAACCACAAAGGGGAAAATCCTTCGTTAAACATGGACATGAAAAAAATTGTAAGAAAGATTTTTTTCAATCAATATTCACCACATGATTAGATATCCCCTACAATGACTTGCGATTGTTGAAATTATTCTTAGAAAAAAACTTGGTGAATATTTCTTTCTTAGATGACGCGCAATAATGCAAAGCAATGACCCCATCATACACAAGTCCTCTGGTGTAGTGCATATGGATCTCTATGTGCTTGGTTCACTGCCTCAATATTGGATCCATCGAGATTCAAATGTTACTTTGGTTTTCCTAATCGATTATTGTAGAAGTCTCATACTCGATCCCAAACTCTCTAAGTATACCTTGTAACCACAAACATTGAGTAGTTGTAGTGTCCCCTTCCAGTTCTCTTCAGGATGTGCATAGAAGATTCACCTTTCACTCGTATCTTTTTGTGAGGTTCCTCTCTTCACTAGGTTTATCAAGCCAAGTTGGAGTCTCTTCCACTCTTAATTCTTGCATACAGTTCAGAACCAAACCAGAGCACACATAATAAAAAACCACAAGGTAACACAACAACATAGGGCTCCACTCTGTAACACAGATAACCAAGGTTCCATACCACTCACTTTGTAACACAGGAGAAACAAGGTTTTACTTGTACACAAGATGCCAAGGTTCCATACCACTTTGTAACACATAAAAACACTATAACACAACAACCAGGGTTCCCAACAAAGGATATGTGAAAAGATGCACTGTAGACTGTGAAATGAATGTCTATGCTAGCTCTCATCGTGTCGTAGGATGATACTCTGCGTGAGGATAACACTACTTAACAACCCGTTTCATGACTCAAGATAGTCAAATAATGAATCCCATGGAATGGAATGGTAGAATGACCCAAAGCATTTTGGGAGACTCAGGAATGATATATTGGGCATGCATTCACACGATTACTTGCTTCATAAGCAAGAATGTGGCTTCGCCTAGGCTGCAGGTTTGCTCAGACTGTAGGATGGCTCAATCACAAAACCAATTGCCACGCCTCACTCTGTTCAAGGAATTAACTTCCTCAACCAAATTATAGAAGAATTGAATGATTGAGTACAGAGGACAAAAAGGGTATATGATATCTTATGGGTTCTCTTATCGACATATGGTATCACCCTATTGGATCAAGGGTTTGGATGATTCCCCTCCCTATTCCTTGTGAAATAATTCCCCCATCTCTTTTGTTGCAGTGCATATCTAGTTGTGGTATTTTATTAAATTTCATATTTATATGATATCTCAAAAATATACCGTGTCTGATGAACATGAGAACCATCGACATCAACCTTGATATTTGATACATAAAGCACCCAAATCAATGGCAGGGCCTTGGCCTTGATATTCTCACCATGATTTAATACCAATAATCACATCATGTACAATTTTAATACCATGGGGTCAAAATTGGGGTATTACATTCCCCTCCCCTTTACATTAGCATTGTCCTCAGTGCTTTGCAAAATCAAACAAAAATGGACGTTCCAATCTCATGGCATCCTCTAACTCCCACCTAGCCTCATCAAGATTGTAGTGCTTCCACTGCACCTTTACCTTTCCAATGGCCTGATTCTAGAGCATTGTGACCTTTTTGTCAAAGATGTGCAATGTATTGGTTTGGAACTCTCCCTCCAGTTCCACCTGAATCACATCCCAATTTATCACAAGGTTAGGATCATGTACATATTTCTTAAAAAAAGAAACATGAAAAAAATTATGAGCTCTAGTTCTAGCAGTAAATGCAAGTCTATATGCAATTGGTCCTGTTCTTTCAAGAACTTCAAAAGGTCCAAAATATCTAGGTGACAGCTTGGCACAACTTTCAAGCTTCAAGGAACTCTTTCTTGTCCTCACTCTAAGGTAAACATGATCCCAAACATTGAACTCTGTATGCACTCTATGTTTTTTTGCATAGTTTTTCTATCTATCTTGGGTTTCTTTCAGGTTCTATTGGATCTTTGTAATCTCTTTCTCCACTTCCTTGAGAAATTCTAGACCAAGCATAATCATGTTCACTAGATTATCCCAAGTCACTGGTGTCCTACACCTTCTTCCATATAGAGCTTCATATGGACTCATTCCCAATGATGTTTGATGTCCATTATTATAGGAAAACTTTACCAAGTGTAAATAATCCTCCCACTTGTATGGTTTGTCCATCACACACATGTGAAGCATGTCTTCTAGCATCTATTTCACTCTCTCTATTTTCCCACCAGTTTGAGGATGGTAGGCGGTGTTGAAGTTCAAATTTGTACCCAAATATGCAAACAAAATTTTACAAAAGTTGGAAGTAAAATTGGTATCCCTGTCAAAAATTATTTCAAAGAAAGAAAACACTTGTGAAGATAGTTTATGAAAACACTATTCATGAGACACATGAATGTAGCTGGTGCATTTGTGATACCAAATGGTACCACTACAAACTCATTTTTCCCATACCTTGTTCTAAAGGTTGTCTTATTAATATATTCCCGTTTGATTCTTACCTAACGATAACTAGACATCAAGTCAATTTTTGAAAATACCTTTGCTCCTCTCATTTGATAAAAAAGACCATCAATTTGAGGTAATGGGTATTTATTCTTCACAGTGACTTTGTTCAAATACCTATAGTCAATACAAAACCTGAGAGTACCATATTTTTTTTCACAAATAGAACTGGTGCTCCCCATGGGGACACACTTAGCCTGATATATTTCTTTTCCAACAACTCTTGTAACTGCATTTTTAGCTCTAGAAATTCTAGTGTGCTCATTCTATAGGGTGTCTTTGACACTGGTGTGGCTCCAAGAATAAGGTCAATTGTAAAATCAATGTCTCTCTTTAGAGGAATCCCTAGATTTTCGTCAGGGAAAACATCCCTAGATTATTTCAATACATGAAAGTCCTCCAACCTAGGAATTTCATTCTCTGCTGCCTCCAAAACATGGGCTGCATAAAATCTATGACCTTTCCTACATAACTTATTCAGCTACATTGTTGAAATATTCCTAACAAAAATCACCTTTGGAATGCCTCTTACAACCCTTGGGTTTCTTATTCATCCATGCATCCAAAATTATTATTGTAATAGTCAAGTTTAACTCCGTGCAATTCTAAAAAATCTGTTCCAATGATAATATCATAGGAACTAATTTGTATAACATTCAAGTCTTCTTAGGTGATTAACCCATCCATGACTAATGGACATTTTTCTATCACTTCACTAACTTTTCTCTTGGTTCTAGTGGCTAGTTGAACTAAACATTATTTTCTATGCTTTAATTTCTTAAAATCACAAATCTCAACAATTTTAGGAGTAATATAGTTGTGAGTAGATCCAGGGTCAGTAAAAATAGAAACAGATTGCTCAGCAATCTTACCTTCAACTTGAACCAGCGTTGATAGATGATCTTCCTAGAGGTCTTCTAGGGCTGCATAGATTCTAGGGACAATTCTTGTTACTTGAGCCACTATTTCATCTCCTTGGATGTTGTGAGCTTTCCTTACATACCCATTCTCATGCGGACAGTTCCTATGCATATGGTTTCCTCCACATCCCCAACATTGGAGTGGTTCTCTTGGATCCTTTAGATCTCTTGGCTTGTCTCCCATCATTCAGGCTGGCATAGTCACAGCTTGTGATGGTTTCCTTTGCTAATTTCAAAAGTGAGAAGTTTTGAAACCTTTCTTTCTTTGGTCAAACTTCTCATTTTTCTTCTCCTTCCATGCCTTATGGGAATCAATTTTTCTTTTGTTCTGATCATAGCAGTACTTGCCCTTCCTTATAGCCTCTTCTAGAGTTCTAGGTTCATCAAACTCAATTTTGTCTTTGTATGACTGAGGTATCCCACTCAGAAAATGCTGAATTTTCACTTTATCATCCCTGATATACCTGACATACCTCTGCAGTTCCAATAATTTGTTTGTATATTCTTCCATGGTCAACTGTCCCAATCTCAGCTCATGGAACTTGTTATAGTGGATTTCACCACTCTAGGTGAATCACACTTTGTATGGCCTTCCCTTGTCCTGCTGCAGACTCTTTAGACCCCATGGACCATATTTTATCCTTTGATGTTACCTTGATCATCCCTAAAAAACTATATAAAAGATGATATACGCAGTTTTGTCCCCGATAACCGCGTACATACGTGAGTTTGACCCCTATATCCGTGTACATCGGGATGTGTGCATAAGTCCAAATCCTTTTGGAGTTTTCCTTGACATGGATCCAACTCATTTGACTCCTGGCCTTCCATATGCCTTGAGATTGCTCCGATTTGACCCTTCATTATCCCTTTTGAAGCTTTATAAGGAACCTCTTGGTAAATTGAAGGCATATAGAGAGATTGAAAGCATCGAAACTATAGTCCATTGTTGCCAGAATTTATGCTTGAGTCTGCATCCCTTTGTACCTTTGGAGCACTGCTGTGTTTTTCCCAAGCTTGCCTTTTGCTAGTGAGCTTGCTATCTAAGTGATGGAGGATTGAGATGGTGGAGGCCCAAGTGGGGGATTCAGTTTCTCTGATTCACAGATGTGCCGTCAGAGGTTGTATCTATCTTGTGATCTCTGATTTATATTAATAAGAACTATCTTTCCTTGTCCAATGATGTGTATTTGATTGAATATGGTATCCATTGGAATATGTCAAATGCTTTTACATTATTGATTATATATGCTAGAATATATCTAACACCATGATATATAGTATGCTTGTATTGTTTACTTGTTGTTGAGGAAGTATTATATCAATTCAAGCTGAAGATTGGAAAGCTCAACGAGGATCTACTTCAACCGTCTGGAATAAGGTACGAGGTCTGATCCTTTAGTGTTAGACATTTTATTTCTATTGCATATTGGGAAAGATTGATTTCTAGAGTCATAGCTGTCTGTTGTGGTACCCCAAGCCATAGGAATTTATCTCCATAACAGAATTGGCGACTCCGCTGGGGAGTTCCTAGTAGTTGTCCTTTGGGGGTGATTTTCTCGGCATTCAATGTATTTGAATTGCTCTTTCTCTCTTGTTTCTGTGTCAGGTCTGGGGGCATGTATGCCTGGTAGAGTCTGATTGGAGTGAATTCTGCCTCAGCCTGTCTGTTTGCCTTGTTTTTATGCACCGTTTCTTCCTGTACGCGGGTTTTTGATTTACAGTTGCGTATACACGCGGTTTCCTCTGTGATTTCCACGTATACACGCGGGTTTACTGCTAACAGTCGCGTATACCATGGATTTTTCCTTTTTTTGGAAGTTAATTGGTTGTTGGGTGAATGCTGTTAGTTGCTGAGTCTCCTTTAGCACTGCCTGAGTCTGTTTTGACCTCTGGTTCTGACTGGAAACGTTTTTTTGTAGCCTAAATTTTTTTTTTTAGGAAAGTTCTTGTCATGGCATTTTCAATTTTTTGTTTGAGATTAGTGCATTAGAGTTATTTTACCTTAGTGCTGTGCTTGGATGCTGTCTATGTGTGCTTGTAGAGTCTGAGGGTGGTAGAATCATTCTTTTGCTTTTTGCATCTCTTATTTTCAAAAAATCCAAAAACATTTGCTTATCATAATGCATTGCATTTTGCACTTTGCATTAGATCTAGATTTGCTTTGGAGTACTAGTTAGGAATTCATATAGGAAAAATTTGCATTCATCATTTGAAGAAGAAATTGTGCATCTCACGTAGTAGCATACCCTGTTTACATGGACACAATGCATTTGCATTGATTGTTACGGTGTGCATTTTACTTCTGTTGCGTCATAACACCACTAGTTGCACAACCATATCCTATTTTTGAGTAATAAAGCCAACTAAAATCAACGGTAATTAAAATGAATTACACTATTTTCTTTTCTAGGGTGCACAAACAAGCTTAGGTTTTAGGATCTTGGAATAGTTCATTATAAGTCAATTCTCCAAGATCACTAAACAACAACATCTAGGTGTCTGTCCAGGGAGTGTGTGAAATCCTTGGTATAACCATCGTTCTCAGGATCCTCCTCTCAAAAGGGAGTTAAGCACGAGGCAGTGTGAGCGGTTGTTGATTGGGATGACCCCTAGTCGATAACTGAGTAGCACCGGTGATATAGCCAGGATTGTATTCGTATCTGGGGGCTCTTTCGAGAGTTTCGGGCTTTGATACCCTGCCCATACGGTCAATCCTGCCTGCGACTATTCACCTGATCTTTGATTATATTAAGGTGACCTTAGTGACCTTACCTAGGATATCGAGGGGGTACGTGTAGAGGTTATTCTGCATGTGTCCCGGCAGCTGAGGGCCACAATAATTGGTTACGTACCTCCGCTTGTGGTGACAAGGGCCTCTCAAGCCTCTTCTAGGCGAGACATACCTGCCACATTCGGGAGCTCACTTATCCAGCCCTTGTTTGCTTGCATTTGGCTTTAGATTTTATTAGTGATTGCTCTGTGCATGCTAGTTGGCCCAGGGTTTATGTAAATAGAGAGTCTTTACTTTTTGTTGAGTCATTGTGGATTCGAGTTCGGTTCCGTGTTGTTCTCATCGGTTAGCAAGACTTCCGCCTTCCACTTCTCCTCCTCCTTTGGGAGAGGGGCCTAGATTGTCCAGGTGGACTATGTCACACATTGATTCACATACCATGGAGGATCATTCAGAGACTATTCCTGAGCCACCTCCTCTCCTTCGTATTGACGATGGGGAACTTACTCCTACGTACGATCCTTCACCTGACCTAGCTGAGTTTGGTCCCATGATTTCCCAGATAGGATCTTTGCATGATAGACCTACTCACCCTAGGGCTGATTCCCCGTTGACACATTACTGGTATGGAATGCCGGAAGATTCCGAGAATCACCTTGTCACATACCCCAATTTTCTAAAATTATGTAAATTGTTTTATTATATTTCTGAGACATTATGTTAAACTTAATCCTAAGTAGGGATTGATGACTCAGCAGAGTCAACAGTTATGGAGTGTAAGTCAGAATATTTTATTATTAATAAATAAATTATGGAGACAACAGCATGGGAGAGCTGTTAAAAGAGGTTACTGGTCAAACTGGTGGATGGAACTAGGTGGAAATGAAAAAGACAAGTGGCAGCATCCTCAAACACTTCCTAAGTTGCAGGTGGCAACTTCCCTATATTTGGGGTCATGATTCCCCAAGAAAGTGGAATCTGAGCAGGTGGCTCATTAAATGACAGTTAACCCAAATAAGACCTAGGCAATCTTTAAAAATACTCAATGAAGAGAGCTGAGGCTGCTCAGATTTTAGATTCCAGAAAGAATTCATTCAGGTGAATGTTATTCAGGAATTTCATTGAGGAAAGGGAAAAATAGTAAGGAAGTGTTTTGAATGGATTGCTGTAGTAACTTGATTTTTATTACAGCTATTTGGGCTGAGAGAACTGACTGATAGTTCTGATTTAATACTGAGTTGAAGACTGGTATCTGATTTGCTGCACCTAGTTCCAGCCAGGGAGACCGGAGCAAGCTCGGGGGTCCGGAGAAGTCGCTGTCTGAGCGCTCTCCAGGAGTTGGTAGGGAGGAACGGCCTCCCATTGCTGTTGTTGTCCACAGCTTAAAACAGGTTCTGTAATTTATTTCTTCATGTTTACTGAGTAGGAATGGATGCTTGTTATGTTTATTTATGTGTTTGAGAAGCTAGTTAGTAATAGTAAGATAGTATCTCAGAATGTTAATAGTTAAATCTGTTAGTAAATATTGTGCTTTTCCACATCTGGTATCACCAGATCGTACTCCAGCACAGCAACTTGGTATTAAGAAGTAATATGCTTCTGAACCAAGTTCCCTATATATCTACTTACAATAACCATAAATGTTTTCCCAATGAATAAGTCACTATATCTGTGTGTGTTTTTGTTTTCTTTGTTTTCCTAAAAATGCTGCTGTACAATATAGGAGACAAAAGTTAGATTATAATCCTTATTATTACCTTATAAGATTTCTTTTCTGTATTCAGAAAATTTCATTTCTAGAAGTTAACTTAAAGCATGAATAAGTTCCAGAAATATTATTTCTCATTTTTCCGATATTTGTACTTATAGAATGTTTAGCAAGAGTAAACCATATGAGTTACTTCAATACTTAAGTAAACTATTTAGAACTGTGGCATTACATTTATTTCCTTACCTTTCTTTATCCTTTCATTTTCAATCTCTAATATTAACTGTAATGACAATAATAACTCTTATGGATTAAAATGTATGCTAGTTATATATATATATATATATACAGTTATATAAAACGGACTATATAAAATTAATATATTCTTTTATTTTCTTCATAAACGAATAATAATTTTAACTGTAGAACAAGTTGTATCAGAACCTCTTGCTATCGATTGATTAGTACAGGAAATTAAAATAGCCTAATGCTATTCTCTGTACGCCATAAAATAACATAAGTTACAATTATGAAGAAAACTAATAATTCAAATAAAGACAAGATTTTTATTTTACTTTAATAGATATCATTGTTATAGTAATAATATTCTATCTCATTATATCTAACATAGAATTAGTATTATTTTATAAAATTAAGAAGTAATCGAAATTATGTATATTACAAATTGGAGTTAACAATACCCTGGTCTTACAGGTCACTAGTTTACTTCAAGAATATTTGGGAAATTAATTAAAACATCAAATACAAAATCTTATATGACTAAGGGTATAAACCCTATACAAATATATAATACTTAACCAAGATTTTTCAATAAGCAAACCATGGTATAATTCAGGATTTAACCTGTCTGCAATCTTGTAAAAGAATTTTTTACTAAAAATAAAATAACTCTGTTGCATATCTAAAATAAAGTTAAAACAACAGAACCGCTCATACATCGAGCTTATTCAATAGAGTATTAATCTATTATTTACCCACAGATATATTAGAGTAACACTATTACATATTAAAAATCTTTTTAAGGAACAAAAAGGGTTCTTAAAACTGTGAAAATAGGGTTATACCCTAGTTATCTTTTAAGGCGAATAGATAACAATTATAAAAAAGAAACTAATACAAGGATTCACTTTAGCCGCATTGTAAAACAATGTTATAAGGATATTCTAAAGCTTAAATATAAATGATTTTTATATACAGATCTTAAATAAGGAAGTAATACATTGAATATAAATAAGTTACAGTCTAAAAAGACAGAATAACATTTTATATTATAAATAGTGGGCAAAAAATTCCATATGTTTTCAAATATATACAGTAATTTAAAAAAAAATCGAAGTCACAGCCTTATTTGAAAGCAAGTTTATAGCTCGATGCCTCTGCACAGTTTTTCTTTCAAAATTCATTTAATACAAAAGAGAAGCTAGTAGTTACAGCTTCGGCCTAAGCCGAGAACCTTCATTTAGTGCGAAGGGTATCACTGGTTATTATTTAAAAATAGCAGTCATAAGACTAGAACATTGGAGCAAGGGTTTCAGGCTTCTCAAGCCAACCTACGGAAGTTCCCAACTGAAGACCATAAGAGGACATGCCATGGTGTAACCTAGCTTACCCGGGGTTGTAGTTGCTATTCCAAATCCCCTGCAAAAAGGCCGCGCGCTTGGAGTGGTAAATACCTGCAACCAAATGTTCAAACCTTATCTTAGAATACTGTATTTTGCTGTGAAAGAAAAGTAACCTACAGCTAAGGTAAAATAGAAATCTGAGTCTTAAATTCTTCTTTTTACCTGTTGGTTCAAGAAACACGACCGCTGGTAACAACAACCAAACAAACAGTGCAGGGAGGCAACCCAAACAGCTCGGAAGGACACAAAGGATAACTCTCAACCCTTGCACGAAGGTTAAACAAGGACTGTAATCAACCATGAAAACCCTGGAGGAAAGGATAACACCGGCGAGGGCTCAGTTGGCTTGACAAAGAAGAATTTATTGGACGACGAGGGTTAGAACTTCAACAGGCAGCTTATTAAAGCAACTACAACCATAAAATCAGTATGAAGGGCATTTCTTTGATGAATGGCCATGCTGAAATGCCCAGCACAGTCGCAGAGTGACCAGCCGAGCGATCAACACCAAAGGAAAGAAACAAATGATGTTAGGGTTAACGTTTCAGGCCCTGTTAACCATGCAATACTTGGCAGAGAGAATTCCACGATAGCAGCTAAATAATTTATGTTGAGTGGGTTTTTGCATATAGTTTCAAAGCACTGCTCGAAGGAGGAATGAGTGGTAACAATCATTTAAATGATTAACTTAATCCAAAGTCGTGGAATGAAGTCCTTTGCTCGACGCTGCATGAAAATACCATTGAAAAATCATTCCTTTTCTATTTCTTAATCATTATAATCATACACAAACTAATATCAATGCCATGATAATCATAAGTTTGTTTTGATTGGAATACTTTTCAATTTAGATTTTGGCTCAGATTAATGTAGTCCTCGTCTATAGAAAGGTGATAATTATTTCATAACCTTGATGCAAAAGTGTAAACCTAAATTCTCCACTATATAATGAGAAATGGCCCTAAGTTCTTTAAAAGGGTCAAATGAACAATAGCATAAGACTATAGATTATTAAAAATGCAAAGTATATGATTGGTAAGTCTTATTTCAAATATTACCATGGTTATATAACTCATATGCTCGGGAGGATAATATTATATTTATAGAATATATGGAATGACTTGGCATAAGTTTAGTAAACTTGTTCATTATATTATAAATGGACTACAGGTCTTTTTAATAAGAAAACAAGAATCATATTATAAGACCTTGAGTAGTTTTTATTAGTGTAAGTTATAAAACCTTTGGGGTTATAGCTTAAGTATTACTATTAACCATTGAAGATCGATCTTGGTTGAAGAAGTAACTCTTTAACATTATAAAAACCCCCCTTTTAAAATGGGAAATATTGTGATTAATTCAATATTCAAGGCTATGATAAGTTTAGATGATTTGTTTGTGGACTTCTGACTTTTATAAGCCAAGACCCTCCTCACAGTTTAAAATAGCATCTAGAGAATCAGTGGTTAAAATAAAGAGAATAGCATCTATCATGTGGAGTTATAGTTTGTTTAATTCTAATGATACCCTCATTAAAAAAGGTGAAAACTTGGCAAGGATAGGCTAAACCCTTGCAGTATTACAGAAACCCTTAATAGTCTTCTTTGAATGGAATGCTAGCTTACAACTGGGTTCTTTTTATAGGTTTCTTAATTGAAGTTCTTATACTCTGATCTCTTTAAAGATTTAAAAGATACTTGGGATTATAGTGTGACTGTAATAAAATGAAGATGACAACAAATCAATAAGAACATAATTTAAATTACTGGAAGGAAACAGTTAAATATACCTGAGCAGATATTGAATTGAACTAATTCTTATTTACTCTCAAACTTTGTCTCTTACAAAGATCTTCTAATAAATACTCTAGAATTACATTTTCGGCACCACAATCTCTTACCTGTATATCTGTAAGAAAAATGGAAACTCTTGTGTTAGCTCGCAAGCTAAGTAAGTAGGTTAAGCATGACAGATCACCTTATGGTCACAAAAGGAACAAAAGTCAGTAAGCTTAAAATATGTTCTATAACTGAGCATTCTAACTGATAAATTAAATAGCAAGCTATTAATACATAACAAATTAATATTAGTCAAACTGATTTACATTAATGGAACTAATGAGTATTAGTTAAGCTGTTAACTGTAATTTTTGTAGTTTAAAAAGTTTTAAATTTTTTCAAAATTTTGGGGTTATGACACACCTTGACCCTCCTAGCACTAGCTACGGTAGTTATGCTATGACTGGTTTTCCTATGCACGATTTGACATTTCATGTTGAATCCAACTTTGAGCCTAGCACTATGCCTGGAGGAAATCCCATTCCTTACCTTGTGGAGAGGTTTGGGAGCACTAGTCACATTGCACCTTCCATCCCAGTGGTGGAAGCTCCATCGCATTCCCCTCCTAGGTCTAGGGTTAGTGATCCAATTAGGATACCAGGTTCGAGATGAGTGACGATAGGCACTAGTACATATCTTATGACTGAGATTCCTTCGTCCTCGGTTCCGAGTTCTTTAAATGTACATCCTCCACCTTATCCACGTGGTCCTTCGAGCCGATATATGGCTACGAGTCAGGTCCGTGCTGCGGTTACTAGACCCATTGTGTCTCAAGTTCATATACCACCCGCTGCTTCGGGAGGCTATATTCACCCTTCTAGTGGTCAGCTTGTTACGTCGGGGGAATATATACCTACTACGGGTATGTATGTTCCCCCTTCCGGAGCTCATCTTCCTACCTACGGAGTGTCCCATGGGACATCGCATGCGATGACCTATGGACCTTACTACGGTCCGCAGTATGGACAAGTTTTGTCACCTTATGGAGGCGGGTATCAACAACCTGCTTACTCTCCTAATTATGGCTTCGTAGCCCCTACTAGTCAAGGTCCACCTTACTATGGTACTTCCACGTCACCTTATATAGGTCATACAGGAGGAGGACACTATGGCCAAGGCCATGGTGGTGCTCAAGCCTATGTGAACCAGGGAGTGGTCCATTGACCTCATCATGCTAAGCTACCTTTCCTCGCGATGCTCAACCTTCCTCACTTATCGAGACTTACGAACGATCCCGTGGCTCATGACCCGGCTTGGCCAGCTGTCCCTACCAAGCTTCCTTCAGACATACCTAAGTTCGAAGGAAAACCAGGAGAGGATCTGAGCGAACACATTACCATGTTTCACCTTTGGTGCTCTTCGAATTCGTTACATCAGGACTCAGTCCGCTTGTGACTATTTCAACGCACCCTTACGGGGCTTGCTGTGAAGTGGTATATAGAGTTACCAAAGGGAGCTTTTACCTTGTTCGACAATCTTGCGATGACTTTTCTTAATCACTTCCAGCTACCAGTGCGCTATGATGTTGGTACTGAACTCTTGTCGACATTTTGGCAGGATAAAGCCACCCATATTTCTGATCATATTCAGGAGTGGTGTAGACGAAAGAGATTAATTAAATCCTTTATACCGCTAGAGTTCCTTCTTGAGTGGTTCCTCAAGTCTTTATTGCCATATATCACAAAGGATGTTCCTACATCTGGAGTGTAGAATGAGGAACAAGCAATCTTTAGGGAGCAGGAACTGGAGTTGATTTATGCTCAGTCCGGTTTGTTGTATGAGATTATTCCCAATGCTCCTCGTTCTAGTTTCGATCCCAAGGTTAAACCTAGACCACATGCCAATGGCATTGTGGGTTATGCAAGTGCGAAACCTGAAGATTTGGTTGCAAAACAAGTTAGTTAGTTGTCGCTCAACCAGTCTGCTTCGGGACAAGCTACGGCTTCGTCTCAACCCGCCCAAACGGCGAGTGTACTTTCTGTGCAATCGTCGGACCAGAAGGGTAACCAGCAACCCGGACGAAATAAGAAAAAGGGTAAGAATAATAATCGAAAGGGTGGGAATAGGAATGAGAATGCTTCCAATAATGACAAGAATGGTCAGAATGCTGGTGGGGACAAGCAAGCGAAACGTAAGGTTAAGTTCCCTTGCAAGCTATGTAAGGATGATCACCTCACTTACTTGTGCCCTAGAATTGATGAAGCTTCGAGACTCTTAGCACAAGTCCCAACTGTGCTAACGAACCCTTTAACGCATAACCAGAATATGAACTCGAAGTCCCAGGAGCAATCTAGTGAGAATGATCCACCAGAGGCTAGTGCTCGTGGGTGCATTAACATGGTTTGTGCTGCCAAGGTTAGGACTCATGCGAAATATTATGGATTGTCACAACCCAACCTAGGCAAAGAACCCGATCCACCAGGAACTCCTTTGCGCATTGAGAAACCTGTGGATAAACCTGAAGCTACACCTCGCATTCCTAAGGGGGTACTTAAGCGCTCGAGGCATAATCCAAATGCCCAAGCTGCCCAGAATTATTTAGTTGTCAAAGATTTGGGCCATACTCCTTGTGCGATGTCTGCATTGGAAGTGCTTCAGAGTTGTGCTTCGCAAAGGAAGGCTTTGCTTTCTGCTCTTGGTGTGAATGGTGATGATTCTTCCTCAGTGATCAAATTTGAAACCGCAGGTCATCACCCTCACTTGCCGTACTATGTGTCGCTTTTGGTACACGTAGAATGTCTTAATATGATCTTCAAGCGTACTGTGATTGACGAGGGTGCTGCTGCATCTGTGATGTCTTTGTCTTGTTGGAAGGGTCTTGGTTCTCCTGAGTTGTCGAAGTCAGCAACTATGTTAACTGCTTTTGATGGGAGATTGTTTAGGCCACACGGCATCATTCCATCCCTTAAAGTCCATTTGGGAGGGAAGACCGTTGCGATAGAGGTTGAGGTGGTTGATGCACCCCTCGACTACAATCTCTTGCTGGGTCGGAACTGGATGTATAGTATGCAAGCCGTTGCTTCTTTCATGTTTCGCGTTGTATGCTTTCCTCATAATGGGAAGATTGTAACGATTGATCAAATGGAATTCAATAATTCCCCTATTACTGCATCTTCGGGAACTTCGGTTCTGGTCGTTGAACACTCTCAGCCGACAACTGGGAGTGTGGGTGTAGGCATGTATCCATCCCTCATGGGAAGCTTTAGTTGTCCTGCGCCGGTCCTCATGATAGGATCTCGTTCCGATAGGGCTTCGAATTCTACGACCTCATTGTATTTTTGCACGACTCATATGGGAGATCCTTGGATTCTTCCTACACTGAGTATTTCGAGTGAGCCTGTCGAAACCAATGTACCGCTTCCTACAACCATGATAGCTTATCAAGCCAATCTTATGGATGTTGCGGAGCCTTGTTCTTCTTCTTCACAGACAGAAGAGGAAGACCCCTATGTGCTACCCGCATGGCCAGTACAGTCTTCTCATGCCCACGACTGCCTAGATACGGTTTTCCCTTCAGATGAAGCGATTATCGAGGATATGTCAGGTGTTGAGCCGCCATGGGAGGAACTTCATCATAGATCATATTTCCTTCCACCGCTTGACCATTTGAAGCATGAGGATCATAGGGAGATTCTTAGTCAGAGAGTTGGTAGTCCCATGATTCCATTAAGCTCTCCTGGTCAGATGGATGATGGGAACATGGTGAACATATCTTCCACGATTTCTATCAACATCTCTCGAAATCCTGGCACCATTGAGAATGTATATATTGGGGCGGATTGTTCCCAGGCTGAGATTCTCGAGTATACCAAGCTATTCAAGGAATTCTGTGATAGTTTTGCTTGGTATTATGATGAGATGCCAGGTATTGACCCTCAGATTGTCGAACATGAGATTAAGACTTACCCCAATGCTAAGCCTGTTCGACAATGTTTATGCACTGTGAATCCTAGGAAAGCACCCGTCATTAAGGTAGAGATAGAGAAGCTGTTGAAAGCTGGTTTCATCTATCCCGTTCCCTTGACGGAGTGGGTTTCAAACCCCATTCTGGTGGATAAGAAGCAGGGAGCAATCTAAATATGCACTGATTTCCATGATTTAAATCGTGCCTGTCCTAAGGATAACTTCCCCACACCATTTATAGATCAGATTTTGGATGAGTGTGTGGGTGGCGAGGTTTTCTCCTTTATGGATGGCTTTTCTGGGTATAATCAGATCCAGATTAAACCTGAGGACCAACATAAGACTTCATTTATTTGTCCTTAGGGAACATTTGCATATCGGAAGATGCCTTTCGGCCTTAAAAATGCCGGAGCTACATTTCAGAGGGGAATGACCTTGATTTTTCATGATCTCAAGTCTATTATTGAAGTATTCTTGGATGACCTTGCTGCTCATTCTCGCATGAGAATGCGTCATTCCTATCACTTGAGATTGGTCTTCGAAAGATGCTGGCACTATTAGATTTAATTAAATCCTCATAAGTGCATCTTTTGCATAAAGTCAGGTCATCTATTAGGATTCATCATTTCAAAGGAGGGCATAAGAGTCGATCCCTTAAAGGTTGAGGCAATACTTCAGTTGTCTCCCTCGAATAATATTCGTCATCTTCAGTGTTTGCAAGGTATGGCAAACTTCTTACGAATATTTGTGGTCAATTTTGCCAATTTGACTAGAGGCTTCATGCGTCTCTTGAAGAAGGATACTCCCTTTAATTGGGATGAGCGAGCCCAAGAGTCCTTTGATGCACTTAAGCAAGCTCTAGCATCGGCCCTGGTGATTAGTCCTCCAGATTATAGCCATGATTTCCTATTATATGTGGCCACGTCTTTAGAGACGATTGGTATGGCATTGGTTCAGGAGGATGAGAAGCTCAGGGAGCATGTCATATATTATCTGAGCCGAAACCTTATTGACGCAGAGATTTGGTATTCTCATGTTGAGAAGCTTGCCTTAGCAACCGTACATGCGGTTCAGCGTTTGAGACATTATATCCTCCTTCGTCAGACCTCAGTTGTGGCCCATTTCAATCCGTTTCAGTTCGTCCTCACACAAAGGATGATTGGGGGAAAGTATAATAAATGGCTTGTCATCCTGCAAGAGTTCGATCTCGAGTTTGTTTCGGCAAAGTTGAAGAAATCGTTAATTTTTACAGAGCTTATATCAGATTTCCCGAGCGAGGCCGAGGAGTCGGTTTGTGAAGATACGTTTGTTGATGAACACATCTTCTTAATCTCAACGTCTGACCCATGGTATGGAGATATCATAGTATATCTGCAAACACAGAGGACCCCTACTCACCTTTCACGAGATGAACGACGACAATTACGTCACGTCTCTAAGAATTACCTTATAGTGGACAATACTTTGTACCGCCGTGGGGTAGATTCCATTTTACGACGTTGTTTAACTCATGTGGAGGCTGAGATTGTGCTGAATGATTGCCACGAAGGGGTGTGTGGTGGTAATTTATCTGGGATTTCTACAGCTCAAAAGATTTTGAGAGCGGGTTATTTCTGGCCATTGATCTTTAAATATTGTGTTGATGTGGTCAAGAGGTGCCACCCTTGCCAGGTGTTCACATAAAATATGCGCTCGAAGCCTACCCCATTACATCCCATTATCACCGCCGGTCCCTTCACCAAGTGGGGGCTCAATTTTATGGATTGCAGCCCAGCTTTAGCTGGGGGGCACCATCATATTATAGTGGCTGTGGATTATTTCATGAAATGGGCTGAGGAAATGCCTACAGTAAAATCCGACAGTGAGACAGCTGCTCACTTCGTATTCAACCAAATCATTACTCGGTTCGGGATTTCGAGAGAGCTTGTCACTGACCATGGCTCGCACTTTCAGAACCGTATGATGGAAGAGTTGGCATCCAAGTTAGGGTATAAGCAAGAGCACTCCTCTTCTTACTACCCCCAAGCGAATGGATAGGTTGAAGCAGTGAATAAATCACTTAAGTCCATTCTCCAACGAACCATCGCACAAAGCAAGACGAATTGGCATATTATGTTATACCCTACTTTGTGGGCATATCGAACCGCGGTTAAGACTGCCACTGGTTTTTCTCCATATCAGCTTGTGCATGGAGTGGAGTCAATATTGCCGGTTGAATGCGAGATTCCATCGTTGAAGCTAGCTGTGGAGCTCTTACCAGACACTTCACCTTTGGAGGAGCATTTGGTCCACCTCGAGCAACTTGATGAGCAGCGTCGAGATGCCTTGGTGGCTCTAGAGGTTAATAAGCATCGCGTTAAGGTCCAATATGACAAGTCTATCCGTCCAAGAGTGTTTAGTGAAGGAGACTTGGTCCTTTTGTGGGATCAATCGAAAGAACCCTTGGGGGTAGGGAAATTTAATCCTATGTGGCGTGGTCCTTACGTGGTCAAGCATGTCTTAGAGAAGGGTGCCTATGAGTTAGTCAATTATGAAGGCATAACTTTGGCGGAGCCTAGAAATGGGCTCTATCTCAAAAAGTACTATGCATGATCTTTAGCCAAGGCTGCTTGTTGTATATTATTGTACAGCTTTGCATAGTTAGGTCTTTTTCTTATCGTGATCGGGTTTGTGATTAGTTTCCATTTCTTTTGGCAGATGTCAATGGAATCTTCCACCTACATAGGATTTGCGGATGGTGCAAGCCATCACACTCAACACTCAGCCTCTGCTGCTTGGGTGATTTATACTCCTATGGGTCAGGTACTGTCTTCAGGAGGTGTATGTCTACGGCCATCTTCCAAAAATGTTGCTGAATATAGTGCCGTTATTGAGCTTCTACGGAATTCCATTTCACATGGTGTTCTATTTCACAGAGTTAGTAGTGTCACATCTCAATGGTTTGTACCATGTTAGAGATCTGACATTATTGAGAAGATTCTTACGTGTGAGATTGTTAGAATGACAATTTGACAGTATTACATATATACACATTCCAAGAAATGATAATCAAGTTACTGACTCATATGATAACTACGTGTTAGATTGGCATTTGTTTCATTCATAATAAATTAATCATAAACATTTTTACACATGTAAATAAATAAACCGATCACCGTAAAACTCTTTATATATATCAAAAATGTGGTAATACATAGTGTCATATACAAAAGTGGAGCTTTCAAAGCTTCCATCATATAATACACGGTAGTACAAAATATATATACTCCTAGGTGTCTAATCCTGTGGAGGGGGAGGGTTGTGATCATGATACGTCACTATGGCTCTAGCTAGCCATCGGAATAAATGCACCCATGCGCGTGGCATGCCCACCACTTGTCGCTGCATGGCCTCAGGAAAGTCCTCGACTTGCGCCATGGGAACCCTGTGAGTCAGTCGCACGAATTTGGTATGAATGCCCTGGAGCATTCGCTCCGCATCTGCACCTGTGATGTCATCCCCTCTTCCCCTCCGTCTGTGATGTGGGAAGCCCTCTGGTCACCGTGGTCCTACATCTGCACATGAATGTAGATGTCACTATGTGTTGTCACACAAAAACATGTCTTTTTTATTCCACATAATCAAGAAAATACAAAAAAAAATTAAATAACTCAAAAATTTTAAAAAGAGTGAGAGTCGAGATTCGGTACCTATCTCTCCATATGCCGATCCTAGTGGCAATGGCATGTCCGGATCCCCCTGAAAATATATCCCTCCATAGGGGTATTCATCTATGGCAACAATCTATCGTCGCAACCATGGAAAGAAGTTAGCTGGATATGGGTTGGCCACCCTACCACCCCCCAGTCTGCGCATAGCATCTGCCCAATGCCGTTGGGCCAGATCTCGAACACCGTGGAGAGGAACGTCCACTCTAGGGCTCAATCCTGGAACACGCTCGAAGAAAAATGTGCTCAATATGTTGCTGAACCCAAAGTTCCGTATTGTACCTGCCTTACACTCACTGAGCTGGTGTTTCATGTTGCTCAGTAGTGTAGTGCTCCAATCATATATGGTCAGTCTCATACACTCCACCGCATAGTACATCAGTGGCCGTGAGGCCTGATGGAGTGAGGCTAAGCCTGCTATCCTGCCCAGTGTCAGTAGTATGGCCTTTAGGCCCAACACCTGTATAGCATTTGTGGGGACTTGACTTCCCACCTTCTCAGTATCTGGGTAGCAGTACACAGCTACGTACTCATCGATAGTAAGCCCACCGCCTGGCCCAACTCGAGAACGAAGGTTTACCACCTCCCCTCGTCTAGATAGACCTGTGATGAAGTATATGTCTTCCACCTCTATAGTGAGAGAGATCCCATCTATCCTGAAGGACTCTAAGTCTGGATCCCAATAGTTTACCAGCATCTCTAGCAGTCTTGGTTTGGCCCTCAAACCACCAAGGCACCAAAACTTGTAGAGTCCACATCTTCTAAGAGCTTGTTGAGCCATTACGTCAGCCCTTACATCTTCCTCTACTTCACCATGCTCGCGCTCTCTCCATTCTAGCACCATCCTGCATGAGAAAATACCCAATTGTCCATTAGATTCTTGTAAATCCATTTGCGTGGAGTCATACGCGACTGTTTTGCAAACAGCCGTGTATGTACGCGGTTTCTAGCCCCTTTTCTGCGTATAGCCAGCCTTATACGCGGAAAAAGCTTCGATACCCATGTGGGCCGCAGCGCTCATGTAGAATTGGCCTGAACTATCTCTTTTTCCCATGAAAATCAACAAAAATTATATTGAAATGCATGAGGAGAGCATGAGTAACTACCTGGAAGAAACGGTTGTGAATTCCGCCGGCTGGATCTCCTGGAATTTGCAGTTGAATATCAGAGCTCCAATGGGTAAAAGTTTCAAATGATTTATATTTTTTACTATTTATAGAAATTTTTTCAAATATTTGAAATTTTTTACCCCCTTTCCTATAGTTTTGACAGTTTCTAACCATTTTGGACCGTTTCTGACTTAATTTGTGATGTAGAAGACCATTTTCAGTGTCGTTTCAGCCATCGGATTGACCCATTCGTACTGATCTTAGGTATAACATCTATACTGGCATATAGGTTAGGTTCACCACCATTTGCATTTTTCATGACCTTATGACCATGTCACTATGATATTAGGTACGAACCCACTCTATTATGTCACGGAACCTTCTTGCTGTTATAGAAGTGGCATGATGTGAGTGGTAGAGTTCCACCTTACATGGGTACCCTAGTTAGCGCATTATTTTCATTTGGTGCCCATGCCGACATTTTCTCCTTTAGGGTGTGGGAGTCCGTTGTATAGTATTGCCATGACATTTAGCAAGATCCTCATACTCCTCTTGATCTTATGCTGGCCTTTTTCCCTCCGGACTCCGCTTATGTCAAGTTGTGAATGCATTATCATGAGCTTTTCCTGCCTTATTGAGCTTTATGCCGGCTCCCCTGACATTGCATTTTATCCATATAGCCCGAGCTTGTCTCATGTCTAGCCATGCAGAGTTATTCTTATATCCTTCGCAGCTTGATTCCCTTTTACCGGGAGGGGATTTTCCCCCGAGTGTCGATATCCTACACATGTATCCTTGCATTGAGCATAGGTATGTTCCACTGCTTGGAACTAGTTTGTTTGCCCTTATGACACTCGTCTCCTCCTACTTTGTAACTATAAAGCTAGTTTTTTCTTTTTTCAAGATTTTCAAATAACTGAAAAAGTCCAAAAAAATAAAAAAACCAAAAAGTCGGACAAGGAAATATGTTATCTTTTGGCAGCTGTCGAGTCGTGTCGCCTTCAAACAGAGCACTGTATATCACATCCATTGGTTGGGTTATAGTTTGACTTAGGAGTTGTACTCATTATCTGAGTTTATCTCCACCGACTGGTTAAGCTTCCAGTCCCTATGGAGCCTCTGTCGATGCCTCCTATGTCACAGAGATGTCCCAGTTTGTATATCAAGTCTATGCTGCCCTCATTTAGTCACCATATGCCGTTATGCTCTTGTTCAAAGGAAGTTGAAACCTGTGTCAGACATTCCTCAGTTATCTTGACTTTGCATGTCGGCCATTCCCGGTATAGTTACTGGTTCGTGCACTTTATGATCGAGTTCTTCCACATTATATAGCTTTGCTGAGTACCTCATGTTAGATGATGGGGGATGCCTTAATGCCCTCCTTCCAGCAGATTTCATCCCATCGACTTCAGATCATTTATTCTGGGATTGGAATCTAGAGTCCTTTTGAGTGCCTTGAGACTTGCAGTCATCAGTGGCAGGTTCTCTCGCCATCGATAGTTTCTTGGGAATACATCAATGTCCCCAGATCGATGGATTCTCTCAAGTGTTCGACCTCAACACATCTATTCACACTTGTTAGTTTGCACTCTAGTACCTTGATTCCCATTATCATTATCGGTGGGTAATCTCACGTCTTTTAATGGTATACATCAATGACCGGTAATCAGACGATGGACTACTAGGTTCGACCTCGACACCTCTATTCGCATAGTAGGACATGTACTCGTAGCGGTTTGTGTAGAAGACCTTCCAGACTGGTGGCATCTCTTATATGCTACCTCCTTGATCATGCCAGTGTTCATGAGATTTCAGCTCTCGTGACTTGATTCCAGTGTATGTCAGACATTTCCAGCCATTTTGGAGATCATGTTCCTTTGTATATCTTCATCATGGAGATTCTGATCTATGTATATTGTACGTGGCGATGACCACATATGTGATTTCATGTATTATGCCTATTCATGGCCATTGTACTCTTATGTATCTGGGACTGCTATATGTACTTGCAATTGTATGCAGAGTTGTATCATTGTACTATGCTGAGTGGGTGGCTGGTCTTCCATTTGGTTCCCTTCATCACTCCACTTCTGGGATGGACTTATAATGTATTTCGGCCATGATATGACCCCTCTGACCTCACACATTAGGGGGCATCTGTTATAGCGGATTTCACCACTCTAGGTGAATCACACTTTGTATGGCCTTCCCCTGTCCCGCTGCAGACTCTTTAGACCCCATGAACCATATTTTATCCTTTGATGTTACCTTGATCATCCCTAAAAAACTATATAAAAGATGATATACGCGGATTTTTTCCCGATAACCGCGTACATACGCAAGTTTGACCCCTATATCTGCGTACATCGGGATGTCTGCATAAGTCCAAATCCTTTTGGAGTTTTCCTTGACATGGATCCAACTCATTTGACTCCTAGCCTTCCATATGCCTTGAGATCGCTCAGATTCGACCCTTCATTATCCCTTGTGAAGCTATATAAGGAACCTCTTGGTACATTGAAGGCATATAGAGAGATTGAAAGCACCGAAACTATAGTCCATTGTTGCCGGAATTTATGCTTGAGTCTGCATCCCTTTGTCCCTTTGGAGCATTGTTGTGTTCTTCCCAAGCTTGCCTTTTTCTAGTGAGCTTGCTATCTAAGTGATGGAGGATTGAGGTGGTGGAGGCCCTAGTGGGGGATTCAGTTTCTCCGATTCGCAGACGTGCCATCAGAGGTTGTATCTATCTTGTAATCTCTAATTTATATTAATAAGAACTGTCTTTCCTTGTCCAATGATGTGTATTTGATTGAATATGGTATCCATTGGAATATGTCAAATTCTTTTACATTATTGATTATATATGCTAGAATAGATCTAACACCATGATATATAGTATGCTTGTATTGTTTACTTGTTGTTGAGGAAGTATTATATCAATTCAAGCTGAAGATTGGAAATCTCAATGGGGATCTAGTTCAACCGTCTGGAATAAGGTACGAGGTCTGATCCTTTAGTGTTAGACATTTTATTTCTATTGCATATTGGGAAAGATTGATTTTTGGAGTCATAGCTGTCTGTTTTGGTACCCAGGGCCATAGGAATTTCTCTCCGTAACAAAACTCTTTAATATTTTTATCATAGTACCTATCAAAGAGGTACTTCTTCTTGAAATACTTCTTGAACTACTTCCACATGATCTTTCTGTCATTGATATTCTTCACTTACCTGAGGTTCTCCCACCCTTTCCTTCATATTTCCCTAGTAGTCCTGGACTTGCAAATATTTTTTCATCCCAAGAAGCCAAGCTTCAGCTTCTTGACTATTCTTTACCTCACCATCAAATGTAGGAGGCCTTTCGTTCTTAAATTTATCACGTGAACTATTCTTGTAAGCCTCTTTCTATTATTCCTGTGAGATGAAGAGCTTGAACCCCTAGTGGATCCTTAAGAGTCAGATGATCAACTAGTTGTTAGTTTTTCATCATATAATCTAGCATTATGATATTAGGATCTTTTAACTGAGAGAATAACAAGAACAACAATAAAACATAAGCACATCACAAGAGACAAGAGACACAAAGAGTTTTCCTTGGGGAAACCATAAAGGAGAAAACCCTGCAACTTCCTCAGAGATAGACTCAGCACAAAATGGTAAAACCAGAAAATAGTAAGATGATCTCCTGACAGTAGCAGTCTCTCTTTCTCACACTGAGAGAGCTTCTCCTCTCTCACTCATGTACCCCAATGAGTGAGTGTGTTTGATGCAAGTGAGATAAATTGAGAGGCTCACTCTCTATTTATATTCTTCCATTCACTTGAAGTGCACTCCAACATGTCGGCCTCACTTAACAATTACTTACTATATCCGACATCTCTAGGAGTGTTTAATAACCCTAGTGCGCCACCACTTGTGGGGACTTTGCCTCGTCTGACCAATAGGAGGGTAACACAATGGTGGGGACTATTGTCCTGACTTACAATGACTCAGCTAGGGTTGACTTCACTAAGATAGTATAATAACCCAAGGGCCCCACAACTATGGGGACTTTAACCCTTGACCAATAAGAGGGTTACCCACAATGAATTGACATGACTTTCTCATTATAGAAACTTCCTGATCGGAACATCGGGGCATGACATGACTCAAATACATCCCAGAATAAACATCAGGTTACAATAGATAAGAAATACAAGTGAATACATTCCAAAGTTACAATTACATCAACACTCCCTCTTAACTAGGAAGGTATTCTCTCGACACAATTTATTAGCACAAGTATTCTTCTCTGTATCATCTGAATCATCATCAACTTCTTGTCATCTTCATCTTCAAGTCATTTTCATCTGTGGTCATATTTCATTTGGATCTAGATCATCACTCGATCTGGATCATTATCACTGGATCATACTCAATCTGGAACATCATCACTGGATCATACTCGAACTGGAACATCGTCACTAGATCATACTCAATCTGGAACATCATCACTGGATCATACTCGATATGGAACATCGTCACTAGATCATACTCGATCTGGAAAATCGTCACTGGATATGGATCATCATCATTGGATCTAGATCATCACTGGATCTGGATCATCACTGGATCTAGATCATCTTCACTGGATCTGGATCATCACTTGATCTGGATCATCACTCTTGGACCATCTTCATTGGATCTAGATCATTACTCGATCCGGATCATCACTGCTGGATCATCTTCACTGGATCTAGATCATCACTCGATCTGGATCATCACGGGTGCTATCTCATGATTCTTCTCATCACAGGAAGTTCTATAGAGCCAACCCTTTTTCATGCTAGTTGTAGGCCTAGCCATCATGTAGGTCTTCACCTAGCACTTACATCTGACTTACTCATAAGAAAGGCACGCCCAACACTCACATCTGATCATATGGGAACCAATCTTATAATCACATCAGAAAGGCCCAACACTCACATTCATCGGCATGATAGGACATCACATCACTAACATCTGTGAAAGGGATTCAGCACTTACATCTGACCTACTCATCAGAAAGGCATAGTATTCACATTCATCCAGGCTGGAACACATCCTACTCACGATGATGGAAGAGTTCTGTACTTCCATCCAGGCTGGAACACATCCTACTCACAATGATGGAAGATTTTCCCACTTTCATCCAGGATAGAACACATCCTGCTCACAATGATGAAAGACTCTCATCCAGGATGGAACACATCCTACTCACAATGATGAAAGATTTCTGCACTTACATCCATCCAAGCAGGAACACATCCTGCTCACAGTGATGGAAGGGATTTGCACTTACATCCATCCAGGTGGGAACACATCCTGCTCACAGTGATGGAAGGGCTTGCGCTCATATCTGATCTTGTAGGAACCAATCCTACAGTCATATCAGAATGGCCCCCAGTCCTCCTCGACTGAGCTACCTGGTAACTGACGAGGTTCCTCCATTCTCCTAGAGAATGGCAGTTTCCCTTACATCCAACCTGCTCGTCGGAATGGCCAACACTCACATATGACATGGAAGGAACTTAATCCTTTAGCCATGACAGAATAATTCATCCCTTACATTTGATCAAGTGGGAACACATCCCTCTATCACATCAGAATGGCTACTCAGTCCTAGACTGAGTGTTCCTAGTACCTCACCAGGAAGCTCCATTCAAAGAATGGCAATTGCCCTTACATCTGTCCTACTCGACAAAATTGCCAGCACTCATATCTGACATGGAAGGAAGAAATCCTCTCACCATGACAAAATGGCTCAGCCCTTATATCTGACCTACTCGTCAGAATGGCTATGAATCTCAGCACTCATATCTGACATGGAAGGAACCAATCCTCTCACCATGTCAGAATGGCTCTGGGTCTTATCACTTTCTCTTGGAGGAAACCTCGATCTGGAGAACACCAAGCTTCTCCCTGAAGTACTCAAACTTCAGCCTATCCAATGGCTTCATTAATACATCGGATATATGTTCCTCCGTTGCAACATATTGGAGCTTCACTGCTCCTCTCTGCACCATATCCCTGATATAGTGATACTTGATCTCGATATGCTTCGACTTGTCATGGAACACTGGATTCTCTAACAACTTCACACAACTTTGGTTATCACAATGTATACAAGTAGCATCCAACTGGAGATCAAATATATTAGACAGTAGCTTCAGCAGCCATACTGCCTCACAACTAGCTGAGCAAGCTGCGACATACTCTGCTTCAGCTGTACTTAGTGCCACACAAGATTGCTTCCTGCTAAACCAAGAGATCACTCCTGATCCCATACTGAAGCAACACCCTGAAGTGCTCTTCCTATCGATGGCACTCCCTGCCCAATATGAATCAACATAACCATCTAGGTTAATCTTCTGATTTGCATCGTACATGAGCCCATAATCAACTGTACCCCTGCATGCTTTGCAACCATTAGGTGAACCTGTCTCAATGTGTTCACAACAAAGCAAATATCTAGTCTCAGGTACATCAAGGACCCAATCAACTGATGATACATCGTAGCATCAACCGTCTCTGATGAAGCATCACTCAATAGCTTCATGTTCGATGCCATAGGTGTGGTCATGCAATCCATCATCCTGAACCTATTCAGGATCTGTGCTGCACACTTCCCTTATCCACACCTCCATGCCTAGAAAATAATGCATCGACAAATAACATGAGCATCACTGGTCTTCCTCCTTCAACCTTGAAGCATAGCTTGGAATCCACTTTACTCTCAGTAAAGCCTAGAATCATCAGTAATATGCCCATCCTGTCATACCATGTCGAACCTCAAGATATTCTATAGTCACTCCCTCTGAGGCAAAGCATCATACTCCCTCTGTCTTCTGTGTTCTATGCACTGAAAACATTCTGTACCGGAGTGACAAGTAGCTTCCTATGCTACTAATATTCTATGTGACCATCTAGTGTATAGACTTGCATCTTCAACCTTCTAGCAAAGGTTAAGATCTTCATTAGGATCATCATGTATGTGTTTAAACTCTTACTAGCTGCAAATGTCTCTTCGTAGTCTAGGCCTTCTTTTCGTGAGAAGCCTCGTGCTATGAATCTTGCTTTGTATCCCACGATGTTTCCATCTACTACATGATGGAACTATGAACTTCTCTTCAGGTCTCAATACTGCGCCTTGACATCATTCTTCTTGAACTGGTCTTCCCTTTTTTCTTGGTGGCTGGAAGGTTCTGTATCAATGATGTCACTACACTCGTCATATTATTCTTTGTCTTTGAACTGTCGTCACTTGTTCTTTGGAACAAGTCTTCATTCTTCTTTGCTTGTAGGTGATTATGTATGCGATCTTTCCTACAAGTCAAATGCAATTGTATGGTTAGAAAAATTTCATAGGGAATATTTATATGGGCAAGTTCTTATGCATAAATATATGATTAGGAAACTACTTTAGCCAATACAACATTCATCGATATATCGCTGAAACTTTCTAGATGCCTTCCATCTCTACTAGGACAACATTGAGATTATGCACTAATCCAATATGTCAGCAAAGAGGTTTCATTCTAGATAAGTAGCAATGGAGAGTTGTATAGCACCATGAGCTACTTACCCATCACATGTATATTAGTAGTATACTATCGTTGATGCAAACATCCTATCATGCATAATACATCAACTGAATCTGAACAAATGCATAACAAAACAATATCATGAAATGACAATTGAATACTTATCTTTATTTGTTTCGTGGGTAGACTCCTTCTTGAGCCTTCAGCTTCATCTTCTTCTTCATTCATGATAGCATAATTTCTTATCCAAATGCTAAGGAGGATAAGAGGTGCTTCAAGAGTTGAGTTCTTCATATTCCTCATCGCTTGAGGGATCTTCTTTGGATGGTGAGAGCTTGATCTTCAATTGCTCCCATCTTCTCTTCTCTTCTTATGAGTCGAGCTTCTTCTTCTTCCTGGAGTCTACTAAAAGTAATCACTTCCTTCTATCACACATTCCTTGCATGAATGAATCCCATGATCCTAGGAGGCCATTCAAGGTGGCTATCACCTTCTTCTGTATTCTTCACTTCTTCTTTTACTGCTTCAAGTTGTTCTTGATTTGAGAGACTCTTATGATTGCATGGTCTCTGCATTCTAGATCTTCACATTCTTCAACTGGTTTCTTAAGGTCATATTCCAATTTATGTTCTTCCCTTCAAATAGCTTGGTTAAGGAATTAAACATCTTTGGTGTCTTTAAGGAAGACACTTGTGGTACAAGTTGATCCATGACTGAATCAACCATGATCTTCTTGGCCTTGACCAAGTTCTTCCTGTGTAAGGCTTCTAGCCTCATCTCCCTCTAGAACCGGAACCTCTCTAATCATGTAGGTGTCCTATTCATTTTCTTCAGAGAGATCATATACTTCCATATTTGGAATTTGTCAACTTCACCAAGCTTATCATCAAGCTGATGTGATAGATCACTTTGAAATGAGAACCTCAATTGAAAATAGCAAAGGATTAGATCTTACCGATTTGAGGTGTCCATCTTGGTTCCGGAGCTAGCTGATATAGGGTTTGTCACAGAAACCCTAATTTTCTAAACTTGGAATCTTTTAGATCTGATTATATATACAGATATATCTCTTCAAATGGAGCTGTCCAATGTACTCCTTTTCTAAAAACAATGGAGGGAAGCTCCCGGAACAGGAAGCCCTAATTTTCCAATTTCTTCTGCAGAAATTCTTGTTACTGTTTTTGTGATATCTCCAAAATTTCTGCTCCTATGTGTCTAAAATTTCTCAATAAGGTAACCTCGCATGTCCCTGATCCAAATCCATAGGTTTCATCAGAATTGGTTTCACCATTTGGGATTTATGATTCTTTTCCCAAGGTGACTTGTTACAGGACTGTTCAGAACATCGAAGTTGTACGGAATTCCACGTGTAACTGGTTTATCCTCTGAGTATGATATTCATCCAACCCAAAGCGCCTTCTGTTCCCTTTCTGTAACATCTTTCAGAATTCCATTTGGACCTCTGTAGCCCAAGATATTGCAATTCTCCCCAGGTGTCCTGTTTAGGGATGAATTCTAGAAGAGGCTGGAACCCTAACTTGGAGGGATCATAGCTCCCAGAATATAGTGAATCGGAGGCTGATTTTTGGAGACAGTTTACATCAAGATTTTATATTCATCACTTGATATTTTCAGCTCTTGAGACTTCGCCAATCTCTGAATATAGCTAATGTACAAAAACTTAGCAGTTTTGGTATTTAGGGTTTTTCTAGCTCGGGGTTAAACTAGGGTTTGACTTTCCTGAAGCTTCACCCAACCAAATTTCTTGATCTAGGTCTCTAAAATTCGGTTTTGATGGGGAGAAAAATCCTATTCTAGGCTCACTCAAAAATTCCTCTTCTGTAGAAAGCCCTAATTTCCGCATCAAAAACTGAAAATGCTCGGAATCGAATTCCGCTTCAAGAGAAAGATGCGCCCTTCGATGGAGAGTCAGCCTAGCATAATTTTGCTGATGGATTGTGGAGAGAGACCCAAAAATTAATAAGCCCTGGATTTTGTAGCTGCACAATGTATTCTTCTCAAGTTAGATCTGATACCATGTTAGCTTTTCATCATATAAGCTGGCATTATGATCTTAGGATCTTTTCACTGAGAGAATAACAAGCATAGCAATAAAACATAAGCAGATCACAAGAGACAAGAGACACAAAGAGTTTTCCTCAAGGAAACCATAAAGGAGAAAACCCCGCAACTTCCTCAGAGATAGAATCAACACAAAATGGTAAAACCAAAAAACAGTAAGATGATCTCCCGATAGCAGCAGTCTCTCTTTCTCACACTGAGAGAGCTTCTCCTCTCTCACTCATGCACCCCAATGAGTGAGTGTGTTTGATGCAAGTGAGATAAATAGAGAGGCTCACTCTCTATTTATATTCTTTCGTTCACTCTAAGTGCACTCCAACATGTCAGCCTCACTCAACAATTACTTACTAGAGATGACATGTCTAGGAGTGTCTAATAACCCTAGTGCCCCACCACTTGTGGGGAATTTGCCTCCTCTGACCAATAGGAGGGTAACACAATGGTGGGGACTATTGCCCCAAATTACAATGACTCACCTAGGGTCAACTTCACTAAGATAGTCTAATAACCCAAGGGCCCCACAACTGTGGGGACTTTAACCTTTGACCAATAAGAGGGTTACCCACAATGACTTGACATGACTTTCTCATTATAGAAACTTCCTCATCAAAACATCGGGGCATGAAATGACTCAAATACATCCCAGAAAAAACATCGGGTTACAATAGATAAGAAATACAAGTGAATACATTCCGAAGTTATAGTTACATCTACACTAGAATACCTATTTCTTCTTCTGGCATTGCTTCTACTTCCTTTCATATTTACTACTCGATGCCTAGAGTTCATCTACCTTTGGATGTTTGTCAAACTCTGTAGCATGGCTGCATTCAACTGATTCTACTCTTCCTGAGATTTAATCATTCTTTCATTGTATTCTCGACAAATTTGCAATTCCACCCTTAGGATTCTCACGATGGATGCAATATTTTGGGGAGAATGTCGATATATTCTCCCATTATATTTTGTTTTAGCATTCTCAACTCGAGTATTCCCCCCCATAGCATCTGCCTTGAGCTCATAGGGATCCTGGGCATCATTCATGTTGTTGATTCTCACGGCTGAGCCAAAACCAATTTTTCCAAACTGCACTATGATTATGCAAAATGTGTTAATAAACACCATTGTTAGCTACATGGAAATATCAGAATCTAAAAATCACTTACCGACTGTTCATAGTAGTTTTCTCTCTGTAAAAACTATTCACTTGGCCCATATAGGACCAATTTTGTAACCAATAGCTCTGGTAACTATTCACTTGGCCCATCTAGGTCTAATGTTGTAACCAATAGCTCTGAAAACTATTCACTTGGCCCATTTAGGCCCAATGTTGTAACCAATAGCTCTGATACCACAATGTAGCATCCCCTCCCCTCTACATTAGCATATAAGGGAGGAACACAATGGTGGGGACTATTGCCCCTAATTACAATGACTCACCTAGGGTCAACTTCAATAAGATAGTCTAATAACCGAAGGGCCCCACAACTGTGGGGACTTTAACCTTTGACCAATAAGAGGGTTACCCATAATGACTTGACATGACTTTCTCATTATAGAAACTTCCTCATCGAAACATCGGGGCATGAAATGACTCAAATACATCCCGGAATAAACATCGGGTTACAATAGATAAGAAATACAAGTGAATACATTCCAAAGTTACAGTTACATCTACACTAGAATACCTATTTCTTCTTCTGGCACTGCTCCTACTTCCTTTCATATTTACTACTCGATGCCTAGAGTTCATCTACCTTTGGATGTTTGTCAAACTCTATAGCATGGCTACATTCAACTGATTCTACTCTTCCTGAGATTTAATCATTCTTTCATTGTATTCTCGACAAATTTGCAATCCCACCCTTAGGATTCTCACGATGGATGCAATATTTTGGGGAGAATGTCGATATCTTCTCCCATTATATTTTGTTTTAGCATTCTCAACTCGAGTATTGCCCCCCATAGCATCTGCCTTGAGCTCATAGGGATCCTGGGCATCATTCATGTTGTTGATTCTCACGGCCGAGCCAAAACCAAATTTTCCAAACTGCACTATGATTCTACAAAATGTGTTAATAAACACCATTGTTAGCTGCGTGGAAATATCATAATCTAAAAATCACTTACCGGCTGTTCATAGTAGTTTTCTCTCTGTAAAAACTATTCACTTGGCCCATATAGGACCAATTTTGTAACCAATAGCTCTGGTAACTATTCACTTGGCCCATCTAGGTAACCAATAGCTCTGAAAACTATTCACTTGGCCCATTTAGGCCCAATGTTGTAACCATAGCTCTGATACCACAATGTAGCATCCCCTCCCCTCTACATTAGCATATAAGGGAGGAACACGACTTTACTACTCGCTCTGATACCACAATGTCCATGTACCTACATGCCCATACACCTAAATGATATGCATAATAATTTAAAATTTATTATTAAACACAGTCATGGGTCACGTTCATCCTTTAACATTTATGCTTAAGCATAAACACCACTGTAACAGTCATTTTATAGTGGACAAATCCATTCTGCAACCAGAAAATTCATTTTTGTAATGAAACTGACTTTTTTGACTTTCAGCTTCCAACTTCCAATTTTCGACTTCGGGTAGCAGAAATCCTGAAATGCAGTATGCTCACTTATCACTTTTCTGCATTTCGACTTATGAATTCCTGACTTTCTATTTCCCACTTTGCGTAGCGGAAATCCTGAAATGCGGTGTGCTCAGTCGTTATTTTTCTACTTTCCAACTTCCAACCTTCCGACTTTCGACTTCCGGATTCTAGATTTAGAATTTAGAAATCTTGAGATACAATACCTTTACACATTCACTTTCCTCTTTTCCACTTCCGACTTCGTGAATTCTAACTTTCTGCTTTTCGTGGGCCGACTCCAGGATGCCGAAATCCATGAAATGATTACCTTATCTTTCGGTTTCCTGCTTTCCAACTTTCGACCTTCCACTTTCCATGGGCTAATATCGAGCTATAGAAAACCAACTTTTTTCCTTAGCATTTTCTATTTTTCTGATTTCCTTCTTCTGCCATCCGTAGCGGGTTCAGGGTGCGGAAAATCAACTTTTTCCTTATCTTATTCCCATTTTTCACTCCTTCCGACTTCTAAATTCTTCCTTCCATGGGAGAATTTCAGAGAGCGAAAAAGCACATTTTTCCTTAAGATAGCCTCATTTTTTACCATGTAACCAAGCTTCTAGCCTCAATGAACTTAAGCAAAATGAAGTGGAAAAACACAAGGCATATACAAATGCAAAATGTAGGGACATTTAAGAATAGTAAACTCTTCTTAAATATTTATTAATCATTGAACATAATCCGTAAATTCATAAGAAAATACATTGCAGAAATAATACAACAGAGAACACTTATCTTGAAGATCAAGTTGTCCCGCAACTAGCTATGTCATTGCAATGTTCCACCCAACCATAGGCCAGTTTTGTTCATCAATCTCTCAACACAAATACCACCCCCAAGTTGGGAAGGATTTCCACAAGGAAATAGGGAACAACAAGCTCACACATAGCCTGAACATATCAAACACAGTCAAGCCAACCTATAGTTGGGTTTATTAGACTGTCTAGCTAAGACAATACAGAATTGGGTTTATTAGGCTGCAAGAAAACAAACCAATACATTGTTGGGTTTATCAGGTTACTTAGAAAATCCAAATAATAGTTGGGTTTATCAGACTGCAAGCAGTCAAGAAAAAATTCACATTGAGGACCATCCAAGCCAACTAATAGTTGGGTTTATTAGGATACCCATCCAATCCATCACACTGTTGGGTTTATCAGGATACTCAACCAAGCCAACTAATAGTTGGGTTTATTAGGTTGTCCAACCAAGGATCACACATGGCCAAATGCACATCAAGACACAACCAATCCAACACACCTTTGGGTTTATCAAGCTGTTCAACCAAGCCAATACATGATTGGGTTTATCAGGATGCCTAGCCAAGCCAATATACCATTGGGTTTATCAAGTTGTATGTATCATCCTTGCTACTCTGATACTTCCAGGATGTCATGAACCCGATGCCCATACACTTGACTGATATGCAGAATAATTTAAAACTTGTTAAGTCTTTGTCTTTAACACAATCATGGGTCATGTAACATCCTTTAACATTCATTCATAGGATTGAAAACTATTGTAACAGTCGTTCTTCCATCAATATATCAACTCTGTAACTAGAAGGGTCATTTTTGCACTGAACCTATCCTTTTCACACTCTGCTTTCCACATTATCCTTTCTTCCTTCTCTTGCAGAATCCATATACTAGAAACATAATGTGTAATGGAGTTATTCAACCACTTTCTGACTTTTTCCTTCCGCCATTCCACCTTCCACTGTGGAACTCGGGAATCAAAAACACAATGTGCGACATAATATGACAAACCACTTTCCTCCTTCTGACATCCACCCTTCCACCTTCCACTGTGGACCTCGGATGTCGAAAACTCTAACTTTCAATGGAATTATTTAATGACTTTCTGCCTTTCTTCCTTTCGTTGCATACCTCAAAAATTGAAAAACCAACCATTTTTACCTTAACCTTTTTCTCATTTTCTTCCTCTCGCCTTCCGCAGGTGGATTTTGGGGTGCAAAAAAGAAAAATTTTCCTCAGAATATACGTCCCTTTTCCTCTTTCGACTTCCACATTCCGCAGGAGGATTCCAGGGTGCAAAAAAACACACTTTCTTCCTTGTTCAACTTCTCTCTTCCGGCTTTTGCAGGAGGATTCTAGGGTGTGGAAGCGCTTAGGTCAGATTCCTTTTGACTCTGTAACCAAGATTCTAGTGTCCATGATCATAATCAAAATGCATTGAAACATACAAGGCATATACATATGTAAACGCAAGGACATTTAACAAGAGTAACCTCTACTGAAATCATTAGCAAGCATTCATCATATTCAATTCATTCATAAGAAAATACATGCATAATAAGAATAACATAGAATATGTATCTTGATGATGAATATGTCCCACAACTAGCTATGTTGCTGCAATGTTCCACCCAACCATAGGCTAGTTGTGTTAATTAATCTCTCAACACAACTTCAACCACCGAGCTAGGCATGAATTTCAAAAGGAACTAGGGAACAATAGACTCACACAAATCCATATCATATCACACACAGTCAATCCAACCTTCAGCTGGTGTTATTCGACTTCCCATCTAAGCCAACCAAGGATAATTTTAGGGGCGAATTTTATCCCAGTGGGCTATTTTTCCATGTTTTTCTCCCAAAAAAGATTCGCCATTTTGCATTTTTTGAAGCCCTGTTTCTCCCAATTTTGATGGGGTAAAAATGTTTCACCCTAAAAATTGCCAAATTATTATATAAACGATATAAAATCCTTGTAAATTAAATATTTTTTGAAAAGTATCGCCAATTATTTTATAGTTGGCGTTTTAAAAATTGGTAATATTCACCAACATTTAAACACTTTTAAATAAGTATGGTTCCTTAAAATCTTCCCTGAAGCCAACACATAGTTGGGTTTATCATGCTGCAGGAAAACAAGACAAATAGATGGGTTTCACAGTCTACTCATACAAGCCATCTCACTATTGGGTTTCATAGGCTATTCATCCAAGCCATATAATAGTTGGGTTTCACATACTGCACACAGTCGAGCTAATATTCACATTAAGGACCAGCCAAGACAACAAATGGGTTTATCATGGTGCATATCCAAGCCATCTCATTGTTGGTTTTATCAGGCTACTCAGTCAAGACATCATTCATAGTTGTTTTTATCAGGTTTTCCATATAAGGATCACACATGGACAAATGCATAACAAGACACAGCCAAGAAAATGTCTGATTGGGTTTCACAGGATGCCTAGCCAAGCCAATATACAATTGGGTTTCACAGGATTTCAGCCAATCCAATTTATGTTTGGGTTTCATAGGCTACTAAGGTAGTGGAAAGGAAGAATGGATAAGCTAGTGGCTCATTCAAGAGATAGGGACACCTCTACAAGATCTATCTGGATTGGAATCCACATCACCTACACCCCAACATAAGGAAGTATCCTCTTCTTTGCTGCACAGTCCCTCGGGCTATACCTTCCCTTCTAGTTCTCTTGAGGGAGTACATAGAAGAATCACCAGCCACTCTTATCTTTTCCTGAGGTTCCTCTCTTCACTAGTTTTATCAATCCCATTTCACGTTGCTTCCACTCCTATGTCTTATATAAAATTCAGACGCAAACCAGGGTACACATCACAACAAACCATAAGGAGACACAACAGCACAAGCTCTACTCTATAACCCATAAAAACATGGGTTCATACCACTTTGTAGCTTAGAATAACACTGTAACCCATCAACTAGGGTCTTGGCAAAGGAAAATACTTGCAGAAACTCTATGTGAGCCAAAATGTTCTCTGAGACTCTGGATGGTAAACAACACAGAATGAAATCAATAATGGATCGAGGGAAATATCAACAACATTTAGGTGAAACAAGGATGACGGACTAGGCATGCTTCCCCACAATTTCTTGCTTCAGAAGCAAGAACGCGGCTTCCCAGACTGTAGGCTACATTTTGAAAGTAGGCTTGGTAAGGATAACCAACTGCCATACCTTGCTTTGCCCAAGAAATTAACTACCTCAACCACTCTTCTGGAAGAATTGAATAATTGAGTGCAGTGGCTAAAAATGTAGCTGAGGGTTTATGGGATCACCCATTGAAATCCGGTCTCACCCTATTGGCTCAGGAGTTTGACTAACACCCCTCCCTATTCTTTGTGAAATCATGCCCACATATCTTACGTTGCAATGCATAGATAACTGTTGTATTTTATTAAATAGTATATTTACATGATATCTCAAAATGTGTTGTGCTTGACTTAGCACTAAAATCATGGGTATCAATTTCAATACCAAGGGGTCAAAACCGGGGTGTTACAGTCCCCCCCCCTTCATTAGCATTGTCCCCATTACTTTACAAAATTGAACAAAATTGGATGTTCCAATCACATGGAATCCTCTAGCTCCCACGTAGCCTCATTTGGACTGTAGTGATTCCACTGCACCTTTACCTATCCAACGGATCAATTCTAAAGCACTATGACCTTCCTCTCAAGGATTTGCAATGGCTTTGTTTGGAACTCTCCCTTGGGTTCGAGTTGGATCACATCCCAATTTATCACGTGGTTAGGATGCTGTACATATTTCTTAAGAAAATAGACATGAAAAACATTATGAGATCTAGTTTTAGAAGGCAATGCAATTCTATATGCAACTAGCCCTATTCTTTCAAATAGTTCAAAAGGCCCATAATATCTAGGTGAAATCTTGGCACAACTTCCAAGATTGAAGGAACTATTCCTTGGCTTCACTCTAAGGTAAACATGATCCCAAACACTGAAATCTCTATTCACTCTATGCTTGTATGCATAGATTTTTTGTCCATCTTGGGATTCTTTCAGGTTCTGCCTTATCTTTGAAACCTCTTGCTCCATTTTCTTGAGCAATTCTACACAAAGCACAGTCCTGTTCACTTTATTATCCCAAGTCACTAGTGTCCTACACCTTCTTCCATACAAGGCTTCATATGGACTCATTTCCAATGATGCTTGTTGTCCATTATTATAGGAAAATTATACCAAGTGTAAATAATCTTCCCAGTTGGATGGTTTGTCCTTCACATACATATGAAGCATGTCTTCAAGCACTTGATTCACTCTCTCTATCAAACCATCAGTTTGAGGATGGTAGGAAGTGTTGAAGTTCAAATTTGTACCCAAATCTGCAAAGAGACCCTTCCAAAACTTGGAATTAAAGTTGGGATCCATGTTAGATATTATTGCCTTAGGCAATCCATGCAATCTAAAAATATCCTTCATGAATATTTTTGCAATGTCATCAGTTTTATATGTGGACTTAACCGGTATAAAATGCAATTCCTTTTTCAACTTGTCCACCACAACCATGATGAAATCATGTTGTATCCAAGTCATTGGAAATCCTGTAATAAAATACATGGAAATAACTTCCCATTTCCATTCTGGGACTGGAAAATGATGCAATAACCCTGCTGGGTGTTGATGCTCCACCTTCACCTGCTAACATTTAATGCACTTAGAAATATACTCAACGATGTCATTTTTCATTCATGGCCAAAAATAATGCTTCCTGGCTATAGCAATTATTTTTTGATATCCTGGGTGACAAGAATATGGAGCTTGATGGATATCATCCATAACAATTCTCCTCAAGTATGCTACATTTGGAATACAAATTATGTTTTTTATAGGTAATAATTTCATTTTCTTCCAATTTATATCCCTCATACTTATTTTCAAGAATTTTCTGCTGCAACTTGTTCTTTATCTCACAATAGGATTTGAGCCCAAAATTTGACGACCAAATCCGACGGCATATGATAGAAAGTACTTTTATGTTGGATTTAAATGATGAAAAGTTCGGTTTTTTCCGATTCTTTTTTGTCCTCTTCAAGCATTGTCGGATTTTTGACCTTTTGGGTCATCAATTTTTGGACTTTAGGTGTTGTCGGATTTGCAACTATCATCCGTTGGATATGCGATGAGTGAGGTGTCTAATTTGTGATGATAGACCATTTGTTTTGCAATGACATCAAGATAATAGTATAAAGGCATATTTCCAATGGTAAGTAGGTTCATATCATCGGATATTCGATGACAGTGAAATTATAAATATAAACATTTTTAAACGTTCTGACATGTTTTTTATAGAAGTGACGGATGGTTTGTGGAAATTATTTATTCCTCGACAGACGTTTTGTAGAAATTATTTATTCCTCAATAGATGGTTTGAGGAAGTGTTTTATTCTTCGACGACCATTTTGGGGAATTTTTTTTTCTTCGACAGACATTTTGTGGGAATTTTTTAATTCTTTGACAAACCATTTTTTGATAAAATTGTGATGCATGGAAATTGATTTTTTAAGATTGTCGATAGTATTCATTCACGAAGTTTGTGACAAAATGTCAAATAACAATATTCCTGATCCAAACGAACAAAATCGATTATTGCTTTCTAGACTATGGGATACAGTGAAATGAAGGGGTGATGGGAAATGTTATTTTCCATGTAGTTAATGCAGGGGATTTAAGAGGAGAAGAATATTGATCACAACATTCACAAAACATTGTAGGGAACATGGACATGCTAAGGGAGGGAATGAATATCATCCGTTTGTAGGTTTAGCATTATAAAGTTTTTTATATTTTTTTCTTTGGTAAATGTATGTATTATTTTAATATTTCCTATATTAACTTATATCTATTGATGTATTGATGTATTTATAAACTAAATACATCCTATGACATATCGTCCAGAGGAAGTGCCTTTAGAACAAGTACCAGAGGATCATGGAGCATCTATGTTTAATGGAGAATAAATTAATGGTCGTATTGAAGAAGATGATCATACTGATAACGCAGTTGAATATGATGGTACAAATACATTGATCCATGATTCATTTAATGTTAGAATGGATGATGACGATGATGATGATAGTGAAAATATTGATGAGTTTTATGATGTTCACGATATACCTCTTCTTGATAAGGCATATGAACCCCTTTATGAAGGATCCAAAACAAATCTTCTCTCCTATATTTTTGATAATGAACTTGAAGGTTATGAATTGTCTTTCAAACATATCAATCACATGGATGCTAAGGTATGTAAAATAATCCATCACATATATACAATCATGATAAATTTTATCTTTATTCATCTAATAATTGTATTGTTAATTCATAATTTAAATTAATATGGATGAAGTGTGTTTCGTTAATATTATTTATATATTATATTAAATCTATTTTTATTTTTATTTGATGTAGCTTGATAGCTTAATTTTTGTTACCACCATCAAATATTTTACCTCTCACATATCGAGATTTATCTTACACCATGAAAGAGATTGGGATGCATTATGAAGCAAATCATGCATGCCCCTATGACCATGTTATATATTATAATTGTCATGAATTTGCAACAGAATGTGTGGAATGTCATATAAGTAGATATCTAACAGATCAAGAAACAAAAAAGGTGCCTCACAAGGTTCTTCGTTATATTCCCATCATTCCACATTTTGCAAAGACTGTTCATGTGCAATAACATAGTGCAATTTATGGATTACCATGCTAGGACCAGAAATCAAGATGATGTTATTCAAATTCCAGTAGATGGTTCTGCATTTAGAGATATGGAGGAAAAGTGGCCTCACTTTAAAGAAGAACCTCATAATATTAGGATTTATTTGGAAACAGATGGTGTTAATCCATTTGCATAGATGAAATCCATTTACACGTTGTGGCTTATTTTTTTTATCAACAATAGCATTCCTCCATGGTTGTCAATAAAGAGGGAGCACATAATGTTGTCGATGATTATTCCAGGTATTTCGTGTCTACAAATGTTTTAGTTCTAATGTAGTTATGGAATATCATTTTTTGTATTATGTTTCCTAATGTCACACATATATATATATATATATATA
>LPNX010368541.1:0-12025 GCA_001517045.1 Pseudotsuga menziesii
TGAAGAAAGTCAGTCTGATTGATATGCTAAGCAGTGTAAAGCAAGGGAAGAAAGGTGATTAAAGATGGTTAAAAAGGGACCAAATCTGGACTCAACAACAACACGTGTTAGCTCATAAAGTAGACTTACTAAAATATGATAAACTCCCATAGGTGACTAAAGCACTTTTCAAATAAGTCAAGGAACTCACGAATTGGATAAAGCATGGGTGATTTGTCATAAATGATGGAAAAAAATTCTAGTCATGGAATATGGAGAGAAAAACATGGAGGATGGGTTGGCCACAAAATATAACAGTTTCCTATTTGGCTAGCCTTACCTTATCCCTTGAAAAGCAGGATGAAAGCAGTATAAAGACATAATTTGTAGGAAGACACAGTTACCAATCTGAGCAGTCAATAAAGTAGGAAGGATATATCCAGAATTAGGATAAAGTAACTCATAGAGTATATATGGAAAGTGTTGACCAAGTGGTGCAAGTAGATGCTAGCTATCTATGCTAGTGGATAGAAAATTAACCAGAAATGATTAATATTTGTTATCCTAAGTATGGAGTGGTTTTATAATATTCCAACACCCCCCTTTAAGTGTGACTTTATGATGGAGTTATTTGAAATAGCTAGAAATATAGATGCATATAGGGCCCAACAACAAGGCTATGGTCACCCTTTACAATTATTTATGTATAGAAAAGTGAGGAAAGAGGAAAAACCACATGTGGAAAATCCTCCCTCAAGAAAGGACAAAGCACAAAAATTGAAAAACATGTCTTCAACATGTATTTTTCTTCACTTGAATGAGCTGACTGAAATTATTCTGGTGGAACAAATTGATGAATAAGTTCTGAACTTTATGATCATGAGCTAGAGTGTAGTATTTGTAGGAAAAAAGAAGAGGAGAGACTCATTGTAGCTCATAATATGATGAGGTGTGAGAATTATATGAATGTTTGTTTTTGTTATCATACTATGATCTACAAACATAATCTGAAAAGGAAAATAGATATATGCATACTCCATCCCAAAGAGTACAAAAATCAACACAAGCAGTTCCTCATATAGCCGCAAAATGGTGACGTGGTCCATGTATCTTGTTTTCAAGTTGTTGTAGCACCTTCCTAATTATGAAATGAGGCTGAAATGAATCTAAAATATCATAAATATTATCATATAGAATATAAAAGACAAAATGTTTAGTATCTCCATGAGGGTATAGGGCCATAGTAGGAAAAGGTTGAGAAACTAGGGAAAAATCATGGATGTAAAAATATGAATGATGAATGGAATTGAGATATGAACCATAAGTGTTTAGAAAAAATAAAAAAAAATGTGTAAAATAAGTCCAAGTATGACTAATCCCATGGATAACCAACCAATTAAAAATAAACGAGACTTGAAACCATTAGATATAAGTAACACTACATAAGAGACCAATAAGGAATCAACTAGTGAACTTGGGGTTTGTATAGTCTGAAGAGTATTCACATGTATGGTAGATGGTTTGGATGATGCCATAACATGCATATAAGCATGAAAAATTTATTTTTAATCAAATTATAATCATCTGAATGGATTGAGGAAGTTTTCTTAAAGACACGTCAAGATCTACTGGAAAAACACAAATATTGGGAAATGAATCTAGTAGATTGATAGGTGGATTATTTAAGAAATACAATGAGATTTATGATTATGATATATCAGAAAATGAATCTATATCAGAGATATGAGTAAAGAATTTAACTCTGGAACTCAAGGAATAGTTCATATTACCTTGGGACTACGCACTATGATAGTGTTCTAGAGATTCAATAGGCTTCTCTAGATCATCCGAAACTTCAATGTTATGCTTCTCAAGTAGATGAGACATGATTTCCATATTATTCTTAAAAAAATTATTCTCAGGATGAAAACCCTTGCTGCAATAGGAATACTTGGATGTTCTCTCTTTCTTCTTGACTTTCTGCATTGAATTCAAACCTTCATCAGTAGGCTTTGATCCTTTATCTTCATTATTTGACTTTGGCTTCTTCTCTTTCACTAGTTGCTTCTCTTTTGCTATTGATTTCTTAATTCCTTGAACTATGAGAGCATGATCCTTTCCCTTGGAGATTCTAAGAGCACCCATCTAGATCAATTTATCTTGCTCATTTTTCAATGAATCAAGGAATGTAATCAAAGAAGGAATTTTCAATTTGAAATAACAAGCCTAGTAGCATGACAAGTTGACACAAAAACTGAGTATTCATGACCCAATTTTGATAGAAGGGAAAGGATCAATTTATATTCCTTATTCTTAATACCAAATTATTTTAGAAATAGAACGAGTGACTTGAATTTGGTGAATAAACCCTCAATAGAATCGAAACTACTTAGACTCAATGTGAATAACTCATTTTCCAACTGGTGCACTCTTATCTCATCTTGTACTCCAAATAGAGAATCAATTTTGGTCCATACTTGGTTTGGAGTGGTCAAGCCATCTATATGAAAGAGTATATCAGGAGAAATTAAGAGACAAAGCAATCCGTAGGATTCATCCAACCTATTATGCCACTTAGATTTCTCAACAATAGCATTAGGCTCATTGTCTAAAGCCAAAGAAACTTTGTATAGTCCCTTACTGTGCAATAGAATGCCAATGTTGGCCTTCCATTCATGATAGTTGAAGGGAGTTAGGATCTTAGCTGAAGAGGAATCCCGCATGCTAAGAAGTTGTTACACTCAAGGAGATACTCTCTGCAACCTTCACAAATAAAAACTAGGATAAAATCTTGTAAGCTCAATTCAAGCTCTTGTTTAGAGAGGGATAGGAGAATGGATGTGCTCTGTTGTAGAGAACTGACAGCTACTCAAATCCATAGAACTTTAAAATCTAAAAGTATTGATATCATGTAGATATTGAAGCTTATATATCATGTAAAAATTTGATAGATTGATCAACGTTGCGCTCCGATAGTCTGAGCCTGATAAGTTGAGCAACCTTGCACTCTAATTAGATGTAGAAGAGATCCGATAACATGTAGAAACAACTCTGTTATAATGAATGAAATAGATGCTTGATGATAAGATAAAATACATGATGTATATATATATCTACAAAGATAATTCTCACAAGCATGCACAAGGAAATTAAAGAGGAAGAATAATGAGTATGGATACATTAGAAGTGGAGAATGATACAATATATGTCCATGTTTTATTGATAAAATGAATTGATTATTATTACAATAGTAATACATCCTTATAAAGGAAAGTTGAGTTACTTGAAGACAACTCATGCTAGGTCATAAATCCGAATTACTATAATATGATAAACCCCCATAGGCGACTAAATCACTTTCGAAATAAGCCAAGGAGCTCACGAATTGGATAAAGCCTGTGTGAGTTGTAACGAGTAATGGAAAAACATGTTAATCACGGAATATGAAGAGAAAATCATGGAGGATGGGTTGGCCACAAAATATAGCAGTTTCCTAGTTGAATAGCTATACCTTATCCACTGAAAAGCAGGATAAAAATAGTATAAAGAACAAATCTGTAGGAAGGAGTAGTTACTAATCTAGGAAGTCAATAAAGTATGAAGGATCTATCCAGAATCAGGATAAAGGCGCTCATAGAGTGTATATGGAAAGTGTTGACCAAGTGGTGCAAGTGGATGCCAAATATCTAGGATAATGGATAGGAAATTAACTAGAAATGATTAATATTTGTTATCCTATGTATGGAGTGGGTTTATAATATTCCAAGAAATTTAACAAGCTAAGGTTAACTTATGTTTTGTAAGTGCATACAAACATAGTCGCAAGAGTATTTATGAATCTCAATATTTTGCTAATGTTATTTTTGTTTATTATACATTTGTATAAGAGTATATGGGTCTTATGAATTAGTTAAGATGGGCCACTATTTACTTATGATAATTATGCATTTTAAAATGCACTTTTTAAGTTTATGTATGTAAAAAATATGCATATATTACTCATATTAAAAAAAAATTGTGAGGTCTAATGTGACACGGGGTGTGTTACAAACCAAGTGCTGACATTGTCTTGTAAGTCCTTGTTGGTAAGCCAAAAAATCTTCAAATATGAATGAATTTCACAAGGAGAGATCCACAAAATCACCTATGAGGCTTATAGGGCCAGTGGTTTGAGCCACTGTGGGGGAGAATGGAGGCCTCCATGGCCATATATATCATGAGGAGAGATTCACTAACTAGAAATATTCCCAAATGACATGCTACTTGCTGCATTCCTGATCGTGTATTGCTCTAGGTATGGGTGTTGTTGGAAGTTTCCAAATATACTCGGTTGAGATCTTAGATAAAGTTGGAAGAATCATTGTTGTCTGCCTCTAGACATCTGAGATCCCCTAATTTTTCATTCAGGGATGTGATGATATTAAATTCTCCACATATTATCTAACGCTGGTCCTAAATCATATCTTTAATGTGGCACGCGAGCTGCAAGAAAATGAGCCTATCCTGTAGGGTATGGAGGCCATAAACATTAGTGAGAGTGCCTCTAACATTTGGTCCAATGTACTTGAAATATAAATAAAGTTTGAAAGATGTGGATTAAGAGTTATATATATCAATAATACTCATATTCCATAGGATTTCTAGCCTTCCTATTATTCCTCTTGCATCTAGAGTAATAATTTGACTCCTATGCCAACACCTTGAGAGAATGTGTTTTCATTCCTCCCTTGAGCATTTGGTTTTCTTTAACATAAATATGTCAGATTGTTCCTCCAATATTTTCTTGTGCAAGATACTTTGCTTACTCATGCCATTGGTACCCCTTATGTACCACGATTATATATTTAAGGTTAAAATTTAAGTGGAATGTGAGAACATCCATATGACCAGAATTTACCATTATCTACCCAAATTATTTAATAAGTTTCTCGGTAGGTTTCCTACCTAAATTATTGTCTCCTTTGGTGCATTGCTTGATGGGATTACTTGACTCTAGGGCCACCCCAAACTAGTTTTGGCTCGAGCTACTTCTCCAGCACACGATTTGAGATAAACCTTGTCAACTTTTGTCAGTTGCTCCATTAGGACTGCTTTGTAGTCTATTTTTTGACATGACTCTAAAATATATTCAATGTTGAGGTCGACCAAGTCATTGTCGTCAAATTCCGAGTCCAAGTAAATACTCCATCGTCCATTGTTGTGTCTTCTTTACCCAAAGGTGTGGCTCCCTTGCTGGGATCTATTATGATTTTGTCCATAATTGGCTCTTGTTGTATTGGTTGATTGACATATTCCATAGTTGGGCTTACTTGAAGCAAATCCCGTCTTGAGTAATTTTCTCCCTTTGTTATTATTATGAATTTTGGTTCTGAAGGTAGATCATCAAACTTGTTTTTGGTTGCAAATATTTTCCTTGGATTTTGCCCTTTCCTCTTATGAGTATCTTTTCTTCTTCCTTGAACTCAGATGAAGTTCTCCCTTCCCTTGTTTACTTCAGGGGTTGTTACCTTGGTGGAATATTTAGGGGACAATATTAGAATATATTCCCATGAGCATGGCATTTCCTGCACCTATACTATATGTGCTCATAGTCGATGGTCTATATATAGTCCTCATCATGACATGTGAGACATATTTCACTGGGGAGGGCATGATATATATTGAGATATACACATATCTGTGCATAAGAAGTATACCTCCCCACCTTTGTTTCTTCTAAATATTTGATGAAATTTCCCAAAGTATTTCTAATTCCTTCCAACATTTTTGACATCCAAAATTCAATATGGAGAGAGTATAATCGAGTCAAGACCGTCCCATGGGTGAAATATTCCTTATCCAGGATGAACTTTTCCATCCAATCGCGCATGAAGAGTCCATTCGAATAGTAGAAGTGCGAACCATTATCAAATATCTGGTCTCTATCCTCTTTATTGTGGAAGGTTGTGTTGAAAAACCCTTTCAATCCTAAACATATCTAATAGTTTCCTTTTGGATTCCAACATTTTTTAGTCTAGCAGATCAAATCCCACTCGGATGGCCATAGCCCTAAAAACATTCTGATCAGAGCATGGTCCTTCATAAACTATGTGTATCATTCATAGAGATCTAATTTCACTTTGTATCTGGGAATTGTTACTCATTGAGGGATACATTTTCTTGGTTCCCATACTTGAGTTATTTTTCCAGGTGGCTTCCTTCCCCTTGCCTCTTTCTTTGCCGGAGTCAGTAGAGGGAAGTGGTTCGCCTGGATTTCCTTACCGCCATTGATTTTTTTTTTTTCAGTTGTCCATGCTATCATTCAAATATTGACTGCATTGTTATAAGAGTGGGGGGAGGGTTTGCCTCCCCCACTAGAGTCCACCATGGTTAGAGGCCAAGGGGCGGCTAGTTCGATGAGAACCATAAAACCCTAACCAAATTTGTATCCTGAAAGCTCACAATCTAGCTTTATTTATATCTTTAAATAACTTAGGGAAGATTTATTATTCACTAGTACAAGTTTATATAAGATCATGTGCCAAAATATGTTACATACAAGTTTTATATTTTGTAATATACAGTTTAGTATTAAGTTCAATTGTTAAAAGATACAGATTTGTGAACTTAGGGAAGCTCTATTCTTCATTGTTACAGTTTATACAAGATCATGTGACAACATCTATCACCTATAAGTTTTATATTTTGCAATATATACTTTATACAGTTTTCATCTCAATTTACAATTTGGGATATGTCTATCTACATGACTATTTTGATAATGTTTTTGACAAAAATATACTTTGCAAAATTTTTAGAGATCGATTTTTCTGATCATTTGCAGTTTATTGCTGGAAAGGTAAACAAAAGATATATTTTTTTTCTTTATTTTCATCAACATTTATAATCTAGTCATAGGACTACCCTTTTGAGATAGAAAAATGTATTTAAATATAAATATAAATATATATATTTTCCGATACAAGGATTCCATCTCTATGAATAATCATCCAAATTTATTTACAACTTTATATTTATATTACAAAGTTACTTGCAACTTTATATTTATATTACAAATATAATATAAAGCAGTTAACACTCAATTACATCGTGCTTAAATGGTTAATGATTGAGGATATTATTTTTAACCAATTATAATTATATTTATAATTACAATTATTATAATTACAATTATAATTATTACAATTACAATTATAATATAATTATAATTATAATGTCTATGATATCTATCCAAATAAATTGGTTGCAAGGGTATTTCTTATAAATAATAACATGTGGGTATATGTTATTTCGCCCCTATTAATTCCAACTTCTACAAAAAAACCAATTTAGATAAAAATTGTCCTTAAAATGGTTTAGAACGTGATATTTCTAGTTAAAGGAAGGAAATAAATATCCTTTTGATGGGTGGATTCAATGCTCGAACTTTCAGTAACCAAGCTATTCTTTTAAGCAATTATTCCTACCCTAATCCTCTTTGGTTAGATGAAGACCTTGAGCTAGCTAACTGGTACAAAAGAAGTTTTGAAGATCTAGGTGAAAATTTATTCGGTTATGAGCTGGTCATATTTTTTAGTGCTCAATATCTTATCATTTGCAATGGTCTCACAAATTGGCCAAACTCTAGCCGGATGACTTGTATCCATGGGTTTGGCAATAGTGTGGTAGATTATGTTATATTTGATATCCTCATATACAACAAATTAATAAATTTCAACATCTTCAATGACCATGATGCCTGAATTTGATCATAGAAATTTAATTATAACTCTCAATATTTCCATTTATAGCGATCCCAAGAGGAAGCCTATCATTTCCAAAAGCACCCGATCTTCGATAAAAATAAAGATGACATTTTTCTCCATGATCTAAAAAATGAATTGTTTCCTTTATCTAGTATGGATAATACAGAAAATATATACCATAATTTTGCTACAACCCTCTCATCATCCATTAACAAGTTTTCTATTCAAGTCTCTACTAAAACGAGCAATAGTAGAACCAACCCTTGGTATGATCAAGAGTGTAAAGATGCGAGAAAAGAAATTAAGCAAGATACTACATATTCGATAAAAATGGACAAGATAAATAACTACAAAGCCTTAATTAAAAGAAAAAAGGCATTATCTAAGTAAAATGCAGGAAAATCTCCTACACCTCTCCAAGGTGGCTCCTAAGAAATTATGGAGGAAAATTATACCTCATAAAACAAAAGAACAAATTAAAATTTCTTTAAAAGATTGGAATTCCTATCTTAAAAAGATTTATGAATCCCAGGATATCAGAGATAACATTGAAACCCTTCTTACAACGAAAGAAGTTTTCTCATTAGAAGACATAGATTTCGGTGTTAAGCGCTTAGCAAATGGAAAAGACAAATACATTGAAGGATACCAAGCATAAATCTTAAAAATTGGAGGGTCTGTCCTCATCCTGCACATCCATAAACTCTTTCATATAGCGGTCAATCAATGGTTTCCTACACCTTGGACTCAATGCCTCATTATTCCTATTTTCAAAAGTGGTAATAAAAATGACCCCTCTAATTATTGGACTATTATGATTAGCCCTCTGTTAGCTATGTTATATGGTATTATCTTCGAAAAGAAGATAAATGAATGGCTAAAAACGGAAGGTAAGCGGGATAAATGCCAAGCATGTTTTAGAAGGAATCATTCAACCATGGACCACCATGTTACGCATAGGATCATTGCATAGGAATGTCATAATAATAAGTCTGACCTATTTTGTTGCTTTGTGGATTTTAGAAAAGCTTTTGATACAATTCCTAGAAATAACACGTGGAATAGGATATATGAGCTTAAGGCTCCTTTTGAGTTGAGAGGTATCGTGATAGGGTTATATGAAAATGTCATTTCCAAGTTTAAGAAAAATGAGGGGTGAAAAATGGATATAAATTGTAATCTTCGAGTTAAACAAGGTTTCCCCCTATCCCCTACCCTTTTTGGCATTTACATTGATAAGTTAGAAAATTGTTTAGAAGATGCAGGTTGCGCCGATACAATCTTAGCTGGGATAGTTATCATCCTCCTACTTTATGCTGACGATATTGTTTTTATAGCAAGGCGTCCTTCTGAACTCAATAAGAAATTAAGAATTCTTAAATATTTTTGCTGTAACATAGGTATGACTGTTAACACTGACAAGAAAAAAATCTGTTAGGAACCCATGTCAAGCCTTCTCTTTACCGTGTTAGTATATTGTTGTTGGACGCATATGCTTTGTAAGTCGTCCCATAGTAATTGTTGATCCATAGTTTGTGTTATTGTTGTTGGGCGCATATGCTTTGTAAGTCGTCCCATAGTAATTGTTGATCCATAGTTTGTGTTATTGTTGTTGGGCGCATATGCTTTGTAAGCCGCCTGTAGTAATTCTTGATCCATAGTTTATATTGGCCCATGGTTTTGACCCATAGTATTGGCGCCTATTTTTAGTATATAAGTGTGTGTTGAGGCCAAGGAAGGCACCGTGAAGTTATTTTGTATTGAGCTTGCTCAAAGGAGGTTGCCCCCTTGAAGTGGCCTGCGATTAATATAAAAGTGATTTTGAGTTCTACTGCTATATCATGTATTTTGATTAATTATTTGCTGCGGGGTCCTCACATCTGGTATCAGAGCACTTTCTTGGGCTCGTTGGGTGAAATTTTTGCCCAAATTTTTTTTTCGCTTCTGTTGCAGGTTCGGATCTGGGAATAATCCCTATCCACTTAACTGTGGGAAGTACTTGGGCATAAGCCCTAAAAATAATTGTGAGGAGTACCACAGGAACCCCGAAGTAGCTGGCCCATTGAGAGGACCTGCCAGCGAAAAGGTAAACGACCCTTACTTGATTGACTAGTTCCCACCCGTGAGGTAAACCAAGAGCTGTCGTTTGTGGCCAAGCGGTTATCAGTTTTATCTGAGCCATGGAGTGAGGGGTACTACCCCAATATGCAAGCCGTCAGACAGCATTGGTGGCCGAGTGATTCCCTTGAACCGATAAGAAGCCGCACATACCTGGGGTCCATATCTATTTTCAGTTGCACAATCACCGATTTTCTCTGTCCAGAACTGTTGCCGGTCAGTTCCGCGCCGTTTCAGATCCATTTGTTACCGATCACTTCCACGCCGTTGCAGATTCCACTGTTTCCGATCACTTTCACGCCATTGCAGATCCCTTCCTAAAAAAAAAAAAAAAAATTTCTATTTTTTGGCCATATCTGCTTGGTTTCAACTCTGTTTTCCCTGAAACTTCACTGCCACCTCTGCAATTCCATTATGCATATTTCATTCCTGAAGACCCTATCCCAAATTCCACTTCCCAAGACCCGAAATCCCACATTTGTTTATTTTTAGGGTTTTCCATAACTCCTTCAATTTTCACCCAAACGCCTTCAAATTTTTCCACCGTATTCCTTTCCTCATTTTGCTTCTTTGTACCTCTCTACCAAATTTTCTCATTCTTTCACCCCGCTCCTAAAATCCCCATTTTTTGCTTCCCTGTCCTTTCGACAGTGTCCAAAACTTACTCAAACCCAAATTACCCTTCCGATTTTTTCCCAAATCCAGATTTTCCTCTACTGAAACAGTTCCTGTTTTTGTTTTTCTACCCACTCCCCCTGATTAAAAAAAAAAAAAACTCCTGGTTATGGTTGTCACCCGCACAGGAGCAAAAGCCATGGAGGAAGCACTTGCAGCCATTCAAGCCAAACTCAAGAAACTGGATGAAAAATTTCTCGGTCTCCATCTTGAGCATTCAGCTATGAACACCAGACGATAGTACGAGTCTTCATCAGACAATGGGTTCTCTTCTTCCAACAATTTTCACGGTTCGAAGCTAGATTTTCCTCGCTTCAATGGTATTGATTGGACTGGATGGATCTATCGTGCAGAACAGTATTTCAGTCTTCATAATACTTTTGATGTCAACAAAGTTCCACTTGCCTCCTTTCATTTGGAACAGGAAGCTCTTCAATGGTATCGTTGGTACATCAAGGCTCATGAAGAGCCAAAATGGCCTGATTTTTTCCAGCTCCTTTTGCAACGATTTGGTCCTAGTGCTTTTGATGACTTCACAGGAGCTCTCACTAAACTTTGTCAAACTGGCACTGTGAAATAGTATCAAACTGAATTTGAGAAACTAGCTAATCACACTGAAGGATTACCTGATGACTTCTACCGGAGTTGTTTTATCAGTGGTCTAAAGGATGCAATTCGCTATGAGGTCAAAATGTTCAGTTCCAACACAATGATGGAAGCCCTGGGGTTGGCGAAGTTGGCAGAAGACAAGATGGCAGCCCAACATCGCTCCAAATCCTCTTTTGTTCCCTTCCGAAATATGGGTTCTCAACGACCTCCCATTCCGCCAGCTCCTCGCTCACCTCCAATCAGGCATTTGTCTGAAACAGAGATGCAGGCCCGCAGAGAAAAAGGGCTTTGTTATAATTGTGATGAGAAATTCACTCGGGGACATCGATGTGTTCAACAAAAGCTCTATCTCTTGGATGTGGATTCTCCACCTGCCTCTGAAATTGGTGAAGAAGCTCCCGATCCAATGGATGCTCCGGTTGACATTCAGGAGCCGCCTACTGACCCTCCATCTCTGGACGACCAGCCCGAGATATCCCTCCATGCTTTAGCTGGAGTCACTGCCCCTCAAACAATGCGGGTACGCGGTTACTTCAAGAAGCTTCCTCTTACCATACTCGTTGATTCTGGAAGCACTCATAATTTCATTGACCCTTGGATCGCCAAACAAGCTGATTGTTTAATACATCCTTGCTCCAACTTTGAAGTCATGGTTGCCAATGGGGGCACCTTACCTTGCAAAGGGAAGTGTCGTAATGTGCGTATCTCTATGGGAGATTATAACCTCCACTCTGACATGTTTTCCTTAACCTTAGGCGGATTTGATATGGTTTTGGGCGCTCAATGGCTGCGAACACTTGGCCCCATATTATGGGATTTTGCTGAAATTTGGATGCAGTTCTCCCCCGATGGACACAAACACACATTGAAAGGATTACAACCAGGGTCTCTCAGCATCA
>LPNX010368541.1:13009-90148 GCA_001517045.1 Pseudotsuga menziesii
AAGAATGGGTTAGAAAACTCACGGGCTATGACTATGAGATCACTTATAAGAAGGGTAAGGACAATATTGTGGCGGATGCCCTTTCTCGCACATTTGATGACCAAGGTTCTCTTTCCGGGATTTCTATGCCTGTTCCAAATTGGTTGTAATCGGTTCAATAGGGTTATGTCAATGACTCTTAATTATCTCAAATCATCCAATTCTTGGACAACAACCCTTATGCTGTTCCACATTACTCTTGGGATGGTGCTTCACTGAGATACAAGGGTCGTCTGGTGCTTCCCTACAACACAGCTCTTCAACAAGCTATCTTCTATGAACTCCATGCTTCTCCGTTAGCTGGGCACTCTGGTTTTCTTAAAACGTATGAACGGGCACGACGCAACTTCTTTTGGCAGGGCATGAAAAGGACAATTCAACAGATGGTGGCTGAATGTGATACCTGCTAGCACAATAAGGGTGAAACAACACCCCTTCCGGGATTGCTTGAACCCTTGCCCATACCTACCCGGATATGGACAGATATTTCTATGGATTTCATTGAAGGGCTCCCTAAATCTGGAGGGAATACTGTGATTTTTGTTGTGGTTGATCGCCTCTCCAAATATAGTCATTTTTGTGCTCTCAGCCATCCCTATACAACCTCCTCCATTGCTCAAATTTTCCTGGACTAGATCTTTCGTCTTCATGGAATGCCTTCTTCCATTGTCTCGGATCGTGATGCGACTTTCACCAGTCATTTTTGGACAGAACTCTTTCACCACACTGGCACCAAACTGAAGATGAGTTCAGGTTATCACCCCCAAATGGATGGTCAGACTAAAATTATCAATAAATGCTTGGAAACTTATCTTCGTTGCTTCTCCTCTGAGCAACAACATCAGTGGGAAAAGTGGCTCCCTCTCGTTGAATGGTGGTACAATACCTCTTACCACACTGCCTCTAAAATGACTCCATATGAAGCCGTTTATGGTCAAGCACCACCAGTTCTTCTTCCTTACACCCCCAGCAATTCTCCAGTTCAAGCAGTTAACGCGGTCCTTCGAACCCGCGATGAGGTTCTTCGCATTTTGCGCGAAAATCTTCACATGGCAAGAAATCGCATGAAGCAACAAGCTGATCAGCACCGTTCTGAGCGCACTTTTGAAGTCGGTGATATGGTTTTTCTTCGTCTACAACCTTACAAACAATCCTCACTAAAACTCAAAGGGCGTCATAAGCTCGCTCCAAATTTCTATGGGCCATATAGGATTCTTCAGAAGATTGGGTCTGTTGCTTATAAATTGGAACTTCCGCCTTCTTCCCGCATTCATCCAGTATTTCATGTCTCTTGTCTGAAGAAAGTTCTTGGCACCAACATCAAAGGCCAAACTATTTTACCAGAACTGGATACTGAAGGATCCATCTTTTTGGAGCCGGAGGCTGTCCTCAATAAGCGCACTCGTCAGCTTCGTTCTCGCTCTATCACAGAGGTCTTAATTCAATGGCAAGAAATGCAGCCCGAGGATGCTATGTGGGAACCACTCCTTCAGATTCAGCGACAATTTCCACATCTAAAGCTTTGAGGACAAAGCTTTTTCTAAGGGGGAGGGGATGTTAGGAACCCATGTCAATCCTTCTCTTTACCGTGTTAGTATATTGTTGTTGGACGCATATGCTTTGTAAGTCGTCCCATAGTAATTGTTGATCCATAGTTTGTGTTATTGTTGTTGGGCGCATATGCTTTGTAAGCCGCCTGTAGTAATTCTTGATCCATAGTTTATATTGGCCCATGGTTTTGACCCATAGTATTGGCGCCTATTTTTAGTATATAAGTGTGTGTTGAGGCCAAGGAAGGCACCGTGAAGTTATTTTGTATTGAGATTTCTCAAAGGAGGTTGCCCCCTCGAAGTGGCCTGCGATTAATATAAAAGTGATTTTGAGTTCTGCTGCTATATCGTGTATTTTGATTAATTATTTGCTGCAGGGTCCTCACAAAATCATGATTATAAAATTTTATTTATGATAGTAGAAATCTAAAGGAAGTGACTTCTTAAAAGTATCTCGGAATTGATATTCATCACAAGCTCAATTGGAACTATAACATTGATAAAAATATTAATGGAGGGTGGAAAGCTTATTTTGGTCTTGAAAATAACTGTAAATCAACCAATCTAATAATGTGGGATAAAAAGAAGTCCCTCTTTAAAACTTTTGTCATCCCTATTATCTTGTATGGTTGTGAAGTATGGGGGTGTAGCTTTTCTAGAGAATGTTTGAGGAATATTGAGAAAATCGAGAAGCAGTTTATAACTTATAACCTAAAAATTAAAAGCAATACGCCTTATCCTATTCTCCTCATAGAAGTGGGTCTTTCCCCCATTAAGAGCATGACTATGACTAGGTCCCTGATGTACAAACATAAGATAAATAACATGGGAAACAAGAGACTTCCTAAAATTTCTTTAAACTCAAGTTAAAACCAACTATGCTTCAAGTGGTGTTGGTGTAAAGATACCGTGGCTTGGTTAAACCATTGGGGCATTAATGAAAATGACATTTTGCAGAACATTAATAATGTAAAAAATATTATTACTTCTAAGTTTAAATAGAAATTCTGGCGTGAGGAAAATTTAGCTATTAAGAGAAAATTAAGATACTAGAAGGAGGTCATTAATCCTAACGTGGAAGATCAAAAGTATCTCTCGGTAGTAACTAGCTCACAGAAGAAAATTAATATAGACAAGATTAGAACGGACTCTCATGAACTCCATAGCGAAACAGGGCCTTGGTTTATTTCTAAAATTCCATGGGTGGAGAGGGTTTGACATTTGTGTGAGTCTATGAGCGTGTTACTGGAAACAATAGATCCCATTTTAATACCTCTAAAATGGGAGCCCCCTAATCTTTAAATTGAATTTTGAAGCCATGATCTTCTTATGGGAATTCTTAAACTGTAAGTATAGTGTTTTGGACTTAATAAAATTTCCTCATAAGCCTTGTTTTTTTTGGTTTTGTGGATTTCAGAAGCGCCTTTTCTTTCATAAGTATTGTTTTTACGTTCTTGCAACCTGCATTCCACATTCCGCTAAGGTGGATTGCATAAATTTTTTTTTGGAGGTTTACCGAAAATCATTTTTACGACTTCCGCTTTTCGCTAAGGTGAATTGCGGGATTCTTGTTTTTATTTCAATAAAAAGTTGTTTTTTCGACTTCCGCTTTTTGCTAAGGCAGATTGTGGAAGGTGGAAATCCCTTGGTCACAATAAAAACTTTATATTATGTTTTCGACTTCCGCTTTCCGCTAAGGTAGGTTGCAGAAGGCGAAAAATTCATTTTTCACACTTTTTGTTTTCTTATTTTTTCGCTTTCTGCTTTCCGTCTATGCGGAATTCAGAATGCAGAACTTTAATAATTTTTCTTGGTCAATAATTTTCTTTCTGACTTCCTCTTTCTGAAGGTGGATTACGAAAGGCAGAGACTACAAAATCCAAATCTTTCTAACTTTTTCACTCCCACGTTTTAATTTATCGCCTCGATCTCAGCCGTCCGTTCATGCTAGATCTACAATCTAGATCTATTTTGCCGTTGAGTTTCGGGCTATTTAGTTAGTTCGAAGTTACAAAATTTTTATCATTTTACTTGTGTTTTTACTGCGCTTGGAGATTTTTACTGCGGATTTTTCTTGCTCAAGCTCACGAATTTTCTGGTTCTTAAAGCTTCCTACCGGTAAGTATTTTCCCTTGACGACCGTTTTTCAGTTACTTCTAAATTGTAGTAGTTTTTTAACCATGGTTACTAAATTTCAATCAGAAATGGAATCTAGCATAGCTAGAAACACCAGGTCAAAAATTGATCTCTAGGAATATAAGAGAAAAGACCCGAACGCCGAAGTATTCATTGATACTAGTGGGAGTGTCTCTGAATCCCTCCATTTAGACTCGTCGAGGATTTACACCATTTTTGACAATGATGATTTCTCAACAATTTCCCACAACTAGCCCGCATATGCAAGAATTTAGAGTTCCTAGCTCCACCGCATTTCTTCATGACCTACTTTCATGCCCTACATGGACCCAGTTAAGAGGGAGTTGGACAATGCAAACCCTAACGAACACACCTTAGAAGACCATGTTCATACCCCTCTGGCCTTTTTCCATCCCGATGTTTTTTCTAGGGCTTATTCCCTTGGACCTCCCAGACATCTTCTCAGCTCCAAATTTCTCGACGAAGCCTTTTCCCAGTTCAACTATGAGGAGGTAGTAAAATCCTGGATGGAAAATCCAACTGAGTATGAAACCAGACCAAGCAATTCTTATCTCGTTTCCTTTTTCAGGGAACCTTTCTCGTTGCTTGCGACCATGTTATGCCGTTTGTATGGGTTGGAAATTTTTTCACTGTTCAAAGTTAAATGGGTTCTGGTATCCCATCCTATTCTACTTACAGGTGAATCCTTCAATTGGGAGCAGATTCTATCTATGAATTTGAAGGAAGAGATTGAAAACTATCTGAAGACCTCGACCACCAGGAAGCCAACATTTTATGTGTCTGGGTATGTAATGGATGTGTTTCGTGCAACTTCTGCTTTTCCCACCTTAGGTTAGAATTGGAATAAAAACTCCCTTCCAGTACACATTTATTGTTCAGATATGTCGGAGGACAATTTCGTCCCTCGAGTTTATGAGATTTGTGACATGTTTCTTGGGTCAATGTACCATAAAATTTTCAAGGCTGATGCTCCGGCATTTTTTGAGAGAGCTAGAGCATTGATTGCATTACACAGTGATTGCTATGTTGGAGAGTATTTCTCCTATATAAAAATTTGGGGTAGAAAAAGAGTTCATCTGTTGCCAAGGATAGTTCCAGATCGTATGGTATTGTAAGAAATAGCCTATTAGACTGTCATTGATGGTTTTTTCCCAAACTTGCACGACATAAAATAAAGTCTTGGCCTAAATTTCCATTGAACTTAGATTCTCTTGTTCAGAATACTTCCACCCATGTAAGAGTGCTGGGTAAAGATATTGCTAATATGAAGCTGTGTGAAGCCCCCAGAAGAATGCATGACCCTAAAGCATATCTAGCTCTTTGTTTAGGAACGTGCTAAGTTTTAGTATGCTCATGAGGATGAGCCTGATGATTGCATTTATAGAGTAGATATGGATTTTCAAGAAGCACTACTCAATATTGTTGATCCATATGTGAAAGATCATGTATTCAAGTATTAGAAGGACCTAAAGGATTCCACCCTCCACTTCAGAAAGGTAAAATTGGCCATAGAGAAGAACCTTCAGAGGCATAACATAGAGAAGGAAGCAAAATATCAAGCAAAAAGCTCTGTTGCTGCCCTTGCTGCTCAGTCAAAGGATAAAGATGAGGTTGTTTTGGAGACTCCTATAAGAACCCAGGATTCACAAATGTTGGATACCCTACATAAAGGGGTAGAGTTCAAGAGAAATATTGAGAAGCTCAGTTCTCAGCTATAGACACATACAAAAGAGGATAAACATCAGCCCAAGAAGAAAACAACTCAGCTTGTTCTTCAACAGGTACAGGTACAAGAAGCACCAACTGCTGACCCACAACAGATACCTCAGGAAGTACCCAGGGAAAAAAAACCAACATCACAAGCTCAACTTGTTCCTCAAGAGAAAGTGCCCATGTAGATCCCTCCAAATCAACAGGTAAAACCTCCACCACAAGATGAAATTGAAATTCATGATATTCATAGTGACTTGGAGGAAGAAAGTGGGCCTTCTACATGCCTTGTAAATATACTTAAATCCATGACAACTTATATTCCCAACACCTAGATGTCTGAAAATATTTTTGATTCATCATTTTCTCAGTTTTTTTTTTCCTAATTAAATTTATCCCCAATTCTTGAAGCTACCACTAGCACTCCAGTAGTACTAACTGATGTACCTAGTTCTACTTCTCCCCTTACTTCATCTATTCTTTCCACCCTCTTATTACCTTGCAAAACACCAACATTCATCCCTCCTCACCTTCCTCAAACAAGTATTCCTTTCGTTTCTACAATTCCTTCTCCCCAAATTCAAACACCTGTCCTCACTTCTTCCTCATCCCTTGCACCTATCTTCCCCACTTCTCCCATGGTTATTACACCCAATAGTGTGGAAATTCCGGTCTTCTAATCTCAACCTAATCCCCTGGTCACTCCCCAACAAGAAACCATTTCATCTTCTGAAGGGATGGCAGATTTTGGTGAGGATGTGTGGTCTCTTTAGGAAAATATTTTTGGAGCAAGAAGGACATAGAAGTGATGAAAAAAGGAACTAAGAGGACGAGGGAAGGCACAATCAAATAAGTGCCTGTTCTTAATCAAGTCATCTAGAATTTATATTCCACTGACATCAAACAAGGGGATTTAGATACAACAATTGCCATGGGGGATTTTTCAGGAGCTAAATATGATTCAGTTTCACAATTGGATAAATATCTTTCGGACAAAGAACAAGAGCTGTAGAAAACCAAACAAGACTTGGTAGCAACTGAGGCACACGATAAATAATAAGTCCAGCTTCTGAAGCAAGAGCATGAAGAGAAGTTGAGACTGTTGCAGAAGAAGAATGACTCACTCAAGCATCAACTTCAGAAGTCAGATGTTCTCAATCAACAAGAAGAAGATAAGATTGCTACCCTTGAGCAACAGCTCAAGGAATCACAACTAGTTTCAAATGTTTCCTCTTTCTCTAGATCGACAACAGAATAATTTAAGCAGTTAGCTTGTAGATTCCATGATGAATTCTACTAGTGTATGGCCAATTTGTATGCAGGTTTCAATGAAATGCAGGAATTATAAAACTCATTAGAGTGACAATCTAATGTCCTGCAAGATCATCATACTTGCAGAATAGAAGCAGCTAAGGATTTTGACAACGTATTAGACTGGAAAAAACATATCTGAGACATACAGCATGATTTTCCAGTTATGGATGAACTTCAGACCAAGAAAAATGAAGTTACGATCGAAACCTAGGAGAGCATTTGTGATGCGGTAAAATCCATCATCAAAGGTGGACATATGGCATGCAGAGTAGGTGGATGGCCGCTGAAACCTTGCTCAGTTTTCTGAACTTTCCTTCTCTAGATGCAATTGACCAGGCACTTCCCTCTAAGCTCAAATTGGAAGAAATTGAACGAAATTTTGTTACGACTAAGGAGTAGATCCAAGGGATAAACCATCTCACCATACAGGAGATCATGAGATGGATCGAGATACCTCATGTTGCAATGGTAAGAATACATGTGTACCTTGGAGAGTGGAAGAAAGTCAACAAGAGGGATATTGCATCCCAAATCCGCAGAACAAACGTACACCTAGAGCATGAAAATTAGCAGGACATTGACGATCTAATGGACCTAGATACCAAGTGGCATTTTGCCCTTGGAAAACCTTGAAACTACATTATTTTGCAATCCCACATCTTGGGAATTTTCCTTTTTTGTAAAATGTGTAATATTATTTAAATGGGAGGAATTTCCCAAGTAGAGGGAGTAACTTTGGAGATTAAGCCTAGGAGTTATACTGAAGAAAATACTGTCAAGTGCATAATAGGAAAACTTGTGATTTTTGTAGTTTGTAATTTTTTGCAAGTTAATAAAATTACAGTCATTTTATGCTATGTTTAATGGTTGTTCATTAAATGTATTTAATGAATTCTAGTCCTTCTTCCATGTATCTGGCATGCTAATTATTGGTTGTTATCTAGTAATGTGCTGGTTCACGTATTGATTTTTCCTTACGAATTTGACATATTGAATGTCTGTTAGATGAATGTTTTTGTTTGATCCACATGGTTTATTTTATAGCTGATGTTTAGTTATTGATCTCTAATACCGATTTGTCAATTAGTATTGCCTCTTGGACATGTTGTACATTTGTAATGTTTGGATAAACCTTTGCAATTTTCATTGTGTGAGATTTATTTAAAGTTGGTCAAAGAGATTGATCTTAATTTTCATTTCTCTACGTTGAGTAATTAGTTTCTTTCACCTATTATATTTTGCAACTTCCATATCTTGAATCTAATTTTACCCTATTTAAGTTTTCTTAAATAGTTAGTCAAGGAATTGGTTACTTTGAATAGTTTCTCACTTGTCCTAAGAATATATCTTATTGATCTGACAAACCTTTGTGCTAGTGGAGGCCTTGTATCCATAGGAATTAGTCATCCCAAACAACTCAGGGATAGAATAATCTCTTTGTGGGATTGATTCGAATCCTTTATGGTTGGAATTTTTCCTTCTGTTGATTTTCTTGTAGTTTTTCTAGCAACCTACAACCCGTAGAGGGTCAATCATTTGTCCCTACCACCCATGTTTCAGAAAGATCCACTGCAAGACCTGGAAATCTCTTTACACCACCCAGTAGTGGAATCCTTACTTTTGAACAGTAGAGAAAGAACACTAACGACATTGCTGCAAGGGTGGAACCAGGAACTGAGACAGTCCGGAGTCTCAGAAATGTTTTGTCTACCTCTCTCATGACTCTTACTTCTCCTACTCAAAATATTCTTCCATGGGGAGAGACTCCCAAATCTCAAGCAAGTACACTTTTGGAAAATACAGAACAATCCCCAGAATATCCACATCCTGATTATCAACTTAGTGGAGTACCGCCACCTACACCACCTCCTTCATCTCCATCTTCATCAGAGGAATCCTAAGATAGTGAGACCTCCTAAGAATATTCAAAGATACACCAAAGATACCAATGGTTGATGATCTCAACAGAACTTGGATTGACCTGGATGCAGTCCTTATCCCTGGACAATTACATAAATTTCATAAGAACCATGAGAAGTGGCTTCCCAGGTTCAATCCAGATGATAGGATCCCTACAGAAGATCATATCAAGAGTTATATGCAAGCTATCAGATTGAGGAATGTAATTCATGAGGATGTGGTGTGTAGATTATTTCCTTACTCTTTTGAGGAACAAGCATCAACTTGGTACTTTGATTTAGAAGCGACTTCTATTAATTCTTGGAAAAAATTTGAGGCACTATTCCTCCATAAGTTTGGAGATGATAGCACCCCAGAAGACATTGTCATAGAATTTTCCTCTCTCAGGATAAAATAAAAAGAAGGAATCAAAGATTTCAATCAAAGGTTTTCCTGTTTAAAGAACAGGATCCATATCACAGTCCTTCCTTATGAAGAATTGTTAATAGCCTACTATATTAAGGGTTTTCCTACGACTATTTCCATGTGGGTCAAGTGTGCTCATAAGAATACTATGCAAGAAGCCTTTGCGGAGGAAATTATAGTAGAAAAGGATATGTTTGGTCTTAAAGATAATCCTAACCAAGAATCAAATTGGCATTCTACATCCAGGAGAAGGCAAGAGAATGTTTCTAAACCCACAACTGTAAACAAAGACCCTTCCAAGATGGATAACATGAAGAAATTGCTACAAAATATTTCTAATGACATGGTAGATATTAAGAGAGATAATAGTGATAACCAAGTGAACAATAGAGGTCAGGGAAGGCCACCACTTAGAATAAATTACTAGCCTCTAGTAAAAAAACCTCCTCCAAACCATGGGGAGACACTCACCTTTGATGAGATCTATTCTATCTTTAAAGCCTTGACTTCCACACGTCAAATTGTGCATAATGATACTAGACAGGAAGCTACAAAAACAAAGCCTACCAATGATGAACATGATCCATATGTAAATACTATTAATTGTTTTTCAGAGCTGCCAATGGTAGAGGAAGAAGAAGAGGAGGATACAGAAGCCGTTTTTGATCTGCAGCATTCCTACAACACAAGGAGTAAAGGATTAACATCACAGGACACTCCACCAATGACATCTACTCAGGGTACATGTAAAATAGTCCTGCCAAAAGAAAATGTAATCCCTGAAGTCGAATATAATTTGGTAGATGATCTAAAGAGGACCAAAGCTAATATATCTCTATTTGAAATTCTAAAGATACCATCCATTAGAGAAATTTTACCTAAGAATATGGTATTAAATAAATCTAGAGAAGCTCATAATCATAACCTAGAAATTTACACAAAGCCTTAGTCCCAAAAGTATGGTACAAAAAGGGTCCCACCTTTCTTGTTGACTTTTGAGATTTTTAATAGAAACATCCACAACTGTATGATCGATTCAGGGGCATTCTCAAATGTTATGCATGTGTTTGTGTGTATAAAGTTAAATGCAACTTGGGAGTATTGTCCTACATAGATAGTACAATTAGACAGATCTAGAGTAAAAGTCTTAGAGGAGCTAAAAAATGTCCTTTTAACATTGTCTATTGACCCTAGAATACATCAAACAATGAACATTGTAGTAGCTGATGTTCCTGAGACATATGGTATGTGGCTAAGCAGAGACTAGTCTGAGAAACTGAAAGGATATTTTTCTACAGACTGGTCCCATTTGTTGCTGCCATACAATGGGAGGCCTAATCAGATCAAGATCAATAGAGAGCCTCTGATGAAGCAGACAGTCACGAATTTGAATGATCCAAGTGAACCAACATCTTTGTGAATACAGTCATTGAACACTACACCCTTGACTCTTACTTTGGTGATTTTCCTATTGACACTTCCCCAAATCAGAATATTGATAGATTGTTAGAAATCGACAATTGCAAAGTTTTTCCATTTTCTGGTGAAATTGTACATAATGTATATGATGTTAATACCAATTTTAGATTAGATTTGTCATCATGGACACTTTTCTTTGATGGATCTAAGTCCAAAGATGGTGTTGGTGCAGGTTGTGTACTTATCAATCCTAAGGGAGCCAAATGGATGATAGCTTGTAGACTAGAATTTGAGTGTAACAATAACATTGCTGAATACGAAGCCTTGGTAAAAGGGCTCAAGAAAGCAATAGACTTGGGAGCTAAAGTTATTCAATGTTATGGCGACTATAAAATTATAGTCAAACAGGTGAGAAATCAGATCCATTGTTTATCCCCCATCTTTTGAATTATCAGAAATTAGTAAGGGACATGACAAGCTCATTTAAATCCTTTAACATTAAATCTATCCCAAGGTCACAAAATTTTGATGCAAACCTATTAGCAAATACTGCATCTAGGATCATTCCACCCGAAGAATTTTCTTCTAATACCTTTGAACTTATGTACAGGCCTTCCATACCCGATAATGTAACTAGTTGAAAGATACTTGATGATGATGTCCAGATATTAGACTTCCTCAGAACTCAAGACACTTTCAAATAATTTTCTATAGATTAAGTTGAACATGAAAAGTCTCTGTTTGATGATACTTTTTCTTATAATTTGATTCCTAAATCAGTCCTTAATTTGGATAAATTCTATGATTTGCAAGACAAGTTCAAAGGAAATCCAAATTTCAAAACTCATAGTCCTACCATAAATTATAAGACTGTTAATATATGTAATGAGAGAACCCCTCAGCTCATTAGTATTGGCCTTGCTTGCTCTCCTGAAGAGGAGAGATATTTAGTGAAATTATGCAAAGAATACACGTATGTTTTCACATGGAATTATGATGATCTCAAAACCTTTGATTCTTCCATTATGCAACATAACATACCACTAAATCTCGATGCAAGACCTTATCAACAAAAGTTGAGAAACATGCATCCAAGTCTCGAACCATCCATAAAGAAAGAGATTGAGAAGCTCTTGAAAGCCATAATTATATTCCCTGTCAGACACACACAATGGTTTTCCAACTTGGTTCCTGTCTGCAAGAAGAGTGGAGAGATCAGACTGGGGTGTGGACTTTTGAAATCTCAATAGAGCTTCCGAAAAGGATAATTACCATGTTCCATCGATGGAGCAAATCATGCATATAGTTTTGGGTGCAGAAATGTTTTCTCTACTTGATGGATTTTCAGGATACAATCAGGTTCTGGTTACAAACTTCGACCATCTTAAGACTTCCTTCGAAACACCTTGGGGCACTTTTTCCTATAAGAGAATTCCTTTTGGGCTAATCAATGCCGGTGCAAATTTCCAGACAGTTATGAACATAACTTTCATAGGTTTTATACATAACTCTGTAGTTATTTATTTAGATGATATAAATATTTTTTCAAAAAAATGACATGATCATTTATTAGTGTTAAGGCAAGTTTTTTATAGATGTAGGAAGTATGGCATTTCTTTGAACCCTAAAAAATCGGTCTTTGTAGTCACGGAAGGAAAAATTATGGGCTTTTTTGTTTCAAGGATGGAATAATAATTGACCTAGAGAGGATTGAAGCAATTGAAAAAATTGGTCTCCCTAGTTCAAAGAAGGCTATGCAATCTTTCCTTGGGAATATTAATTTTGGAAGGAGATTTGTTCCCAATTTTGCACAAATTGTTAGACCACTTCAGGACATGGTTAAGAAAGATGTTTTATTTAAGAGGTCTGAAATCCAAAAGGATGCATTCAAGAATATTAAGAAGGATATAATGGAGGCTCATGCATTGATTCCTCATGATTTTTCAAAAGATTTCATTTTATATAATTTTGCTACTGATGTTTCTTATGCTGCCATGATTACTCAGAAAAATGAAGAGGATGTAGAGATCTTGATGTCTTTCATGAGTTCTACATTCAAAGGATCTGAATTAAGTTATTCACAGGTGGACAAGCAGGATTATACTGCTTATAAATCTGTGAAGCATTTTAGGCCCTATTTGTTGAAGTCAAAGACAAAGGTGACCTTCCCATATGCAACTATAAGAAACATGTTGATCCATAAGGAGTTAGGAGAGAAAAGAGATCATTGGATGACTGCACTCCAGGAGTACAATTTGGATATAAATCCTGCCAAGATGGTTAAAGGGAAGGTATTAATTTTATTGGCATCCCAATCAAATGTCCCGGAGCAGGAACGACAATGCATTCATGAGGAAGATATGTTTGCTGACACTATTGATGTTATTTCTTATCCGTCATCAGAATGGTATGACGATATTAAATTTTATCTTACTCACGGGTATGCCCCTCCAACCCTCGACTCTAAAATGCGTAGGACATTGAGACTGAAAGAAACACCTTATCAATTTATTGATAATGTGTTGTTCCACAAAAATTATGATGGTGTCTTTCTCAAGTGCCTTGAAAAAATGGAAGCTGATAAAATTTTGGTTGACATGCATGCAGGACCTGTGGGTGGACACTTATCAGGAGAAACTAAATCCCACAAGGTGTTAAGAGCAGGGTATTATTAGCCCACATTATTTAAATATTCCTATAAATTTTTCAGAAAATGTGAGCCTTTCCAAAGATGTGCTGACAAATTGAAGAATCCAGCCTTTCCCCTTCAACATGTCATTGTCTAGTATCCATTCCAACAATGGGGACTGGATTTTGTTGGTCCGATTAATCATCCCTCTACGTTGCAACATAAGTACATCTTGACTGCAATAGATTATTTCACTAGATGGGTAGAAGCAATACCCCTAAATGTTGCTAATACCAACTCAGTTATATCCTTTTTGGAGAGTAACATTCTTACCAGGTTTGGAATACCTGAATATTTGGTTTTTGACAATGCCTCCTACTTTAATTCAATTGATCTTACTCAGTATGCCCTTGAAAATGGAATTAAAGTGAAGTATTACGCTAATTATTACCCACATGGTAATGGTTTGACAGAATCCTCAAATAAGAATTTGATCAATATCTTGACTAAAACTATGGCTGACAACCACAGAGATTGGTATACAAACCTTTTTAATTCCTTATGGGCAGACTAAATTACTCCTAAGGTTTCTATTGGAAATTATCCCTACTACCTGATTTATGGAAAAGAGTCTGTCTTACCATCGAATCTTCTTCTCCCATCACTGCATATTGCACAATATTATTCACAAGATGATGAGTCCTCCCATCTGTAGGATTTAATTGACTTTCTTCTTAAGATAGAAGAGGAGAGGGGGAAATCTAGGAACACTTTATATCACCACCAACAATTGGTGACAAGAACGTTCGATGATAAGTCTTCCACCAATCACGAGTTTTAGATTGGGGATCTGGTGGTTAAGTGGGACAAACCCCACAAAGACAAATGCGACTATACCAAGTTTCAGTGTCTGTGGTTAGGACCATTCATTGTTACAGAAAATATTGGCCCTGGTATTGTCCGCTTACAAACGTTGTAGGGTCTTTCTGAGGCTTATCCAATGAATATCCAACTCCTCAAGAAGTATTTCTCTTGAGGTATGTTTCACTTACCTGTATATAAGGTGTGGTTTTGATTGATTTTATTTTTGGATTTTTGGTTTGGTTTGATTGCTTGTTTCTTTTATTTACAAAACATTTTATACTTACAATAGCTAGTTGCATTTGGTAAAGTGGTTTATCCCTAGAATGTTTTATCTAAGGAATTCTACTTTGGATATGTCAAAAATATTCACTTGGTTTATACCCAGATCAATATATTTATGAGAATGCAGTCCAGAATCTATGTTGATTTTTTCACATTGAATCGTCAGTTCCAATGATCACTATCTTTACTTATCCTCATAATGATAATTGAGTTTTTGGAGTACTCTTGTATTCTTGTCGGGTGTTTCAGTGATTGTTGGTACCATATCTATAATAGCTTCTTCAACCTTCATTCTTTTCAGATCTCACCTGGATCTCCTCAGAACTAATAAAATCACCCTAATAAAGTGTGAGCTGTAAGATAGGGGGTCTTATCACAAGCCAGCCTATCATGTTCATAGACATGTTCAGTGAATGACATTACTATCAGCTGGTTACAAAGACAGGGTAATGGCTTGCAGCTTTCATTTGTAAATTCTTTTCTGACGTTTTAATGTACAACTTGTTGTATTCAAGGACATGGGGTCTTATCACAAGCCAGCCTGACCCCATGTTCATGGATCTTACTTGGACTGAAATTAATGATAGGTGGTTACCAGTCCATGGTAATTTCTTTTGGTGTAAAATCCAAAAGACAAGGAGTCTCTTGACCAAGCTAGCTTGTTTAGTTTCTAGGTGAGACCTGTGTTTGGTGTTGTTCCTTTACCAGGGAAGTGGTCTTGTTGCAACTAAGTTTCATTTTATATTAAAAAAAAGAGAAAAAAGAAAAAAAGGAAAAAAAAAGAATTGTTGTATATATATCCCTAATAGACAACCCATATTCAAGGCGATTAATAGTTTGAATACCATGACATAGATCCAAGGTTCTCACCAGAAGCTTATCTAAAACTTCCTTCATTATTGACGTCTTGCTTGCAGGGATACCTCAATGCTTTTAAGACTTCTCCATTTGTTGAGTATCACTATCAGTGGAAATGGGATTGTAAGATGTCAATTATATATTTTGCTCTACTAGATCTAGTTGTATTCTTATGAGTTCACTGTTTGATTATGAACTAAAAATATTTTCACACTCAGATATCTTCTTTGGAATTTTTATGTAAAACTATACAGATATAACTGCTTCTCCCAGATAGTCGCCATTTGTTGTGGGAAGCAACAGATCCCATTTTTATACCTCTAAAATGAGAGCCCCTTAATCTTTAAATTGACTTTTGAAGCCATGATCTTCTTATGGGAATTCTTAAACTGTAAGTATAGTGTTTTGGACTTAATACAATTTTCTCATGACCCTTGTTGTTTTTGGTTTTGTGGGTTTCAGAAGTGCCTTTTCTTTCATAAGTATTGTTTTTGTGTTTCGTCAACCTGCATTTCACATTTCGCTAAGGAAGATTGCGAAAATCCTTCTTTTGGAGGTTTATGAGAAATCGTTTTTCCGACTTTCGCTTTCCACTAAGACAGATTGCGGGATTCTTGTTTTTCTTTCAATAAAAAGTTGTTTTCTGACTTTTGCTTTTCACTAAGGTGGATTTCAGAAGGCATAAATCCCTTGTTCGCAATAAAACATTTATATTTTGTTTTCGAATTCCGCACTGCTAAGGAGGGTTGTGGAAGGTGGAAAAGTCATTTTTTTGCACTTTTTGTTTTCTTATTTTTCCACTTTCTGCTTTCTGCCTTTGTGGAATGAGGAATGCAGAACTTTAATAATTTTTCTTGGTCAATAATTTTCTTTCTGACTTCCGCTCTCTGAAGGCAGACTGTGGAAGGAAGAAAATACAAAATCCAAAGCTTTCTTACTTTGTCCCTCTCGAATTTTAGTTTTTTGCCTCGATCTCAGTCGTTTGTTCATGCTAGACCTACAGTCTAGATCTATTTTTCCGTTGAGTTTTGGGCTATTTCATCTGTTCGAAATTACAAAAAATTTACCATTTTACTTGTGTTTTTACTGCGCTTGGATATTTTTAGTGTGGATTTTTCTCGCTCGAGCTCTCGAATTTTTTGGTTCTTAAAGCTTCCTACCGGTAAGTATTTTCCCTTCACGACCATTTTTTCTGTTAGTTATAAACTGGAGTAGTTTTTTAACCATGGTTGCTAAATTTAAATTAGAAATGGTGTTCACCATAGCTAGAAACACCAGGTCAAAAACTGCTCTCCAGGAACAGAAGAGCAAAGACCCCAATGCTGGAGTATCCAATGATACTAGTGGAGGTGTCTCTGAAACCCTCAATTTAGACAGGTCGAGGATTTATGCCATTTTTTACAATGACGGTTTCTCAACAATTCCCCACGACCAACCCACATATGCAAGAATTTGGAGTTCCCATATCCACCGCATTTCTTCAAGACCTCCTTTCATGCCCTACACGAACCCATTTTAGTGGGAATTGGATAATGCAAACCCTAACGAATTCACCTTCAATGACCATGTTCATACCCCTCTGGCCTCTTTCCATCCTGACGTTTTTAACAGGTATTTTTCCCTTAGACCTCCCAGACAGCCTCCCAGGTCCAAATTTCTCGATAAATCCTTTTCTCTGTTCAACTATGAGGAGGTAGTAAAATCCTAGATGTAAAATCCAGCTGAGTATGTTCCCAGACCAAGCAATTCTTATCTCGTTTCCTGGTTTGGGGAACCCTTCTCGTTGCTTGAGGCCATGCTCTGTCATTTGTATGGGTTGGAAAATTGCTCGTTGTTCAAATTTGAATGGGTTCCGGTAGCCCATCATATTCTCCTTACATGTGAATCCTTCAATTGGGTGTAGATTCTATCTGTGAATCTGAAGGAAGAGATTGAAAAATATCAGAATAACTCGGCCACCAGGAAGCCAACATTTTATATGTTACGGTATGTAATGTATGTGTTCTGCAACTTCTTTTTTTCCCACCTTAGGTTGGAATTGGAATAAAAGCTCCCCTCCAGTACACATTTATTGTTCATATATGTAAGAGGACAATTTCGTCCCTCAAGTTTATGATATTTATGACATGTTTCTTGGGGTCAATGTACCATACAATTTTCAAGGCTGAAGCTCTGACATTTTCTGAGAGAGCCAGAGCATTGATTGCATTACACGGTGATTTCTATGTTGGAGAGTATTTCTCCTATATCAAAATTTGGTGCAACAACACAATTCATCTGCTTCCAAGGATAGATCTAGATCATATGGTATTGCAATAGATATCCTATAAGACTGTCATTGATGGGGTTTTTCCCAAACTTGCACGACATAAAATAAAGGATTGGCCTAAATTTCCATTGAATTTAGATTCTCTTGTTCTACAGACTTCCACCCATGCAACTGTGCTGGGTAAAGAGATTGCTAATATGAACCTGGGGGAAGCCACTAGAATAATGCATGACCCTAAAGAATATTTGGCCAGTCTGTTTGTCCAGGAACGTGCTAAGTTTCAGTATGCTCATGAGGATGAGCCTGATGATTCCATTTATAGATAAACTAAGGATTTTCAAGAAGCACTCTGAAAGATTGTTGATCTATATGTGAAGCTCATGTCTTCAAGTATCATAAGGACCTAAAGGATTCCACCCTCCACTTTAGAAAGGTAAAACTGGCTATAGAGGCATTAGAGGAAATTTCGACTCAAAATGGGCCTTTTAACTTTTATTCAAATTGCATGTCATTATGTGTTATCCAATGAAATTGCTTTAAATTTGAAATACCATATAGGTCTTAAACACTTTTTTAATATAAATTTGGGGATAGGTATCATAAAAAAAACTCTTTTTTTTTTCGTTTGTATTTTTGACATATCTCCACGTGTTTTTACTCAAATTTTGATTGGGAGAGCTCGTTGGATGCGGAATTTAATTCCGCATCCAACGAGCCTTCCCGATCAAAATTTGAGTAAAAACGCGGGGAGATATGTCAAAAATACAAACAAAAAAATAGTTTTTTTCTTTTCTTCCTCCAAAATTAATTAATATTATTTTATTATTTTAACTATTATTTTATTAATTCATTTTAGGAGGCCCATTTTGAGTTGAAATNGAACCTTCAGAGGCATCACATAGAGAAGGAAGAAAAATATCAAGCAACAAGCTCTGTTGCTGCCCTTGCTGCTCAGTCAAAGGATAAAGGTAAGGATGGTTTGGAGACTCATGTAAGAACCCAGCCTTAACAGATGTTGGAGACCCTGCATAGAGGGGAAAATTTCAATAGAAATATTGAGAAGCTCAGTTCTCAGCTGGAGAAACAAACAGAAGAGGTTGAACCTTAGCCCAAGAACCAGAAAACTTAGCTTGTTCTTCAATAGGTACAGGTATAATAAGCACCAGTTGTTGACCCACAATAGATACCTCAGGAGGTACCCATGGAAGAACAACCAACATCACCTACTCAACTTGCTCCTCAAGAGCAAGTGACCATCCAGATCCCTCCAAATTAGTAGGTAGAACCTCCACCATAAGCTAAAATTGAAATTCATGAGATTCATAGTGACTTGGAGGAAGAAATTGGGCCTTCTAAATTCCCTGTAAATATACTTACCTCTATGACATCTTCTATTCCCAGGACCTAGATGTCTAGAAATATTTTCGATTCATCGTTTCCTCAGTTTTCTTTTTCCAAATTAAATTTATCCCCATTTCATGAAGCTACCACTAGCATTCTCACAGTACTAATTGATTTACCTAGTCCTATTTCTCCCCTTACTTCATCTATTCTTTCCACCCCATTATTACCTCTCAAAACACCAACATCCCTTCCTCCTCACCTTCCTCAAATAAACATTCCTTCCATTTCTACAATTCCTTCTCCCCAAATTCAAACATCTATCCTCACTTCTTCCTCATCCCTTGCACCTATTTTCCCCACTTCTCCCATGATTATTACACCCATAAGTGTAGAAATTCCAGTATCCTAATCTCAAACCGATCCCCTGGTCACTCCCCAACAAGAAACCATTTTAGCTTTTGAAGGGATGGAAGATTTTGGTGAGGATGTTGTGGTCTCTTTAGGAAAATATTTTTGGAGCAAGAAGGAAAAACAAGTGATGAAAAAAGGGACTAAGAGGATGAGGGAAGGCATAATCAATCAAGTTCCCACTCTTAATCAAGACATCTGGAAGTCAGATTCCCTTTGCATCAAACAAGGGGCTTTAGATACAATAGTTTCCATTGGGGCTTTTGTAGGAGATAATTATGATTCAGTTTCACAGTTGAATAAAGATATTTTGGACAAAGAACAAGAGCTGCAGAAGGCCAAACAGGACTTGGTAGCAGCTGAGGCACACCATAAACAAGAAGTACAACTTTTGAACAAGAGCATGAAGAGAAGTTGAAATGGTTGCAGAAGAAGAATGACTCTCTCAAGAATCATCTTGAGAAGTCATATGTTCTCAATCAACAACATGAAGATAAGATTGCTACGCTTGAGCAACAACTTAAGGAATCACAGCTTTTCAACTGCTTCCTCTTTCTCTAGATTGACAAAAGAATAATTTAAGCAGTTAGCTTGTAGAGTCCATGATGAGTTATACCGGTCTATGACCAATTTGTATGCATGCACTAGTACATGTGGAAATTTTTCCCATGGACTTTTGTTGCTAAAGCAATGCTTGTGCGTTACTTTAGCAATGAAAAATGGCCCCTTCTGTTTGTGGGAGAACTTTCGTCACTAAAGCCATGGTTTGCTCACTATGTCGCTATAGCGACAAATGGTAAATGTCGCTCTTCCAATGAATAAACAGATTATATTGTCGACGGACTTGTTTTGCTATAGAGATAAAACTTTAGCGATGAATCCATGTAGCGACGAACATCTCTGTTTCTTTTGCGACAAACCTTCACTATTGTAGCAACGAAGTTGTCGTCGAAATAGTGATGAACAAACTTATAAAAAAAAATACATTTTGCGACAAACTTGCATTGCTTTAGCGAAAAACTGGCATGGGTGTAGCAATGAACCATGCGTCGCTATAGCGACAGCATACATTTTTTTTCCAAAAAAAAACTTTTATGATGGGGGGTGCATTGCTGTAGCGATGAATCTTCGTGGATATAGCGACCAGTGGGGCATCGCTATAGCGATGGAACTCAATTGTTTTTTAAAAATAACTGACATACTTGATATACTAGCGACGGAAATGTATGTCGCTAATATAGCAAGTTCGTTGACGTCGAATGGTTTGTGTGTGAATAATTTCCACATGTACTAGTACATATTTGAAATCACAACCTTTGCTTTTTCTTTCTTGCAAAAATAGCTGCCATTATGATTGAATGAACTCATAGGGATTCCGTGTAGGAAAAAAAAGGAGAATCGGGAAACCCTTTCGTGTCTAAGAAATCAGAACATAAAAGACAAATTGCAAAGGTGGTGGCAATGGCAAAGTTTCCAAATTTGAAAACACATCTCCAATTTGGATTCAAGTCATGAATTTTCTTTTAAATTTGGTTCTTAAAGACCTCAAACCATAAATTTTTATGTAATTCACTAAGTAAATAATGAATCTTAGGGTTTTTGTGCAAAAATATTGATCTTCCATGGCTTCAACCTTAAATGACTTTGACTTGGGTTATTGAATCTCCAAAGCTTCAAAACCACTTCAGTACTTTAATTTACCTCCACCAGGTCACTTGATAGCCTCTATTCTTGTATTTTCTTGGTACTTCATTTAGTTTCAGTTTCAACTCTCTTAAAAATCATTCACACAGGTATAGGCAATCCATATTTATAGTTTCCCCATTAAATATTCCAGGTTCCTATAAATTACATACTTCTTACTTCCATGCGTTAGTCCTCCTTGCCATTACTCCTGAATTTCTCTCTCAAACCAGTATGTCGCATCCACATTTTTTTGAGCTTAAAAGCAACACCTTGATTTAGCATTTTCTGAGACAACTAGATTTAAAGGCTAGTGATAAGACATTGAATCCTTAAGAAAAAAGGACTCCATTTTAATGCTATCTCTAAACAAGGTCTCACTTGTGACAAATCAATTGGTTCTCTCCCTAATAGAAGCAATTCCATGTATTCTATTATATTTTCTGAACCACCCTTCCTTAGGCTTGATTTCAACCAAGTCCCACATGTTCTAGAAACCCTATAACATGGTATTGGCTCATTCCAATATTGTCTATCCATGTTGTTACCAGACAAACTAGTAGGGTTAGTGTCTAATGAACAAATGCATGGAAAGTGTGATCCAATGTCACCTCAATTACACTTCTGACTTATTCGTAGTGTCGCAAACTCCAAGGGGAGAGCCCTTCGATGCTCTGCAAGACACTTATGACAAAAAAGCTATGCCTTCTAGATGCCCTAGTTAGTGACTAGTGCCTTTAACTCTATAATTCTAGGAATGAAGAAGACATACTGCTGAGAGAATGCTTGTAGATTAAAGTGTAAATGTATCCAATGAAAATAGTGGAAAATATTATTCAATATCACTTTAGCATTCAAGAGAGATCATTCATCATAAATAAGCATTAACCACTCGCATTCAAATATCCAACATGTAATGACAGAGTTATAGCAACGTTATATTTAATTAACCAATGACTTTCCAACGATGAATAAGAAGAATGATGCAACTATATGGCAGTTTTTGTAGCAGTAGTATGTAAGAGGAGTAGGTTAAGTACAAATGTGCGTAATAAATGCTTTTCAATGCAGACAATATAGCTTCTGTACTTAGCCACAATTTATGATAACCAAATGTAATTATCTTTCAGACTTTATATGACAGTCCTAACAAAAATATCACAATCACTTAATACCTTAGTCATGCAGTAAGGAAAGAGTGTAACCAATAGGATTTAGGCCTTTAATAATATATCACACCAATTCTATTTCCTTTTTCAATACTTATGCAATAATGTGACCTTTCAAGGACTGTATGTATTGCAACTTTTAGACTGTATGGCAGCTAGTAAAAGTGTGCTTCAGACCCTTTATGACAGTCCTTAAACAACAAGCAATTTTGTATTTAAAATCGGACTTTGTTTGTGTTGTAAGTGTAGGTGTTATGGCATGAAGGAGAGGACTGTCCAAATGTTGACAGTCTACAATATTTTTCATACCTTTATAGTAGTGGGAAGAGGGTTGTCTAGGGCTGTTGCCACCCTACAACAAATATAGTGTTAGTGGAAAGGCACAAAACCATGGAAAAAGTTGTATCATGCTCAGATGCTAACTCATGCACTCCAACAAAATCTTTTTCACTTCTTCAAAACCGTGTAGGTTGTTGCTAGTTTCCCTTAGCCTTCTTCTTCTTGGGACAATGAGATGCATAGTGGCCCATCATATGGCACTTGAAACACTTCACATTAATTAATACTTTATTCCCCTAGTTCAAAGAACTCAAATATTGATTCTTTTTGTTTTGACCCTTCCTGAATCCTCCATTTTCACTTCCTCTCCTCACCTTCCTATTGAGAGATAGATTCTACATCTCATTCACTCTAGGTGCAACTATATTTCATCTTGTTTCCTCTTAGGAAAAGTATTTTGAAATATTCTCAAATCTGGGCAACTTCTCATAAGAAAAGACATATTCTACAAAGGATTCCCAAGGTGTAGTGGACTTGTTTAGTGCTATGGGCACCCATTTTTAGCCTCAAGTCCCTCAACCATGAAGAAACTTATGTACCCAGAGGTAAAGTTGCAATTCTTTCTCTTCCAATTTCTAAGTACATTGCTCAACAACATAAAGAAAAGGGTATGTATTTCCATTCTATATTTATATATCCATAAATATTTTGATTTTTTTTCTATATTTATTCAAATAGTCAAACTCTAGCATAGGAAGGTAAATTTGAGAGAGATTTTAAGATATTTGACCGGTTGTAAAACCAGTGAATACAGTCAAGAGGCAGGCCATAGTTTAATAATAGTTTAGTGCATAATTTTTCAGTACCTTACCTAACTCATCATTAACAATTAGCATGTTTCTAATGGTATTTGATATAGCATTATAAAATCTCCATCCAAGGAATATTGGTACATATTTTGTGACATATTGGTTGAACATGATATCTCTATATTTCTCCCAATAGAATGCTAGATTTTGTGAAAGTAACACAAGTTTCCAGTTTTGTTTCCCATCTTCAAATGGATAATAAATGAGCTTTTACAGGACCAAGCTACTAATTTTTGGCATCAAGTTTATACAATTTCTAGTAGTATTAATAGTTGGAGGAATATATGCCATTTGAAGCATATTTATGAAGCACATAATGCACCTCCAGAACATAGCGTGGTGGATCAAGGTCTTTTTCTTGGAGAGCATGACCATGCAATATTTGCATCTAAGATGCAAAAGTGTCATCTAGAATTCCTACAGTGATACGAGAGCCCTTGTACCGGGATCAATTTTCATTTTTGTTTTCCAAGAAATCAAGAACATCTTCTCCTAATCAATTCCAGTATCCATGAAAAATAGCCACAAAAAGACGGCTGGTAAAAACAACATGCATATGACAAATTATATCAATGAGCTGTGTATTCAATGATTGCATTATTTCACAAATCTCAGACTCTCCCTCAGAAATAGCTCCCTATTTAACCTATAAATACTGGTCCATATTTGTATATGTATAGGTCGACCTCCCTCAAGTTATTTAGTGTGACTCAATAAAAACGGAATGTGACTGATATCATGTGGGTCCACTTGGATCCTTAATTTGGTGTATTTTTCACACAAAAATTCCTTTCAATTTTATGATACTAGGCTATTTTAATGTATTAAATTTGTATAGTGTTGATTTTGTTTTCATAGGGCCCTAAGACCTTAAATATGTCCTTTATCCTTGGAAGAACATGTGGTTGGCCATGCAACAGGATTTAAAATCATACTTTGTATTTCATATATTCTCCACAAATAAATCCAAAAGAACTTGATAATATTTCTAGGACTAATTTCAGAATCTAAAGAATAGAGAAAACATAGGTGGGAGGTTGCAATAAAGTAGAATTTTACTTAGTTACTGACCCAACTAAGTTCAAGATTTTTTAAGAAATATGGTCCAGTCAATGGTTGTTGGTATTATGCAGGGCGGGACTCCAATGTACTTGAAGGTGCCTCTATCCTTTGTCCTATGCACCTAGATATATTGTGCAATGAGATTACCCTGCATGAGGGTCAGGTGAGCATTGCAGTAAGAACTTGTCTAAATTGACCTTTGCTCTAGAAATGTCACAAATAATTTCAAGGGAGTAATTTAGGAGGCACTGGTTTCTTATTATTTACCACTAGAGAATATATGCTTCTTTGGAGTCAAAAGGTGTACTGAAATCATTATCAAAATCAAATGAATTCATGCTTTCTGATTTTCAATGCTCTGTCCCATTGTTTGGTTATTACAGAAACTCTTAATACCTTTGAGTATTTGTATATGTGTTCATGCTTTTGATGTTTGTTAGTGTATCAGCTGTAACCCTTACAGCTGTACCTTCAATCGCTACTCCTACTTCTTCAATTTCTTCCCAGTAGTAAGATGGCAGGGCTGCCATTTTAGCTAGACAAACTTGGCAACCTGAATCAATATGGAAATCCAGATTATAAGCTTTATATTCTTCTGGATGGAAGGAAACTGACAGAAATACTTTCGGACCACACAACATTCCTAACCTGGGTCCTGGAGAAGATGGAGGCGATTCTTCTTTCTGTTCAGGGATTTCTTCGACTGATATTCTCAGTGCCCTGTCATCGTCTTTGCTCAGCTCTTCATCAGACAATTGATCTTTTTCTTCTTGTATGATTTTAATAGCACATTTAAGGCTATCAATCTTGTCACAAAGCTGCTTCACTAGCCTTTTCTTTTATTTTATCTGCAGTCTAAGCAACTGCTCTTTGTCTATTCTGAAGGCTTGTCTATCTTCATGACCCTCTAGATATCCTTTGTACACTTCTATAGGATTATGGGAAGGCAGAGAGGGTGAATGTACTATCTTACTTTTACCTTTGTCCATTGCTAATTCTTCCAGTGATTTCTTCTTTCTTTACTAGCCCAAGGATCAACAGAGGACACTCATTCATCAATTGGTGGACACAGATATAACATCATGCAATTCTCGCATAATTAACTTACTCAAAACAACAATCAGAATGATAAAGATTGATAACACAATTGTTATTATAGAGGAAAGATACATAGGTGCTTTCTAATGTGATCTTGTAGCTCTCAGGCCAAGTCACAGAGCATACTTGCAGGATATTACAGACACTCCTTACAATAAACACTTAGCTTTTTGGTGCATTGTTATAGCATGGGAGCCAACACGCAGAGCATACTTGCTTAATACAGACTCAGTTACAGACTCAACTAAGACTGAGCTTCTGATGCTCTCTTATAGCTCGGAGGCCAAGGAGCAGAGCATAATGCTCTTACAATATAAACAGACTGGACTTCCTAAGTTGTAGAGCGACCTACTTGCTCGATACAATGACCCGAATTGCAGAGCGGACTACTTGCTCAATGCAATGACTCTAAGACTCATGACTCTAATGAATCAAATGAGGCCTCAGGCCTTTATTTATACAAATCCAAGCCGTTGCACCGGTTACCTGTGACTGACAGTTGTAGGTGAATTGGTTGATCCGGTGACCAAAACTGACAACTAACAGTCAGAAAGGAATCCTCCGGGGTGACAAGTGGGGACAACCACTATCATTATCTCGTCCCTTAACTAGCTTTTGGCGTTACGGGGACCCAAAATCTGACTTTATGATGGACTCAAAGACTTAGTGGGAGACAGATTCCTGATAATCTTTATTACACAGTGGAGCAACTGGCCCACGAAATTCCTATCTATGAATAATTACAATGTGGAGCATTCATCCGGCCCACGACGGAAAAAAATGTAGGGCAACGCTGGCCTACTCAGCCTTCAAGGGCCAACCACTGCTTTCATTAGTCATATGGATCATGTTCTTGCATGTATGCCCATATTTCTTCATCATCAGATGAGTCATATGCTTGTGCAAAGTCATCCATCAAAGGGGATCCGTTTGGTGATGGTGGAGGGTACAGGAACGGACTGAAACACCGTTCGACGTCAGAACCTGGAACATGGGGTTAGGTTCACAGATGAACTCTCCCTTGAAGTGGGACTCAACACGATAGTCTAATGGTATGTCTCTGATAGTTACCATGGATTCAATCTTCTGTCCAGCTCGCCTTCTATTAATTACCTTCTGTTGTACATACAGGCAATGCTCAAGTGGCTTATAGCTTCCTCCTTCGAAATGCAGTGCAAATTTAAACCACTGGTTTACCTGGTCTACAATTTCCATATCGGTCTTAAGATGCATGATGAAATTGGCTCTACGGTTTTCCCAATCAAACCTAGGACATAAGTTGTCTAGGAATACCTCAGTCCATCCAGACCAAGTAATGTTATGCCGCAGGTTGGCTGGATCAGCACAAACTATAATTTTCTGTCTTTCACGGCATAGTTGCAGAATTAGGTTGTAGGATGTCCACGTGAGGTGACCATCTCCAAGGTATACATAAGTTTCATCATCATGCTCATCAACCCAGATCTCTCTGCAGTCTCTTATCTTGGCTGATGCATCTGCAAAGCTGAGAAATGCATCCTTTTCCCACCTTTCCATTATCTCAAGTTTAAGTGGGGATGACTGTATGTTATGGATCAGTGTCAGCTGGAGGAATCTTTTAGCTTCATCTACAGAAGCGTATTCCAGTGTCTCAATGCGAACGTCTCTAGGAAGAGAACCATCCCAAGGAAGGATGAAGAGTCCTTCTTTTTCGATCAGCTCCTCTTCTGTCATAGGAGCTTTTCTCTTCTCTTCAGTAGTCCTAACAACCTGTTCAGTGGTCAGTGGCTGATATTCTTTAGCTCTTGAGCTGGATTCACCTTTGGAGAACATATTCAGTGCTGGTTTGTTGCTTTGCTCTCTGTTGAGCATATCGACAAGACAGTTCAGGTGTCCTGGCTTATACACAATGTTAAAATCAAAATTACTAAGCCAAATGAACCATTTTAAAATACGACTGCTATTTTATGCCATTAAATTCTCATTCTTAAAGATACCAGGCATAATATTTAAATCAGTACGAATGATAAATTTAACAGGCTTAAGGAAGAGAATGAAATGTGATACAGTCTTCTTGACTGCAAGTATCTCCTTATGGCTCGACAGGTAGTTCAGTTCTGCTGCTCTAAATGAACCTGAGCCATATACACATATATATTCTTTGCCGCTAAATTCTTCTAGCAATACTCCTCCCTAGGTGGATGAAGAGGCGTCTGTCTCAATGATCAATTGACCATTGCCTATAGGCAAAGTCAATGCTGGTAGCTGCATAACCTTCTGTTTGATCTTCTGAACTGCAGCTGTCATTTCTGATGTCCATGGCTTCGGATTCTTCTTCAGTCTTTGCTGGAGCACATGGATATTGTTCAGATCTTTGATTTCGTTCTGTCAAAATTCTCTCTCTAAGGGAGACATAAGCCTTGCAGAGGCTTTCATCGGTCTGATCTTCTGCTGTGGATCAAATGGTAGAGAGACGAAGTAATTCTCTCTTTTCCAGAAAGCATTGGGGATTTCCGCACAACAATCTTTTCTAAGTTTCTCAGTGATTTCAGCCAACATCTTCTTACCATGTACATCTGAGAACTCTTTACTCCTATCCATCTTAGCCAACTATGCTGTATTTGAATACGTCAAGGTTCTTTGCATGGGAGATGGGCATTTTCTTTCTCCTTTCCTTGTAGCTGCAAGAGTGATTAGCTTACCATTGATTGCGCAAGAGAAAATCATATTATGAGAATCAACGATATATGGACTAACTTTATGAAGCCAATCAGCACCAAGGATAACATCTTTAGACATATTATCCAGTCTATAGAATGTTAATTTATCTTGCTTCTTACCGAATTGGACTGGAAATAGATTTGCTTTAGCTGTAAGGGTTACAGCTGTACCTTCAATCGCTGCAACTACTTCTTCAATTTCTTCCCAGTAGTAAGATGCCAGGGCTGCAGTTTTAGCTAGACAGACCTGGCAACCTGAATCAATCTGGCAATCCATATTATAAGCTTTATATTCTTCTAGATGGAAGGAAACTAACCGAAATACTTTCGGACCACAGAACATTCCTAACCTGGGTCCTGGATAAGATGGAGGTGATTCTTCTTTCTGTTTAGGGCTTTCTTCGACTGATATTCTCAGTGCCCTATCATAGTCTTTGCTCAGCTCTTCATCAGATGATTGATCTCTTTCTGCTTGTATGATTTTAATAGCACATTTAAGGCTATCAATCTCGTCGCAGAGCTGCTTCACTAGCATTTGCTTTTCTTTTATCTGCAGTCTAAGCAACTGCTCTTTGTCTGTTATGAAGGCTTGTCTATCTTCATGACCCTCTGGATATCCTTTGTACAATTCTATAGGATTATAGGAAGGCGGAGAGGGTGAATGGACTATCTTACTTTTACCTTTGTTCATTGCTAATTCTTGCAGTAATTTCTTCTTTCTTTCTTCCATGTTGGCAATGAACTGATACTGGTATGGCTGTGTCACAGATAGTTGCAAGTCAATCTATGCTAATTTATTTTCTATCTCTTGAGTTATGTTAAAAGAAAACATATTTAATGAAAAGGTAAACATAGGCGGTTCAAACCCCCCCAAATTTGGCGCATCTTCTGACTCGGAGGAGGAAGAGGAGGCTCATGCTCAGAAGCGGAATCCGACAGCTCGGGATTCTCAGATTCATCTTCTGAAGGACGGTATAACACTTCTCCAGAAGGGTCTTTGTTCTCATGAGGTAATTTCCACCAATGTGGATCTAGTTCTTTGCAAAAAGCTGCAAGCTTGGGCTTCTGTTTCTTTTTCGGACATTTACTCACCCAATGACCTTTTTCACCACATATAAAATAGACTTCCTTATCTGTTTTGTAAGGTCGACGTTTGGTAAACTTGCGGGACAGAAGCTTCTTACGAAAATACTGCTTTTTATACTGTCTCTGAGAAAACTTTGGAGGTTTCTCTGGATGATGATATCTCGGCTGGCTTGTGAAGAAACCTTTCTTCTTTTTCTTACAATGGCAGGCATCTCTGAGATGTCCTCGGCCATGAGCACCACAACCCCATTCTAGAAGATGAGCAACGTTCTTACCGAAGGAAGGTGAAAACATGGATTGGTGCCTTTTGCAATCTTTATCTACCCTTTTAGCAAGATAGTGTTCTTGCCATGTTTCTATTATATGATTGTGAAGTTGGGATAAAGAGAGATCTTGGTAATTGATATTCTTGTCCTTCATGTATTTCTCAACTGCATCTAGGACATGAACAGGAAAGCTTCTCGGGTAGTGCTTTAAATATGCTGGGTCATGTGCTTTTCCTGATTGAATAAGCAATCTCTGCATATAGCAGAAATAACTTTCAGCTTGTGATAAATCACAGAGGCGGGCAAACATATAAAGGGAGGCTAAATGGTCAGAGTCATCAACATCGTCTGTACCATGAAATTCCTTCCCTAAGGAAATTAGGATCTGTTGATCGGCATCATCAGCTTGCATCATCCTATTGCGGGCATCTGGTGGTAACCATCTCCACTAGTCATTTTCTAGTCCCGAGAGACCAACAACAATCTGGGCTGCAAGATCTTGTCCTTGTAATGTATGGTCTTGCATCTTTTTGAAAATAATCCAATGAAACATCATTGTTATGGCATATTTTATTTCACTCCTACTCTGACACTGAAGGTTGAGCACTGGTTTCTCAGGCATGGAGGAGATGAGATTGTTTATAGAATTGATGCCAAAAGAAGTTTTAATTTTTGGAGCCTTAAAGGCTTCACCCATTGTTTCATCGAATTCAACCTTCACACCAGAACGTTCACCATGACTATGCATAGTCATCATCTGCAGGTACTTCAGTTCTAATGCAGGCTTGAAGCTTTTGAAGTGGCCAATCCATTCCTGGACTTCTTTGAATTCTGTGTCTGACTATCCAAAGTCAAACTCGGGTTTTTCCTCAGGAATGTTAAACATCCCGAAGGACCAACTTCTTTCTATTCTTTTCTCTGTAGATTTCCTGATATTTCCTTGAGTAGCTAGGGCGTAGAATTCTGGAGTAATTCCAGGGGTACGCTTCTTGAGTTTCTAAGTTTGGCTTATCAGTTCTTCTAGCTTAGCTAGCCTTAACTCAGTTTTGTTTGCAGCTGCTTCTACTGCAAGATTTATTTCTTCTGTATCTTGCAAAAGATGATTCAGAAGACCTAGCTTTGTTTCTACTACAGAGATTTGTTCTTTTTCACTTAACACAGAACTTTTAATCTGTAACAGATCTTGTGCCATGTTATCCAAGTTCTGCGCCGTTAATTTTCCTCACAAATTTCCCCAATTCATCAGTTTAACTTCATCCGAGACTGAATCGTCTGGACCTGATGATCTGACAGGCATGAATTCTTTCTTAATACTGCCGTCTGTAGAGTATTTCCTGAAAGGAAGATCTAGCATATTTCTACCAGGGTAGAAAGATCTTCTATCTTGATGGACTGCTTCAATAGATTCATTCTGCCTAGGAAGATTAAACATTCCTAAGGTCGGTTTGCTTTTGAGGTGCTGAATCTTTTGCAGGAGCTTCTGGCAGGCAGGGTAGTTCTTGTGTTGACCACGATGCTCAACATCGTAGAGGCCTGTGTATGAGGTAGTAGTTGCAGGGGTAGGACAATTTTTTGTTTTTCTACTTTTTTCAGAAGACGAGGATGAAACAGAGGAAGATCTGCTTAGAGGAGGTGCAAAGGAAGGTGTAGGATATGAATCTAGAACTTTGAATGAGCTAGACCTTTTGTCAAAAGTAAGAGGCTGATTTGCAATAGCTCTGGTCATGGATTCTTTGTTTCTAAGCTCATTATAGCGGACTTCCCATTTCTAGGGATAGGCTATGCTTGCCCAATCAAATGTGACAGGCTGTGCTTGTTTTGACTTATCCTTCTCCACCACGCTTAGAAGGTGTGAACTTTGGTGGACCTTCTGTCGAACCATGGGCAAAGTATCATTTTCGAAACGGATACACACAGCAGCCTTAAGATGAATTATCTTAGACCCAGATAACATCTTGAAACCTTGAGGAAGAATGTATGCTTTAAGCAGATTGTATATATGGGGATCATCTAGGCTAACGGAGTACTTAGGAAATATTGTGCCGAAGGTGGGACCTTCATGTAAAGGGGCACTGAATCCACTGATGATAGCATCAGAGAATTCTTTATGTCAGGTGTCTACAGCTACACATAGAGAAGATACATTTAAGTTAGGACGTACTAAAGGACCAAGTCCTAACTTGATTGCTCCAAGATGAGCATATTTGAAGCCATATTTTAGCGCCCAATCTATTTGGTGTTTTTCTAAAATATTTATATGTACAGGTTCATCTTTATCAGAAAAAGAAACGTCAACGGAAGAGATTTTGATTTGAGATGTGGATTTGTACTGCCACTATTTAAGGTCATAGACTTCTAAAGGAACAATAGAAGGTAGTTCCCGGTTTGGTGAAGGATGGGGTTCATTTATATAAATGATTGAAGAGTCTGAAGTGGAACACTCATTTGCGAAATATGAGCGTCGTTCTGCTAAGGAGATAACTCCTTCTTCTGTCTGCTCACAGTCTAGGCTAAGGTGAGGAACAACGTCCATAGAGGGATCCATTTCACAGGGAATGCTTCTCACTCTTGGTCAAACTTACAGGGATTTACTTCGCCTTCTTCCTACGGCTGCTACCCTTTTCCAGACCACTTACAGTTCCCAAGGATATTCCTCTATTCAACTCAGTATTCGTTTCCACTACCTACAGGAGCACCATTCAAGCTAGAACAAAGTGATAGAACATAAAAGAAGTGATATCAATTGCAAAATGACTTACAAGAATAACCAGATGACTCTTAATGCTTGAATCCTTCACGCAGTGTCTTCGGAACAGCTCTGTATGGCTCTGATACCAACTAGCCTCTCAGGCCAAGTCACAGGGGTAGATTTGTTCTTTTTCTGATAAAGATGAACCTGTACATATAAATCTTTTAGAAAAACACCAAATAGATTGGGCGCTAAAATCTGGCTTCAAATATGCTCATCTTGGAGCAATCAAGTTAGGACTTGGTCCTTTAGTGCGTCCCTACTTAAATGTATCTTCTCTATGTGTAGCTGTAGACACTCGACATAAATAATTCTCTGATGCTATCATCGGTGGATTCAGTGCCCCTTTACATGAAGGTCCCGCCTTTGGCGCAATATTTCCTAAGTACTTCGTTAGCCTAGATGATCCCCATATATACAATTTGCTTAAAGCATACATTCTTCCTCAAGGTTTCAAGATGTTATCTGGGTCTAAGATAATTCAGCTTAAGGCTGCTGTGTGTATCTGTTTCGGAAATGATACTTTGCCCCCGCTTCGGCAGAAGGTCCATCAGAGTTCACACCTTCTAAGCGTGGTGGAGAAGGATAAGTCAAAACAAGCACAGCCTGTCACATTTGATTGGACAAGCATATCCTATCCCCAGAAATGGGAAGTCCGCTATAATGAGCTTAGAGACAAAGAATCCATGACCAGAGCTATTGCAAATCAGCCTCTTACTTTTGACAAAAGGTCTAGCTCATTCAGAGTTCCAGATTCATATCCTACACCTTCCTTTGCACCTCCTCTAATAAGATCTTCCTCTGTTTCATCCTCGTCTTCTGAAAAAAAGTATAAAAACAAAAAATTGTCCTACCCCTGCAACTACTACCTTATACACAGGCCTCTACCATGTTGAGCATTGTGGTCAACACAAGAACTGCCCTTCCTGCCAGAAGCTCCTGCAAAAGATTCAACACTTCAAAAGCAAACCGACCTTAGGAATGTTTAATCTTCCTAGGCAGAATGAATCTATTGAAGCAGTCCATCAAGATAGAAGATCTTTCTACCCTGGTAGAAATATGATAGATCTTCCTTTCAGGCAATACTCTACAGATGACAGTATTAAGAAAGAATTCATGCCTGTCAGATCATCAGTTCCAGACGATTCAGTCTCGGATGAAGTTAAATTGATGAATTGGGGAAATTTGCAAGGCAAATTAACAGCGAAGAACTTAGATAACATGGCACAAGATATGTTATAGATTAAAAGTTCTGTGTTAAGTGAAAAAGAACAAATGTCTGTAGTAGAAACAAAGCTAGGTATTCTGAATCATCTTTTGCAAGATACAGAAGAAATAAAGCTTGCAGTAGAAGCAGCTGCAAAAAAAACTGAGTTAAGGCTAGCTAAGCTAGAAGAACTAATAAGCCAAACTCAGAAACTCAAGAAGCGTACCTCTGGAATTACTATAGAAGTCTATGCCCTAGCTACTCAAGGAAATATCAGGAAATCTACAGAGAAAAGAACAGAAAGAAGTTGGTCTTTCGGGATGTTTAACATTCCTGAGGAAAAACCCGAGTTTGACTTTGGACAGTCAGACACAGAATTCAAAGAAGTCTAGGAATGGATTGGCCACTTAAAAAGCTTCAAGCCTGCATTAGAACTGAAGTACTTGCAGATGATGACTATGCATAGTCATTATGAACCTTCTGGTGTGAAGTTTGAATTCGATGAAACAATGGGTGAAGCCTTTAAGGATCGAAAAGGTAAAACTTCTTTTGGCATCAATTCTATAAACAATCTCATCTCCTCCATGCCTGAGAAACCAGTGCTCAACATTCAGTGTTAGAGTAGGAGTGAAATAAAAGATGCCATAACAATGATGTTTCAGTGGATTATTTTCAAAAAGATGCAAGTCCTTACATTACGAGGACAAGATCTTGCAACTCAAATTCTTGCTGGTCTCTCAGGACTAGCAAGTGACTGGTGGAGATGGTTACCACCAGATGCCCGCAATAGGATGATGCAAGCTGATGATGCCAATCAACAGATCCTAATTGCCTTAGGGAAGGAATTTCATGGTACAGATGATGTTGATGAGTCTGACCTTTTAGCCTCCCTTTATATGTTTGCCTGCCTCTGTGATTTATCACAAGCTGAAAGTTATTTCTGCTATATGCAGAGATTGCTTATTCAATCAGGAAAAGCACATGACCCAGCATATTTAAAGCACTACCTAAGAAGCTTTCCTGGTCATGTCCCAGATGCAGTTGAGAAATACAAGAATATAAATTACCGAGATCTCTCTTTAGCCCAACTAGACAATCATATAATAGAAACATGGCAAGAACACTGTCTTGCTAAAAGGGTAGATAAAGATTTCAAAAGGAACCAATCCATGTTTCCACCTTCCTTCTGTAAGAACGTTGCTCATCTTCCAGAATGGGGTTGTGGTTCTCATGCCTGAGGACATCTCAAAGATGCCTGCCTTTGCAAGAAAAAGAAGAAAGGTTTCTTCACAAGCTAGTCGAGATATCATCATCCAGAGAAACCTCCAAAGTTTTCTCAGAGACAGTATAAAAAGCAGTCTTTTCGTAAGAAGCCTCTGTCCCGCAAGTTTATTAAACGTCGACCTTACAAAACAGATACGGAAGTTTGTTTTATATGTGGTGAAAAAGGTCATTGGGCGAGTAAATGTCTGAAAAAGAAACAGAAGCCCAAGCTTGCATCTTTTTATGAAGAACTAGATCCACATTGGTGGAAATTGACTCAAGAGAATGAAGACCCTTCTGGAGAAGTGTTATACCTTCCTTCAGAAGATGAATCTGAGAATCCCGATCTGTCGAATTCCGCTTCTGAGCATGAGCCTCCTCTTGACAAATTTGCTTCCTCTTCCTCCTCTGAGTCAGAAGATGCGCCAAATTTGGGGGGGTTTGAGCCGCCTGAGTTTACCTTTTCATTAAATATGTTTTATTTTAACAGAACTCAGGAGATAGAAAATAAATTAGCACAGATTGACTTGCAGCTATCTGTGACACAGCCATACCAGTATCAGCTCATTGCCGACATGGAAGAAAGAAAGAAGAAATTACTGTAAGAATTAGCAATGGACAAAGGTAAAAGTAAGATAGTCCATTCACCCTCTCCGCCTTCCTATAATCCTATAGAATTGTACAAAGGATATCTAGAGGGTCATGAAGATAGACAAGCCTTCAGAACAGACAAAGAGCAGTTGCTTAGACTGCAGATAAAAGAAAAGCAAAGGCTAGTGAAGCAGCTTTGCGACGAGATTGATAGCCTTAAATGTGCTACTAAAATCATACAAGCAGAAAAAGATCAATCATTTGATGAAGAGCTGAGCAAAGACTATGAAAGGGAACTGAGAATATCAGTCAAAGAAAGCCCTGAACAGAAAGAAGAATCACCTCCATCTTCTCCAGGACCTAGGTTAGGAATGTTGTGTGGTCCGAAAGTATTTCTGTCATTTTCCTTCCATCCAGAAGAATATAAAGCTTATAATCTGGATTTCCAGATTGATTCAGGCTGCCAGGTCTGTCTAGCTAAAACTACAGCCCTGCCATCTTACTACTGGGAATAAATTGAAGAAGTAGGAGCAGCGATTGAAGGTACAGCTGTAACCCTTACAGCTAAAGCAGATCTATTTCCAGTCCAGTTCGGTAAGAAGCAAGATAAATTAACATTCTATAGACTGGATAATATGTCTGAAGATGTTATCCTTGGTGCTGATTGGCTTCATAAAGTTAGTCCATATACCGTTGATTCTCATAATATGATTTTCTCTTGCACAATCAATGATAAGATAATCACTCTTCCAGCTACAAGGCAAGGAGAAAGAAAATTTCCATCTCCAATGCCAAGAACCTTGACGTATTCAAATCCAACACAGTTGGCTAAGATGGATAGGAGTAAAGAGTTCTCAGATGTACATGGTAAGAAGATGTTTGCTGAAATGACTAAGAAACTCCGAAAAGATTGCTGTGCAGAAAGCCCCAATGCTTTCTGGAAAAGAGAGAAGTACTTCGTCTTTCTACCATTTGATCCACAACAGAAGATCAGACCGATGAAATCCTCTGCAAGGCTTATGTCTCCCTCAGAGAGAGAATTTTTCCAGAACGAAATCAAAGATCTGATGCAGAAAGGTCTGATAGAGCCGTCAAAGAGCCCTTGGGCTTGCTGAGCGTTTGTAGTCAACAAACACTCCGAGATCAAGCGAGGAAAGCCACGACTGGTGGTGAATTACAAACCGCTGAACGCAGCCTTACAGAAGGTTAGGTATCCTCTTCCTGACAAAGCAAGTTTATTACAGAAATTAAATGGTTGTGTTATTTTCAGTAAGTTTGATCTTAAGTCTAGGTTTTATCAAATTTTGATAAAGGCCGAAGATAGATATAAAACCACCTTTGTCGTCCCCCATGGTCAATACCAGTGGAAGGTATTACCAATTGGTATCAACAATGCCCCCTCCGAATTCTAGAAATGAATGGAGGATATATTCCGAGAGAAACAGTGGGCATTAGTCTTCATAGATGACATATTGATATGTTCAAAGAATCTTCAGGAACACCTGAAGCACTTACATTCATTCTATGTACTTTGTTTCAAGCATGGGTTGGTATTGTCTGAAAGCAAAATGGAAGTCAGGAAGATAGAGATAGAGTTCCTTAGATTTAAAATTTAGAAAGGACAGGTGATTCTTTAGAATCACGTTCTTCAAGTATTTGGTAAGTTCCATGACCAGATCATAGACAAAACCCAGCTCCAAAGGTTTCTCGGAAGCCTTAAATACATCCGACTTTTTTATAAAGGTCAGGCCGCCGATATCCATGTGCTCCAGCAAAGACTGAAGAAGAATCTGAAGCCATGGACATCAGAAATGACAGCTGCAGTTCAGAAGATCAAGCAGAAGCTTATGCAGCTACCAGCATTGACTTTGCCTAAAGACAATGGTCAATTGATCATTGACACAGACGCCTCTTCATCCACCTGGGGAGGAGTATTGCTAGAAGAAGTTAGCGGCACATAATATATATGTGGATATGGCTCAGGTTCATTTAAAGCAGCAGAACTGAACTACCCGTCGAGCCATAAGGAGATACTTGCAGTCAAGAAGACTGTATCACATTTCATTCTCTTCCTTAAGCCTGTTAAATTTATCATTCGTACTGATTTAAAGATTATGCCTGGTATTTTTAAGAATGAGAATTTAATGGCAGAAAATAGCAGTTGTATTTTAAAATGGTTCATTTGGCTTAGTAATTTTGATTTTAACATTGTGTATAAGCCAGGACACCTGAACTTTCTTGCTGATATGCTCACCAGAGAGAAAAGTAGCAAACCAGCATTGAATATGTTCTCCAAAAGGTGAATCCAGCTCAAGAGCCAAAGAAGATCAGCCACTGACCACTGAACAGGTTGTTAGGACTGCTGAAGAGAAGAGAAAAGCTCCAATGACAAAAGAGGAGCTGATAGAAAAAGAAGGACTCTTCATCCTTCCTTGGGATGGTTCTCTTCCTAGAGATGTTCGCATCAAGACACTGGAATACGCTTTTGTAGATGAAGCTAAAATATTCCTCCAGCTGACACTGATCCAGAACATACAGTCATCCCCACTTAAACTTGAGATAATGGAAAGGTGGGAAAAGGATGCATTTCTCAGCTTTGCAGATGCATCAGCCAAGATTAGAGACTGCAGAGAGATCTGGGTTGATGAGCATGATGATGAAGATAGACAAGCCTTCAGAACAGACAAAGAGCAGTTGCTTAGGCTGCAGATAAAAGAAAAGAAAAGGCAAGTGAAGCAGCTCTACGACGAGATTGATAGCCTTAAATGTGCTATTAAAATCATACAAGAAGAAAGAGATCAATCGTCTGATGAAGATCTGAGCAAAGACTATGACAGGGCACTGAGAATGTCAGTTGAAGAAAGTCCTGAAAAGAAAGAAGAATCGCCTCCATCTTCTCTAGGACCCATGTTAGGAATGTTGTGTGGTCCAAAAGTATTTCTATCAGTTTCCTTCCATGTAGAAGAATATAAAGCTTATAATCTGGATTTCCAGATTGATTTAGGTTGCCAGGTCTGTCTAGCTAAAACTGCAGCCCTGCCATCTTACTACTGGGAAGAAATTGAAGAAGTAGGAGCAGCGATTGAAGAAACAGTTGTAACCCTTACAGCTAAAGCAGATCTATTTCCAGTCCAGTTCGATAAGAAGCAAGATAAATTAACATTCTATAGACTGGATAATATGTCTGAAGATGTTATCCTAGGTACTGATTGGATTCATAAAGTTAGTCCATATACCGTTGATTCTCATAATATGATTTTCTCTTGCACAATCAATGGTAAGCTAATCACTCTTCCAGCTACAAGGAAAGGAGAAAGAAAATGTCCATCTCCCATGCCAAGAACCTTGACTTATTCAAATCCAGCACAATTGGCTAAGATGGATAGGAGTAAAGAGTTCTCAGATGTACATGGTAAGAAGATGTTGGATGAAATCACTGAGAAATTTAGAAAATATTGCTGTGCAGAAATCCCCAATGCTTTCTGGAAAAGAGAGAAGTGCTTCGTCTCTCTACCATTTGATTCACAGCAGAAGATCAGACTGATGAAAGCCTCTGCAAGGCTTATGTCTCCCTCAGAGAGAGAATTTTGCCAGACCGAAATCAAAGATCTAATGCAGAAAGGTCTGATAGAGCCGTCGAAGAGCCCTTGGGCTTGCCGAGCGTTTGTAGTCAACAAACACTTTGAGATCAAGCGAGGAAAGCCACGACTGGTGGTGAATTACAAACCGCTGAACGCAACCTTACAGAAGGTCAGGTATCCCCTTCTTGACAAAGCAAGTTTATTACAGAAATTAAATGGCTATGTTATTTTCAGTAAGTTTGATCTTAATTCTGGGTTTTATAAAATTGGGATAAAGGCCGAAGATAGATATAAAACTGCCTTTGTCGTCCCCCATGGTCAATACCAGTGGAAGGTATTACCATTTGGTATCAACAATGCCCCCTCCGAATTCTAGAAACGAATGGAGGATATATTCTGAGAGAAATAGTGGGCATTAGTCTTCATAGATGACATACTGATATGTTCAAAGAATCTTCAGGAACACCTGAAGCACTTACAGTCATTCCATGAACTTTGTTTCAAGCATGGGTTGGTATTGTCTGAAAGCAAAATGGAAGTCGGGAAGACAGAGATAGAGTTCCTTGGATTTAAAATCCAGAAAGGACAGGTGATTCTTCAGAATCATGTTCTTCAAGTATTTGGTAAGTTCTCTGACCAGATCACAGACAAAACCCAGCTCCAAAGGTTTCTCGGAAGCCTTAACTATAACTGAAATTTTTATAAAGGTCAGGACACCGATATCCATGTGCTCCAGCAAAGACTGAAGAAGAATCCGAAGCCATGGACATCAGAAATGACAGCTGCAGTTCAGAAGATCAAGCAGAAGGTTATGCAGCTACCCGCATTGACTTTGCCTATAGGCAATGGTCACTTGATCATTGAGACAAATGCCTCTTCATCCACCTGGGGAGGAGTATTGCTAGAAGAAGTTAGCGGCACAGAATATATATGTGGATATGGCTCAGGTTCATTTAAAGTAGCAGAACTGAAGTACCCGTTGAGCCATAAGGAGATACTTGCAGTCAAGAAGACTGTATCACATTTCATTCTCTTCCTTAAGCATGTTAAATTTATCATTCGTACTGATTTAAAGATTATGCCTGGTATCTTTAAGAATGAGAATTTAATGGTAGAAACTAGCAGTCGTATTTTAAAATGGTTCATTTGGCTTAGTAATTTTGATTTTAACATTGTGTATAAGCCAGGACACCTGAACTGTCTTGCTGATATGCTCACCAGAGAGCAAAGCAGCAAACTAGCACTGAATATGTTCTCCAAAGGTGAATCCAGCTCAAGAGCCAAAGAAGATCATCCACTGACCACTAAACAGGTTGTTAGAACTGCTGAATAGAAGAGAAAAGCTCCTATGACAGAAGTGGAGCTGATAGAAAATGAAGGACTCTTCATCCTTCCTTGGGACGGTTCTCTTCCTAGAGACGTCCGCATCGAGACACTGGAATACGCATCTGTAGATGAAGCTAAAAGATTCCTCCAGCTAACACTGATCCAGAACATACAGTCATCCCCACTTAAACTTGAGATAATGGAAAAGTGGGAAAAGGATGCATTTCTCAGCTTTGCAGATGCATCAGCCAAGATCAGAGACTGTAGAGAGATTTGGGTTGATGAGCATGATGATGAAACTTATGTAGACCTTGGAGATGGTCACCTCACGTGGACATCCTACAACCTAATTCTGCAACTATGCCATGAAAGGTAGAAAATTATAGTTTGTACTGATCCAGCCAACCTACGGCATAACATTACTTGGTCTGGATGGACTGAGGTATTCCTAGACAACTTCTGTCCTAGGGTTGACTGGGAAAACCGCAGAGCCAATTTCATCATGCATCTTAAGACCGATATGGAAATTGCAGACCAGGTAAACCAGTGGTTTAAATTTGTGCTGCATTTCGAAGGAGGAAGCTATAAGCCACTCGAACATCACCTGTATGTACAACAGAAGGTAATTAACAGAAGGCGAGCTGGACAGAAGATTGAATCCACGGTAACTATCAGAGACATACCATTAGACTATCGTGTTGAGTCCCGCTTCAGGGGAGAGTTCATCTGTGAACCTAACCCCATGTTCTAGGGTTCTGACGTCGAACAGTGTTTCAGTTTGTTCTCGTACCCTCCACCATCACCACACGGATCCCCTTTGATGGATGACTTTGCACAAGCATATGAATCATCTGATGATGAAGAAATATGGGCATACATGCAAGGACGTGATCCATATGACTAACGAAAGCAGTGGTGGGCCCTTGAAGGATGAGTAGGCCAGCGTTGCCCTACATTTGTTTTCGTTGTGGGCTCGATGAATGCTCCACATTGTAATTATTCGTGGATAGGAATGTCGTGGGCCAGTTGTTCCACTGTGTAATAAAGATTGTTAGGAATATATCTCCCACTAAGTCTTTGTGTCCGTCATAAAGTAAGATTTCGGGTCCCCGTAATGCCAAAATCTAGTTAAGGGACGAGATAATGACAGTGGCTGTCCCCACTTCTCACCCCGAAGGATTCCTTTCTGACTGTTAGTTGTCAGTTTTTGTCACCGGATCAACCGATTCACCTACGACTGTCAGTCATAGGTAACCGATGCACCGGCTTGGATTTGTAGAAATAAAGGCCCGAGGCCTCATTTGATTCATTCGAGTGGTCTGTCTTAGAGTCATTGCATTGAGCAAGTAGTCCTCTCTGCAATTCGGGTCGTTGTATCGAGCAAGTAGGTCGCTCTGCAACTTAGGAAGTCCAGTCTGTTTATATTGTAAGAGCATTATGCTCTGCTCCTTGGCCTCCGAGCTATAAGAGAGCTTCAGAAGCTCAGTCTTAGTTGAGTCTGCAACTGAGTCTGTATTAAGCAAGTATGCTCTGCGTGTTGGCTCCCATGCTATAACAACGCACCAGAAAGATAAGTGTTTATTGTAGGGAGAGTCTGTAATATCCTGCAAGTATGCTCTATGACTTGGCCTGAGAGCTACAAGATCACATCAGAAAGAACCTATGTATCTTTCCACTATAATAACAATTGTGTTATCAGTCTGTATCATTCTGATTGCTGTTTTGAGTAAGTTGATTATGCGAGAATTGCGTGATGTTATATCTGTGTCCACCAATTGATGAATGAGTGTCCTCTGTTGATCCTTAGGCTAGTTGTCAGAAGACAAGGATGAAACAGAGGAAGATCTAATTAGAGGAGGTGGAAAGGAAGGTTTAGGATATGAATTTGGAACTCTGAATGAGCTAGACCTTTTTTCAAAAGTAAGAGGCTGATTTTCAATAGCTCTGGTCATGGATTTTTTGTCTCTAAGCTCATTATAGTGGACTTCCCATTTCTGGGGATAGGCTATGTTTGTCCAATCAAATGTGACGGGCTGTGCTTGTTTTGACTTATCCTTCTCCACCACACTTAGAAGGTGTGAACTTTGATGGACCTTCTGCCGAAGCGGGGGCAAAGTATCATTTCCGAAACAAATACACACAACAGCCTTAAGCTGAATTATCTTAGACCCAGATAACATCTTGAAACCTTGAGGAAGAATGTATGCTTTAAGCAGATTGTATATATGGGGATCATCTAGGCTAACAGAATACTTAGGAAATATTGTGCCGAAGGCGGGACCTTCATGTAAAGGGGCACTGAATCCACCGATGATAGCATCAGAGAATTCTTTATGTCGGGTGTCTACAGCTACACATAGAGAAGATACATTTAAGTAGGGACGCACTAAAGGACCAAGTCCTAACTTGATTGCTCCAAGATGAGCATATTTGAAGCCATATTTTAGCGCCCAATCTATTTGGTGTTTTTCTAAAATATTTATATGTACAGGTTCATCTTTATAAGAAAAAGAAACATCAACGGAAGAGATTTTGATTTGAGATGCGGATTTGTATTGCCACCATTTAAGGTCATAGACTTCTGAAGGAACAATAGAGGGTAGTTCCCAGTTTGGTGAAGGATGGGGTTCATTTATATGAATGATTGAAGAGTCTAAAGTGGAACACTCATTTACGAAATATGAGCGTCGTTCTGCTAAGGAGATAACTCCTTCTTCTGTCTGCTCACAGTCTAGGCTAAGGTGAGGAACAACGTCCATAGAGGGATCCATTTCACAGGGAATGCTTCTCACTCTTGGTCAAACTTACAGGGATTTACTTCACCTTCTTCCTACAGCTGCTACCCTTTTCCAAACCACTTACAGTTCCCAAGGATATTCCTCTATTCAACTCAGTAGTCGTTTCCACTACCTACAGGAGCACCATTCAAACTAGAACAAAGTGACAGAACATAAAAGAAGTGATGTCAATTGTAAAATGACTTACAAGAATAACTAGATGACTCTTAATGCTTGAATCCTTCATGCAGTGTCTTCGGAACAGCTCTGTATGGCTCTGATACCAGCTAGCCCAAGGATCAACAGAGGACACTCATTCATCAATTGGTGGACACAAATATAACATCACACAATTCTCGCATAATCAACTTACTCAAAACAGCAATCAGAATGATACAGACTGATAACACAATTGTTATTATAGCAGAAAGATACATAGGTGCTTTCTGATGTGATCTTGTAGCTCTCAAACCAAGTCACAGAGCATACTTGCAAGATATTACAGACACTCCTTACAATAAACACTTAGCTTTCTGGTGCGTTGTTATAGCATGGGAGCCAACATGCAGAGCATACTTGCTTAATACAGACTCAGTTACAGACTCAACTAAGACTGAGCTTCTAATGCTCTCTTATAGCTCGGAGGCCAAGGAGCAGAGCATAATGCTCTTACAATATAAACAGACTAGACTTCCTAAGTTGCAAAGCGACCTACTTGCTCGATACAACGACCTGAATTGCAGAGTGGACTACTTGCTCAATGCAATGACTCTAAGACTCACCACTCGAATGAATCAAATGAGGCCTCGGGCCTTTATTTATACAAGTCCAATCCGGTGCACCAGTTACCTGTGACTGACAGTCGTAGGTGAATCGGTTGATCCGGTTACCAAAACTGAGAACTAACAGTCAGAAAGGAATCCTCCGGGGTGACAAGTGGGGACAACCACTGTCATTATCTCGTCCCTTAACTAGCTTTTGGCATTACGGGGACCCGAAATCTTACTTTATGATGGACTCAAAGACTTAGTGGGAGACAGATTCCCGGCAATATTTATTACACAGTGGAACAACTGGCCCACGACAGTCTTATCTACGAATAATTACAATGTGGATCATTCATCCGGCCCACGACGTAAACAAATGTAGGGCAACGCTGGCCTACTCAGCCTTCAAGGGCCCACCACTGCTTTCGTTAGTCATATGGATCACGTCATTGCATGTATGCCCATATTTCTTCATCATCAGATGAGTCATATGATTGTGCAATGTCATCCATCAAAGGGGATCTGTCTGGTGATGGTGGAGGGTACAGGAACGGACTGAAACACCGTTCGACGTCATAACCCTGAAACATGGGGTTAGGTTCACAGATGAACTCTCCCCTGAAGCGAGACTCAACACGGTAGTCTAATGGTATGTCTCTGATAGTTACCATGGATTCAATCTTCTGTCCAACTTGCCTTCTGTTAATTACCTTCTGTTGTACATACAGGCGATGCTCGAGTGGCTTATAGCTTCCTCCTTCGAAATGAAGCACAAATTTAAACCATTGGTTTACCTGGTCTGCAATTTCCATATCGGTCTTAAGATGCATGATGAAATTGGCTATGCGGTTTTCCCAATCAACCCTAGGATAGAAGTTGTCTAGGAATACCTCAGTCCATCTAGACCAAGTAATGTTATGCCGCAGGTTGGCTGGATCAGCACAAACTATAATTTTCTATCTTTCACGGCATAGTTGTAGAATTAGGTTGTAGGATGTCCACATGAGGTGACCATCTCCAAGGTCTACATAAGTTTCATCATCATGTTCATCAACCCAAATCTCTCTGCAGTCTCTGATCTTGGATGATGCATCTGTAAAGCTGAGAAATGCATCCTTTTCCCACCTTTCCATTATCTCAAGTTTAAGTGGGGATGACTGTATGTTCTGGATCAGTGTTAGCTGGAGGAATCTTTTAGCTTCATCTACAGAAGCGTATTCCAGTGTCTCTATGCGAACGTCTCTAGGAAGAGAACCGTCCCAAGGAAGGATAAAGAGTCCTTCTTTTTCTATAAGCTCCTCTTCTCTCATAGGATCTTTTCTCTTCTCTTCAGCAGTTCTAACAACCTGTTCAGTGGTCAGTGGCTGATCTTCTTCGGCTCTTGAGCTGGATTCATATTTGGAGAACATATTCAATGCCAGTTTGCTGCTTCGCTCTCTGGTGAGCATATCAGCAAGACAGTTCAGGTGTCCTGGCTTATACACAATGTTAAAATCAAAATTACTAAGCCAAATGAACCATTTGAAAATACGACTGCTATTTTCTGCCATTAAATTCTCATTCTTAAAGATACCAGGAATAATCTTTAAATCAGTACGAATGATAGATTTAATAGGCTTAAGGAAGAGAATGAAATGTGATACAGTCTTCTTGACTGCAAGTATCTCCTTATGGCTCGACGGGTAGCTCAGTTCTGCTGCTTTAAATGAACTTGAGCCATACCCACATATATATTCTTTTCCACTAACTTCTTCTATCAATACTCCTCCCCAGGTGGATGAAGAGGCATTTGTCTCAATGATCAATTGACCATTGCGTGTAGGCAAAGTCAATGCTGGTAGCTACATAACCTTCTGCTTGATCTTTTGAACTGCAGCTGTCATTTCTGATGTCCATGGCTTCGGATTCTTGTTCAGTCTTTGCTGGAGCACATGGATATTGGTAGCCTGACCTTTATAAAAAGGTCGGATGTAGCTAAGGCTTCCGAGAAACCTTCAGAGCTGGGTTTTGTCTGTGATCTGGTCAGGGAACTTACCAAATACTTGAAGAACATGATTCTGAAGAATCACCTGTCCTTTCTGGATTTTAAATCCAAGGAACTCTATCTCTGTATTCCCGACTTCCATTTTGCTTTCAGACAATACCAACCCATTCTTGAAACAAAGTTCATAGAATGATTGTAAGTGCTTCAGGTGTTCCTGAAGATTCTTTGAACATATCAGTATGTCATTTATGAAGACTAATGCCCACTGTTTCTCTCGGAATATATCCTCCATTCGTTTCTGGAATTCGGAGGGGGAATTGTTGATACCAAATGGTAATACCTTCCACTGGTATTGACCATGGGGGACGACAAAGGCGGTTTTATATCTATCTTCGGCCTTTATCCCAATTTGATAAAACCTGCACTTAAGATCAAATTTACTGAAAATAACACAACCATTTATTTTCTGTAATAAACTTGCTTTGTCAGGAAGAGGATACCTGAGCTTCTGTAAGGCTTCGTTCAGCGGTTTGTAATTCACCACCATTCGTGGCTTTCCTCGCTTGATCTCGGAGTGTTTGTTGACTACAAATTCTTGGCAAGCCCAAGGGCTCTTCGACGGCTCTATCAGACCTTTCTGCATCAGATCTTTGATTTCGTTCTGGCAAAATTCTCTCTCTGAGGGAGACATAAGCCTTGGAGAGGCTTTCATCGGTCTAATCTTCTGCTGTGGATCAAATGGTAGAGAGACGAAGTACTTCTCTCTTTTCCAGAAAGCATTGGGGCTTTCTGCACAACAATCTTTTCTGAGTTTCTTAGTGATTTCAGACAACATCTTCTTACCATGTACATCTAAGAACTCTTTACTCCTATCCATCTTAGCCAATTGTGCTGGATTTGAATACGTCAAGGTTCTTTGCATGGGAGATGGACATTTTCTTTCTCCTTTCCTTGTAGGTGGAAGAGTGATTTGCTTACCATTGATTGTGCAAGAGAAAATCATATTATGAGAATCAACGGTATATGGACTAAATCTATGAATCCAATTAGCACCAAGGATAACATCTTCAAACATATTATCCAGTCTATAGAATGTTAATTTATCTTGCTTCTTACCGAACTGGACTGGAAATAGATCTTCTTTAGCTGTAAGGGTTATAGCTGTACCTTCAATCGCTGCTCCTATTTCTTCAATTTCTTCCTAGTAGTAAGATGGTAGGGCTGCAGTTTTAGCTAGACAGACCTGGCAACCTGAATCAATCTGGCAATCCAGATTATAAGCTTTATATTCTTATGGATGGAAGGAAACTGACAGAAATACTTTCGGACCACACAAAATTCCTAACCTGGGTCCTGGAGAAGATGGAGGCGATTCTTCTTTCTGTTCAGGGCTTTCTTCGACTGATATTCTCAGTGCCCTGTCATAGTCTTTGCTCAGCTCTTCATCATATGATTGATCTTTTTCTGCTTGTATGATTGTAATAGCACATTTAAGGCTATCAATCTTGTCGCAGAGCTGCTTCACTAGCCTTTGCTTTTCTTTTATCTGCAGTCTAAGCAACTGCTCTTTGTCTGTTCTGAAGGCTTGTCTATCTTCATGACCCTCTGGATATCCTTTGTACAATTCTATAGGATTATAGGAAGGCAGAGAGGGTGAATGGACTATATTACTTTTACCTTTGTCCAATGCTAATTCTTGCAGTAATTTCTTCTTTCTTTCTTCCATGTCGGCAATGAGCTGATACTGGTATGGCTGTGTCACAGATTGCTAGAAGTCAATCTGTGCTAATTTCTTTTCTATCTCCTGAGTTCTGTTAAAAGAAAACATATTTAATGAAAAGGTAAACCTAGGCGGCTCAAACCCCCCAAATTTGGTGCATCTTCTGACTCAGAGGAGGAAGAGGAGGCAAATTTATCAAGAGGAGGCTCATGCTCAGAAGCAGAATACGACAAATCAGGATTCTCAGATTCATCTTCTGAAGGAAGGTATAACACTTCTCCAGAAGGGTCTTCGTTCTCATGAGGCAATTTCCACCAATGTGGATCTAGTTCTTCGCAAAAAGCTGCAAGCTTGGGCTTCTGTTTCTTTTTCGGACATTTACTCACCCAATGACCTTTTTCACCACATATAAAATAGACTTCCTTATCTGTTTTGTAAGGTCGACGTTTGATAAACTTGCGGGACAGAGGCTTCTTACGAAAATACTGCTTTTTATACTGTCTCTGAGAAAACTTTGGAGATTTCTCTCTCGATGATATCTCGGCTGGATTGTGAAGAAACCTTTCTTCTTTTTCTTGCAATGGTAGGCATCTTTGAGATGTCCTCGGCCATGAGCACCACAACCCCATTCTGGAAGACGAGCAACGTTCTTACAGAAGGAAGGTGAAAAAATGGATTGGTGCGTTTTGAAATCTTTATCTACCCTTTTACCAAGACAATGTTCTTTCCAAGTTTCTATTATATGATTGTGCAGTTGGGCTAAAGAGAGATCTCGGTAATTTATATTCTTGTCCTTCATGTATTTCTCAACTGTATCTGGGACATGACCAGGAAATATTCTTAGGTAGTGTTTTAAATATGCTGGGTCATGTGCTTTTCCTGATTGAATAAGCAATCTCTGCATATAGCAGAAATAACTTTCAGCTTGTGATAAATCATAGAGGCGGGCAGACAAATAAAGGGAGGCTAAATGGCCAGAATCATCAACATCGTCTGTACCATGAAATTCCTTCCCTAAGGAAATTAGGATCTGTTGATCGGCATCATCAGCTTGCATCATCTTATTGCGGGCATTTGGTGGTAACCATGTCCACCAGTCATTTGCTAGTCCTGAGAGACCAGCAACAATCTGGGCTGTAAGATCTTGTCCTCGTAATGTAGGGTCTTGCATCTTTTTGAAAATAATCCAATGAAACATCATTGTTATGGCATCTTTTATTTTACTCCTACTCTGACACTGAATGTTGAGTACTGGTTGATCAGGCATGGAGGAGATGAGATTGTTTATAGAATTGATGCCAAAAGAAGTTTTAACTTTTGGAGCCTTAAAGGCTTCAGTGTTCACCCATTGTTTCATCGAATTCAACCTTCACCCCAGAAGGTTCACCATGACTATGCATAGTCATCATCTGCAGGTACTTCGGTTCTAATGCAGGCTTGAAGCTTTTAAAGTGGCCAATCCATTACTGGACTTCTTTGAATTCTATGTCTGACTGTCCAAAGTCAAACTCGGGTTTTTCCTTAGGAATGTTAAACATCCCGAAAGACCAACTTCTTTCTATTCTTTTCTCTGTAGATTTCCTGATATTTCCTTGAGTAGCTAGGGCGTATACTTCTGGAGTAATTCCAGGGGTACGCTTCTTGAGTTTTTGAGTTTGGCTTATCAGTTCTTCTAGCTTAGCTAGCGTTAACTCAGTTTTGTTTGCAGTTGCTTCTACTGCAAGCTTTATTTCTTCTGTATCTTGCAAAAGATGATTAAGAAGACCTAGCTTTGTTTCTACTACAGAGATTTGTTCTTTTTCACTTAACACAGAACTTTTAATCTGTAACAGATCTTGTGCCATGTTATCTAAGTTCTGCGCTGTTAATTTGCCTTGCAAATTTCCCCAATTCATCAGTTTAACTTCATCCGAGACATAATCGTTTGGACCTGATGATCTGACAGGCATGAATTCTTTCTTAATATTGTCGTCTGTCCAGAGAAACCTCCAAAGTTTCAACTAGCCATACAGAGTTGTTCCGAGGACACAGCGTGAAGGATTCAAGCATTAAGAGTCATCTGGTTATTCTTGTAAGTCATTTTGCAATTGACATCACTTCTTTTATGTTCTGTCACTTTGTTCTAGCTTGAGTGGTGCTCTTGTAGCTAGTGGAAACGACTACTGAGTTGAATAAAGGAATATCCTTGGGAACTGTAAGTGCTTTGGAAAAGGGTAGCAGCCGTAGGAAGAAGGCGAAGTAAATCCCTGTATGTTTGACCAAGAGTGAGAAGCATTCCTTGTGAAATGAATCCCTCTATGGATGTTGTTCCTCACCTTAGCCTAGACTATGAGCAGACAGAAGAAGGAGTTATCTCCTTAGCAGAACGACGCTCATCTTTCGCAAATGAGTGTTCCACTTCAGACTCTTCAATCATTCATATAAATGAACCCCATGCTTCACCAAACTGGGAACTACCTTCTATTGTTCCTTCAGAAGTCTATGAACTTAAATGGTGGCAGTACAAATCCACATCTCAAATCAAAATCTCTTCCGTTGATTTTTCTTTTTCTGATAAAGATGAACCTGTACATATAAATCTTTTAGAAAAACACCAAATAGATTGGGCACTAAAATCTGGCTTCAAATATGCTCATCTTGGAGCAATCAAGTTAGGACTTGGTCCTTTAGTGCGTCCCTACTTAAATGTATCTTCTCTATGCGTAGCTGCAGACACCCGACATAAATAATTCTCTGATGCTATCATTGGTGGATTCAGTGCCCCTTTACATGAAGGTCCCGCCTTCGGCACAATATTTCCTAAGTACTCCGTTAGCCTAGATGATCCCCATATATACAATCTGCTTAAAGCATACATTCTTCCTCAAGGTTTCAAGATGTTATCTGGGTCTAAGATAATTCAGCTTAAGGCTGCTGTGTGTATCCGTTTCGGAAATGATACTTTTCCCCCGCTTCGGCAGAAGGTCCATTAGAGTTCACACCTTCGAAGCGCGGTGGAGAAGGATAAGTCAAAACAAGCACAGCCAGTCACATTTTATTGGACAAGCATATCCTATCCCCAGAAATGGGAAGTCCGCTATAATGAGCTTAGAAACAAAGAATCCATGACCAGAGCTATTGCAAATCAGCCTCTTACTTTTGACAAAAGTTCTAGCTCATTCAGAGTTCCAGATTCATATCCTACACCTTCCTTTGCACCTCCTCTAATAAGATCTTCCTCTGTTTCATCCTCGTCTTCTGAAAAAAGTATAAAAACAAAAAATTGTCCTACCCCTGCAACTACTACCTCATACACAGGCCTCTACGATGTTGAGCATCGTGGTCAACACAAGAACTGCCCTGCCTGCCAGAAGCTCCTGCAAAAGATTCAGCACCTCAAAAGAAAACCGACCATAGGGATGTTTAATCTTCTTAGGCAGAATGAATCTATTGAAGCAGTCCATCAAGATAGAAGATCTTTCTACCCTGGTAGAAATATGCCAGATCTTCCTTTCATGCAATACTCTACAGACGGCAGTATTAAGAAAGAATTCATGCCTATCAGATCATCAAGTCCAGACGATTCAGTCTCAGATGAAGTTAAATTGATGAATTGGGGAAATTTGCAAGGCAAATTAATAGTACAGAACTTAGATAACATGGCACAAGATCTATTACAGATTAAAAGTTTTGTGTTAAGTGAAAAAGAACAAATCTCTGTAGTAGAAACAAAGCTAGGTCTTCTGAATCATCTTTTGCAAGATACAGAAGAAATAAAGCTTGCAGTAGAAGCAGCTGCAAACAAAACTGAGTTAAGGCTAGCTAAGCTAGAAGAATTGATAAGCCAAACTCAGAAACTCAAGAATCGTACCCCTGGAATTACTCCAGAAGTCTACGCCCTAGCTACTCAAGGAAATATCAGGAAATCTATAGAGAAAAGAATAGAAAGAAGTTGGTCTTTCGGGATGTTTAACATTCCTGAGGAAAAACCCGAGTTTGACTTTGGACAGTCAGACACAGAATTCAAAGAAGTCCAGGAATGGATTGGCCACTTCAAAAGCTTCAAGCCTGCATTAGAATCGAAGTACCTGCAGATGATGACTATGCATAGTCATGGTGAACCTTCTGGTGTGAAGGTTGAATTCGATGAAACAATGGGTGAAGCCTTTAAGGCTCCAAAAGTTAAAAATTCTTTTGGCATCAATTCTATAAACAATCTCATCTCCTCCATGCCTGAGCAACCAGTGCTCAACATTCAGTGTCAGAGTAGGAGTGAAATAAAAGATGCCATAACAATGATGTTTCATTGGATTATTTTCAAAAAGATGCAAGACCCTACATTACGAGGACAAGATCTTGCAGCCCAGATTGTTGTTGGTCTCTCAGGACTAGAAAATGACTGGTGGAGATGGTTACCACCAGATGCCCGCAATAGGATGATGCAAGCTGATGATGCCAATCAACAGATCCTAATTGCCTTAGGGAAGGAATTTCATGGTACAGACAATGTTGATGATTCTAACCATTTAGCCTCCCTTTATATGTCTACCCGCCTCTGTGATTTATCACAAGCTGAAAGTTATTTCTGCTATATGCAGAGATTGCTTATTCAATTAGGAAAAGCACATGACCTAGCATATTTAAAGCACTACCTGAGAAGCTTTCCTGGCCATGTCCCAGATGCAGTTGAGAAATACATGAAGGACAAGAATATCAATTACCGATATCTCTCTTTAGACCAATTGTACAATCATATAATAGAAACTTGGCAAGAACACTGTCTTGCTAAAAGGGTAGATAAAGATCTCAAAAGGCACCAATCCATGTTTTTACCTTCCTTCTGTAAGAAAGTTGCTCGTCTTCCAGAATGGGGTTGTGGTTCTCATGGCCAAGGACATCTCAAAGATGTTTGCCATTACAAGAAAAAGTAGAAAGGTTTCTTCACAAGCCAGCCGAGATATCATCATCCAGAGAAACCTCCAAAGTTTTCTCAGAGACAGTATAAAAAGCAGTCTTGTCGTAAGAAGCCTCTGTCTCGCAAGTTTATCAAACGTCGACCTTACAAAAAAGATAAGGAAGTATGTTTTATATGTGGTGAAAAAGGTCATTGGGCGAGTAAATGTCCGAAAAAGAAACAGAAGCCCAAGCTTGCAGCTTTTTGCGAAGAACTAGATCCAGATTGGTGGAAATTGCCTCACGAGAACGAAGACCCTTCTGGAGAAGTGTTATACCTTCCTTCAGAAGATGAATCTGAGAATCCTGAGCTGTCAGATTCCACTTCTGAGCATGAGCCTCCTATTGACAAATTTTCCTCCTCTTCCTCCTCCAAGTTAGAAGATGCGCCAAATTTGGGGGGGGTTGAGCCACTTGAGTTTACCTTTTCATTAAATATGTTTTCTTTTAACAGAACTTAGGAGATAGAAAATAAATTAGCACAGATTGACTTGCAGCTATCTGTGACACAACCATACCAGTATCAGCTCACTGCTGACATGGAAGAAAGAAAGAAGAAATTACTACAAGAATTAGCAATGGACAAAGGTAAAATTAAGATAGTCCATTCACCCTCTCCGCCTTCCTATAATCCTATAGAATTGTACAAAGGATATCCAGAGGGTCACGAAGATAGACAAGCCTTTAGAACAGACAAAGAGCAGTTGCTTAGACTGCAGATAAAAGAAAAGCAAAGGCTAGTGAAGCAGCTCTGCGACGAGATTGATAGCCTTAAATGTGCTATTAAAATCATACAAGCAGAAAGAGATCAATCGTCTGATGAAAAACTGAGCAAAGACTATGACAGGGTACTGAGAGTATCAGTCGAAGAAAGCCCTGAACAGAAAGAAGAATAGCCTCCATCTTCTCCAAGACCCAGGTTAGGAATGTTGTGTGGTCTGAAAGTATTTCTGTCAATTTCCTTCCATCCAGAAGAATATAAAGCTTATAATCTAGATTGCCAGATTGATCCAGGTTGCCAGGTCTGTCTAGCTAAAACTGCAGCCCTGCCATCTTACTACTGGGAAGAAATTGAAGAAGTAGGAGCAGCGATTGAAGGTACAGCTGTAACCCTTATAGCTAAAGCATATCTATTTCCTGTCCAGTTCTGTAAGAAGCAAGATAAATTAACATTCTATAGACTGGATAATATGTCTGAAGATGTTATCCTTGGTGCTGATTGGCTTCATAAAGTTAGTCCATATACCGTTGATTCTCATAATATGATTTTCTCTTGCAAAATCAATGGTAAGCTAATCACTCTTCCAGCTACAAGGAAAGGAGAAAGAAAATGTCCATCTCCCATGCAAAGAACCTTGACGTATTCAAATCCAGCACAGTTGGCTAAGATGGATAGGAGTAAAGAGTTCTCAGATGTACATGGTAAGAATATGTTGGCTGAAATCACTGAGAAACTCAGAAAAGATTGCTGTGCAGAAAGCCCCAATTCTTTTTGGAAAAGAGAGAAGTACTTCGTCTCTCTAGCATTTGATCCACAGCAGAAGATCAGACCGATGAAAGCCTTTGCAAGGCTTATCTCTCCCTCAGAGAGAGAATTTTTCTAGAACGAAATCAAAGATCTGATGCAGAAAGGTCTGACAGAGCTGTCGAAGAGCCCTTGGGCTTGCCGAGCGTTTGTAGTCAACAAACACTTCGAGATCAAGCGAGGAAATCCACAAATGGTGGTGAATTACAAACCGTTGAACGCAGCCTTACAGAAGCTCAGGCATCCTCTTCCCGACAAAGCAAGTTTATTACAGAAAATAAATGGTTGTGTTATTTTCGGTAAATTTGATCTTAAGTCCGGGTTTTATCAAATTGGGATAAAGGTCGAAGATAGATATAAAACCACCTTTGTTGTCCCCCATGGTCAATACCAGTGGAAGGTATTACCATTTGGTATCAACATTGCCCCCTCCGAATTCCAGAAACGAATGGAGGATATATTCCGAGAGAAACAGTGGGCATTAGTCTTCATAGATGACATACTGATATGTTCAAAGAATCTTCAGGAACACCTGAAGCACTTACAGTCATTCTATGAACTTTGTTTCAAGCATGGGTTGGTATTATCTGAAAGCAAAATGGAAGTCAGGAAGACAGAGATAGAGTTCCGTGGATTTAAAATCCAGAAAGGATAGGTGATTCTTCAGAATCATGTTCTTCAAGTATTTGGTAAGTTCCCTGACCAGATCATAGACAAAACCCAGCTCCAAAGGTTTCTTGGAAGCCTTAACTACATCCGACCTTTTTATAAAGGTCAGGCCGCCGATATCCATGTGCTCTAGCAAAGACTGAAGAAGAATCCAAATCCATGGACATCGGAAATGACAGCTGCAGTTCAGAAGATCGAGCAGAAGGTTATGCAGCTACCAGCATTGAATTTTCCTACAGGCAATGGTCAATTGATCATTGAGACAGACGCCTCTTCATCCACCTGGGGAGGAGTATTGGTAGAAGAAGTTAGCTACAAAGAATATATATGTGGATATGGCTCAGGTTCATTTAAAGCAGCAGAACTGAACTACCCGTCGAGCCATAAGGAGATACTTGCAGTCAAGAAGACTGTATCACATTTCATTCTCTTCCTTAAGCCTGTTAAATTTATCATTCGTACTGATTTAAATATTATTCCTGGTATCTTTAAGAATGAGAATTTAATGGCAAAAAATAGCAGTCGTATTTTAAAATGGTTCATTTGGCTTAGTAATTTTGATTTTAACATTGTGTATAAGCCAGGAAACCTGAACTGTCTTGCTGATATGCTCATCAGAGAGCAAAGCAGCAAACCAACACTGAATATGTTCTCCAAAGGTGAATCCAACTCAAGAGCCAAAGAATATCAGCCACTGACCACTGAACAGGTTGTTAGAACTGCTGAAGAGAAGAGAAAAGCTCCTATGACAGAAGAGGAGCTGATAGAAAAAGAAGGACTCTTCATCCTTCCTTGGGATGGTTCTCTTCCTAGAGACGTTCGCATCGAGACACTGGAATACGCTTCTGTAGATGAAGCTAAAAGATTCCTCCAGCTGACACTGATCCAGAACATACAGTCATCCCCACTTAAACTTGAGATAATGGAAAGGTGGGAAAATGATGCATTTCTCAGCTTTGCAGATGCATCAGCCAAGATCAGAGATAGCAAAGAGATTTGGGTTGATGAGCATGATGATGAAACTTATGTAGACCTTGGAGATGGTCACCTCACGTGGACATCCTACAACCTAATTATGCAACTATGCCGTGAAAGACAGAAAATTATAGTTTGTGATGATCCAACCAAACTGCGGCATAACATTACTTGGTCTGGATGGACTGAGGTATTCCTAGACAACTTCTGTCCTAGGGTTGATTGGGAAAACCACGGAGCCAATTTCATCATGCATCTTATGACCGATATGGAAATTGCAGACTAGGTAAACCAATGGTTTAAATTTGTGCTGCATTTTGAAGGAGGAAGCTATAAGCCACTCGAGCATCGCCTGTATGTACAACAGAAGGTAATTAACAGAAGGCAAGCTGGACAGAAGATTGAATCCACAGTAACTATCAGAGACATACCATTAGACTACCGTGTTGAGTCCCGCTTCAGGGGAGAGTTCATCTGTGAACCTAACCCCATGTTCCAGGGTTCTGACGTCGAACGGTGTTTCAGTCCATTCCCGTACCCTCCACCATCACCAGACAGATCCCCTTTGATGGATGACTTTGCACAAGCATATGACTCATCTGATGATGAATAAATATGGGCATACATGCAAGGACGTGATCCATATGACTAACGAAAGCAGTGGTGGGACCTTGAAGGCTAAGTAGGCCAGCGTTGCCCTACATTTGTTTCCGTCTTGGGCCAGATGAATGCTCCACATTGTAATTATTCGTAGATAGGACTGCTGTGGGCCAGTTGTTCCACTGTGTAATAAATATTGTCGGGAATCTGTCTCCCACTAAGTCTTTGAGTCCGTCATAAAGTAAGATTCCAGGTCCCCGTAATGCCAAAAGCTAGTTAAGGGACGAGATAATGACAGTGGTTGTCCCCACTTGTCACCCCAGAGGATTCCTTTCTGACTGTTAGTTGTTAGTTTTGGTCACCGGATCAACTGATTCACCTATGACTGTCAGTCATAGGTAACCGGTGCACCGTCTTGGATTTGTATAAATAAAGGCCTGAGGCCTCATTTGATTCATTCAAGTGGTGAGTCTTAGAGTCATTGCATTGAGCAAGTAGTCCGCTCTGCAATTCGGGTCGTTGTATCGAGCAAGTAGGTCGCTCTGCAACTTAGGAAGTCCAGTCTGTTTATATTGTAAGAGCATTATGCTCTGCTCCTTGGCCTCCGAGCTATAAGAGAGCATCAGAAGCTCAGTCTTAGTTGAGTCTGTAACTGAGTCTGTATTAAGCAAGTATGCTTTGCGTGTTGGCTCCCATGCTATAACAACACACCAGAAAGCTAAGTGTTTATTGTAAGGAGTGTCTATAATATCCTACAAGTATGCTTTGTGACTTGGCCTGAGAGCTACAAGATCACATCAGAAAGCACCTATGTATCTCTCCGCTATAATAACAATTGTGTTATCAGTCTGTACCATTTTGATTGCTGTTTTGAGTAAGTTGATTATGCGAGAATTGCGTGATGTTATATCTGTGTCCACCAATTGATGAATGAGTGTCCTCTGTTGATCATTGGGCTATTTGGATCTGATACCAACTAGCCCAAGGATCAACAGAGGACACTCATTCATCAATTGGTGGACACAGATATAACATCACGCAATTCTTGCATAATCAACCTACTCAAAACAATCAGAATGATACAGACTGATAACACAATTGTTATTATAGCAGAAAGATACATAGGTGCTTTCTGATGTGATCTTGTAGCTCTCGGGCCAAGTCACAGAGCATACTTGCAGGATATTACAGACACTCCTTACAATAAACACTTAGCTTTCTGGTGCATTGTTATAGCATGGGAGCCAACACGCAGAGCATACTTGCTTAATACAGACTCAGTTACAGACTCAATTAAGACTGAGCTTCTGATGCTCTCTTATAGCTTGGAGGCCAAGGAGCAGAGCATAATGCTCTTACAATATGAACAAACTGGACTTCCTAAGTTGCAGAGTGACCTACTTGCTCGATACAACGACCCGAATTGCAGAGCGGACTACTTGCTCAATGCAATGACTCTAAGACTCACCACTAGATTGAATCAAAGGAGGCCTCGGGCCTTTATTTATACAAATCCAAGCCGGTGCACGGGTTACCTGTGACTGACAGTCGTAGGTGAATCGGTTGATCTGGTGACCAAAACTGACAACTAACAGTCAGAAAGGAATCCTCCGGGGTGACAAGTGGGGACAGACACTGTCATTATCTCGTCCCTTAACTAGCTTTTGGCATTACGGGGACTCGGAATCTTACTTTATGACGGACTCAAAGACTTAGTGGGAGACAGATTCCCGACAATCTTTATTACACAGTGGAGCAATTGGCCCACTGCAGTCCTATCTACGAATAATTACAATGTGGAGTCTCTTGACCAAGCTAGCTTGTTCAGCTTCCAGGTGGGACCTGTGTGTGGTGTTGTTCCTTTACCAGGGAAGCGGTCTTGTTGCAACTAAGTTTCATTTTATGCTAAAAAAAGAGAAAAAAGAAAAAAAGGGAAAAAAAGAATTGTTGTATATATATATCTCTAATAAACAACCCATATTCAAGGTGATTAATAGTTTGAAGACCATGAGATATATCCAAGGTTCTCACCAGAATATTATCTAAAACTTCCCTCATTATTGACATCTTGCTTGCAGGGATACCTCAGTGCCTTTAAGGCTTCTTCATTTATTGCGTATCACTATCAGTGGTTATGGGATTGTAAGATGTTAATTATATATTTTTCTCTACTAGATCTGACTGTATTCTTATGAGTTTACTGTTTGATTATGAACTAAAAATATTTTCACACTGACATATCTTCTTTGGAATTTTTATGTAAAACTCTACAGATATAACTGCTTCTCCTAGGGAGTCGCCATTTGTTGTTGGAAGCAACAGATCCCATTTTAATACCTCTAAAATGGAAGCCCCTTAATCTTTAAATGGACTTTTGAAGCCATGATCTTCTTATGGGAATTCCTAAACTGTAAGTATAGTGTTTTGGACTTAATACAAATTCCTCATGACCCTTGTTTTTTTTGGTTTTGTGGATTTCAGAAGCGCCTTTTCTTTCATAAGTATTGTTTTTGCGTTCCTGCTACCCACATTTCACATTTCGCTAAGGCGGATTGCATAAATCCTTTTTTTGGAGGTTTACCAGAAATCGTTTTTTCGACTTTCGCTTTCCGCTAAGACGGATTGCGGGATTCTTGTTTTTCTTTCAATAAAAAGTTGTCTTCTGACTTCCACTTTTCGCTAAGGTGGATTTCGGAAGGCATAAATTCCTTGTTTGCAATAAAACCTTTATATTCTATTTCCGACTTTCGCACCACTAAGGAGGGTTGTGGAAGGCGAAAAAGTCATTTTTTCGCACCTTTTGTTTTCTTATTTTTCCACTTTCTGCTTTCTGCCTTTGTGGAATGAGGAATGTAGAAATTTAATAATTTTTCTTGTTCAATAATTTTCTTTCCGACTTCCACTTTCCGAAGGTGGACTGCGGAAGGAAGAAACTACAAAATCCAAAGCTTTCTGAATTTTTCCCTCCCAAATTTTAGTTTCACGCCTCGATCTCACCCGTTCGTTCAAGCTAGACCTACGGTCTAGATCTATTTTTGTTGAGTTTTAGGCTATTTAGTCTGTTCGAATTTATGAAATTTTTACCATTTTACTTGTGTTTTTATTGTGCTTGGATATTTTTTCTACGGATTGTTCTCGCTCGAGCTCACAAATTTTTTGGTTCTCAAAGCTTCATACCGGTAAGTATTTTCCCTTCACGACCGTTTGTTCTGTTAGTTATAAATTGTAGTAGTTTTTTAACCATGGTTGCTAAATTTCAATCAGAAATGGCGTCCACCATAGCTAGAAACACCATGTCAAAAACTGTTCTCCAAGGACAGAAGAGAAAAGACCCCAATGCCAGAGTATTCACTGATACTAGTGGGCGTGTCTTTGAAACCCTCAATTTAGACAAGTCGAGGATTTATGTCATTTTTTACAATGATGATTTCTCAACAATTCCCCACGACCAGCCCACATATGCAAGAATTTGGAGTTCCCAGCTCCACCGTATTGCTTCAAGACCTCCTTTCATGCCCTACATGAACTCAGTTAAGTGGGCATTGGATAATGAAAACCCTAACAAATGCACCTTCAAAGATCATGTTCATACCCCTCTGGCCTCTTTCCATCCTAACGTTTTTGCCAGGGCTTATGCCCTTGAACCTCCCAGACAACTTCTCAGGTCCAAATTTCTCGATGAAGCCTTTTCTCGGTTTAACTATGAGGAGGTAGTAAAATTCTGGATCTAAAATCCAGCTGAGTATGTTCCCAGACCAAGCAATTCTTATCTCGTTTCCTCGTTCGGGGAACCCTTCTCATTGCTTGAGGCCATGTTCTGCCGTTTGTATGGCTTGGAAAATTGTTTGCTGTTCAAAGTTGAATTGGTTCCGATAGCCCATCATATTCTACTTACATGTGAATCCTTCAATTGGGTATAGATTCTATCTATGATCTGAAGGAAGATATTGAAAAATATTAGAATACCTCGACCACCAGGAAGCCAACATTTTATATGTCAGGGTATGTAATGTATGTGTTCTGTGCAACTTCTTCTTTTCCCGCCTTAGGTTGGAATTGGAATAAAAACTCCCCTCTAGTACACATTTATTGTTCAAATATGTGGGAGGACAATTTCGTCCCTCGAGTTTATGATATTTGTGACTTGTTTCTTGGGGTCAATGTACCATAAAATTTTCAAGGCTGAAGCTCCGACATTTTCTGAGAGAGCCAATGCATTGATTGCATTACACGGTGATTACTATGTCGGAGAGTTTTTATCCTATATCAAAATTTGGGGTAGCAACACAGTTCATCTGCTGCCAAGGATAGATCCAGATCAAATGGTATAGCAATAGATAGCCTATCAGACTGTCATTAATGGGGTTTTTCCCAAACTTGCACGACATAAAAGAAAGGCTTTGCCTAAATTTCCATTGAAGTTAGATTCTCTTGTTCTGTATACTTCTACCCATGCAACTGTGCTGGGTAAAGAGATTGCTAATATGAACCTGGGGGAAACCCCTAGAAGAATGCATGACCCTAAAGCATATCTGGACAGTCTCCTTGTCCAGGAACGTGCTAAGTTTCAGTATGCTCATGAGGATGAGCCTGATTATTCCATTTATAGATAAAATATGGATTTTCAAGAAGCACTAAGAAAGATTGTTGATCTAGATGTGAAGCTCATGTCTTCAAGTATCAGAAGGACCTGAAGGATTCCACTCTCCACTTCATAAAGGTAAAACTGGCCACAGAGGAGAACCTTCAGAGGCAGAACATAGATAAGGAAGAAAAAGATCAAGCAACAAGATCTGCTACTACCCTTGATGCTCAGTCAAAGGATAAAGGTAAGGTTGGTTTGGAGACTCCTGTAAGAACGTAGCCTTCACAGATGTTGGAGACCTTGCATAAAGGGGAAGAGTTCAAGAGAAATATTGAGAAGCTTAGTTCTCAGTTGCAGAAAAAAATAGAAGAGGCTAAACCTCAACCCAAGAAGTAGAAAACTTAGCTTGTTCTTCAATAGGTACAGGTACAATAAGCACCAGCTGTTGACCCAGAACAGATACCTCAAGAAGTACCCATGGAAGAACAACCAACATCACCAACTCAACTTGCTCCTCAAGAGCAAGTGCCCATGTAGATCCCTCCAAATTAGTAGGTAGAACCTCCACCATAAGCTGAAATTGAAATTCATGAGATTCATAGTGACTTGGAGGAAGAAACTGGGCCTTTTAAATGCCCTGTAAATATACTTACCTCTATGAAATCTTCTATTCCTAGCACCCAGATGTCTAGAAATATTTTTGATTCATTGTTTTCTCAGTTTTTTTTTTCTTGAATTAAATTTATCCCCATTTCATGAAGCTACCACTAGCACTCTCGCGGTACTAATTGATTTACCTAGTCCTACTTCTCCCCTTACTTCATCTATTATTTCCACCCCATCATTATCTTGCAAAACACCAACATCCCTCCCTCCTCACCTTCCTCAAATAAACATTCCTTCCATTTCTACAATTCCTTCTCCCCAAATTCAAACACCCATCCTCGCTTCTTCCTCATCCCTTGCACCTATTTTCCCCACTTCTCCCATGATTATTACACCCATAAGTGTAGAAATTCCAGTCTCCTAATCTCAAACTGATCCCTTGGTCACTCCCCAACAAGAAACCATTTCAGCTTTTGAAGGGATGGCAGGTTTTGGTGAGGATGTTGTGGTTTGTTTAGGAAAATATTTTTGGAGCAAGAAGGAAAAAGAAGTGACGAAAAAAGGAACTAAGAGGACGAGGGAAGGCACAATCAAACAAGTGCCCACTCTTAATCAAGTCATCTAGAAGCCATATTCCCTTGACATCAAACAAGGGGATTTAGATACAACAGTTTCCATGGGGGCTTTTGCAGGAGCTAATTATGAGTTAGTTTCACAGTTGAACAAAGATATTTTGGACAAAGAACAAGAGATGCAGAAGACCAAATATGACTTGGTAGCATCTAAGGCACACCATAAACAAGAAGTCCAGCTTTTGAAGCAAGAGCATGAAGAGAAGTTGAAACGATTGCAAAAGAAGAATGACTCTCTCAAGAATCATCTTGAGAAGTCAGATGTTCTCAATCAACAACAAGAAGATAAGATTGCTACTCTTGAGCAACAACTCAAGGAATCACAGCTAGTTTCAGCTGCTTCCTCTTTCTCTAGATTGACAAAAGAATAATTTAAGCAGTTAGCCTGTAGAGTCCATGATGAATTCTATTAGTCTATGACCAATTTGTATGCATACATGTGTCAAAGAAATGTAGGAATTATATAACTCATTCAAGCAAAAATGAGATGTTTTGCAAGATCATCATACTCGCAGAATAGTAGCAGTTATGGCTTTCAATAATGTATTAGACTGGAAAAAACATATCAGAAACAGACCGCATGATTTTCTAGCTATGGATCAACTTCAAACTAAGAAAACCGAAGTTACAATCGAAACCTGGGAGAACATCTATGATGTGGTAGAATCCATCATCAAAGGTGGACAGATGGCATGCAGACGCAGATGGATGACGTTTGAAACCTTGCTTAGTTTTCTGGACTTGCCTTCTCTATATCCGATTGACCAGGCACTTCCCCCTAAGCTAAAATTGGAATATATTGAATGAAATTTTGCTACAACTAAGAAGCATATACAGGGGATAAACCAACTCACCATGTATGCGATCAAGAGATGGATCAAGATACCTCATGTTGTGATGGTGAGAATACGTGTGTACCTTGGAGAGTGGAAGAAAGTCAAGAAGAGGTATATTGCATCCCAAATCTACAGAAACAAAAGTACACCTAGAGCATGCAAAATATCAGGACATTGACCATCTGATGGACCTAGATGCCAAGTGGCATTCTGCTCTTAGCAAACCTTGAAACTACATTAGTTTGTAATCCCACATCTTGGGAATTTTCTTTTTTTGTACAGTATGCAATATTATTTAAAGAAGAGGAATTTCCCAGGCAGAGGGAGGAACTTTGGAGATCAATCCTAGGAGTTATAATGAAGAACAAACTGCCAAGTGCATAACATGAAAGCTTGTGATTTTTGTACTTTGTAATTTTTTTGTAAGTTAATAAAATTACAGTCATTTTATGTTATGTTTCATGGTTATTCATTAAATGTCTTTAATGAATTATAGTCCTTCTTCCATCTATCTGGCATGCTAATTATTGGTTGTTATTTATCAATGTGTTGGTTCACGTATTGATTTTTCCTTACGAAATTGACATATTGAATATGTGTTAGACGAATGTTTTTGTTTGATCCACATGGTTTATTTTACAGTTGATGATTAGTTATTGATCTCTAATACTGATTTGTCAATTAGTATTGCCTCTTGGACATGTTGTATATCTGTAATATTTGGATAAACCTTTGCAATTTTCATTGTGTAATATTTATTTAAAGTTGGTCAAAGAGATTGATCTTAATTTGCATTTTTGTACGTTGAGTAATTAGTTTCTTTTGTCTATTATATTTTGAAACTTCCCTATCTTGAATCTACTTTTACCCTGTTTAAGTTTTCTTAAACACGTATTCTAGGAATCAGTTAGCACTTTGAATCTTTTTTCACTTGTCCTAAGAACAAATCCTATTGATATGACAAACCTTTATGCCATTGGAGGCCTTGTATCCATAGAAATTAGTCATCCCAAACAACAAGAAGATAAAATCGTCTCTGCGTGGGATTGATTCGAAGCCTTTCTGGTTGGTCTTTTTCCTTCTGTTGATTGCCTTGTAGTTTTTCCAGCAACCTACAACCTGGGCCATCAACAAAGCATTGAGGATGAAAATCACTTTCTCTTAGAGTGTCGTGCTTACACCCACATTAGATATGAGTTTCATAGTATTTGCTACAATACAAACCTTTATAACCTCCTAACTTGCCAAAAATATAATGAGTTTGGAAAGCTTCTTGGAAAGCTTTTTGAGCATAAGAACAATATTTTAAAGTAAACCAAGCATTATCCTTCTTAAGGTCCGATCGGACCAAAGTTGGTCTTGGTGGGAATTCATCATCATCATCATCATCATCATCATCATCAATATCGATGTCTTGATCTGTGATCTGTTTGTGTGATTGGTTGATCTTGGTGTTCGGTTCTTTGGGAGTACTCTGTATACCCAAACATGGTATCAGAGTGTTTATGAAGAGCTGCTTTCGTTTGTGATCAAGATCTAGAACCAGTGTTGCCGAAACTTTGAAAGGGTTTTTGGTTTTGATGTTTCTATGCATTTGTGGCTTGTGGCAGTTGTTCCATTGCGTCTGGAGCACCATTTCCATTGGGAAATAGTTTTCATTTCATAAAAAAGCATTTTTTGTTTGATCTAGAAACACCCATTTCGGCAAATCTGAAGGTATAATGTTACAGTGACAGATTTGTTTTTATTTTTATTTTTAAATATCTAATATTTTATCAGTTTTATTATTAGATATTTATTGTTTTAGTCTTGGACTGTTGCCTTCCCTGGCATCGTATGCTCTTTTCTGTGCACCTTGCACGATCACGGTGAATCAGAAACAGAAAGAGAAAGTTTTTTTTGTCTTCTCGGTTATGCATGCTCTTTGTTGTGCACCTTGTGCGATTGCGACGAATAAAAAACAATGAGAAAACTTGAAAACGTAGACTTTCCGAGAAACCTAACCAAGATCTAACCCCATAGTGTGGAAAAGTTTTTTTTGGTTTTGTTTTTTGTTTTTTTGTGATTTGTAGGAAAAAAAAGGAAAGCACGGAGACCGAGAGAGAAGAGTAAAAAAAAAAAAAGCCCCCTTCCTATTTCCCTTCTTTTACATACCTTTTAAACTTGGTCCAAAGTTGCTTTAATCCTTAATAGGTCTTGAGTTCAAGTTTTATTAAGTTGCTTTTTAATAGTGCATGCAATTTCTATTTTTAAGTTACTTTATTGTAAAACTGCATCTCACTTAAAAATAAAATAAAATAAAAAGTGAGTCACTTAATTTTTTTATTGCCGCACTATTTAAAATACCATTATTGTAAAAGTGAACATCATTTATTTTACAAAAGTGATTCACTTAAAAGTAACTTTATTGTAAGTGATTATCAAAGGTTCATTTTGGGAAGAAGTGGGTTCCTTTTTTTTAGTTGGTCAAGTTAATACCTGCCACGTCACTATTGGGGACATCTTCAACATTTTCTTTGATTAAGCATAACTTCATCATTCGGAATCAATTTTCAGTGTCGTTTTTTTTGAAACAGGCTAATTTTTTGAGCTCTTTACATCCACATAGTTGGTTTCTGTTTTTTCAACCATTAGTTTATAGTATGGCCACCCCTTGTGATATTCTACTTACCGGTTCTAACTATTTCTCATGGAAATATCGTATAGAAGATGTTCTACGAAGTAGCAGAGTTTTAAGAATTACCTTAGGGAAAGAAACATAACACACTGATGATGATAAAAAAATAAAATGGAAAAATAGATGTGATAAAGCTTCTGTATTGATTGGGATGTCAATCTCTACTGATTTGCGATTCCACATATCTGGAATTAATGAACCTGATCAAGCTTAGGAAAAGTTGGAATCTGTGTTTGGTAAACACAATGAAATTCGAGGTCATCAACTTAAGAATGAGTTGATTTCTTTGAATCCAAGTGATTTTTCATGCATTCAAGATTATTTATCTAAGTATAAAACTCTTAGACTCTTATGTGAAGAATGCAAGATTAAGAAAGAAGACAAACAATATATTTATCATATTCTTTCCAAACTTGGACCTGCATATTCTGTTTTTGTATCTACATTTTACTCCATGAAAGAATCCTTGACTACAGCTAGCTATCAAGAGCCTAGTCTTGAATCCTTTTGTGATTCCTTAATTAGAGAGCAAGATAAACTCATTCATCTTGGAATAATTAACAATGCATATACATCTGGGAAAGCCTTATTGTCCCAACAGAAAGAAACATCCAAGCCTCCCTATAAACCGAATTTTCGCAATAATAATCCAAACAAGGGTCCCAAACCTTCTCAGACAACTCCTTCTTTAAAAGATGACAAAGGATCCAAACCAAAAGGAAAGAAGACTGAGCATCATTGCAAATTTTGTGGAAAAGATAATCATGATGAATCTAAGTGTTTTAAGAAGATGGCAGCCTTGGAATCAGTAATGAAGAAGCACCACATCAACCTAGATTCATCTCCAGAATCTACCTCTCATGGACATGCACTTTGTGCTTCTGGTTACTCTTATATTGCATCTTCTTCTTCTAAATCAAATGAATGGCTCATTGATTTTGGAGCATCTTATCATATGGTTAAGGATCAAGCCATCTTTTCTACTATGCATGAATGTAACACCAAAGAAATATTTGTTGGTGATGATAGTTCTCTAAGTATTGTAGGATCTGGAACAACTCCAGTAGAAAATGGTCATTTTAGTGATGTACTATGTGTTCCAATAATTTCCTGCAATTTGTTGTCAGTCTATCAAATCACTCATTCTGGTGAAGGTAAAACTATAACGTTTACACCTCACCAAGTTGTAATCAAGGATTTTCAAGATCCTCAACATGTCTTAGTTACCGGAATTGTTGATGATATTACCAAGTTGTACAAATTTAACAACTTTGGGTCATCACCTTTTCCTTCAGTTTTTGTTGTTCATAGTGATAACTTGAGCAAACTTTGGCATGAGCGATTTGGTCACTTAAATTATCGCTCATTGAAACAACTATGTAAAGACAATATGGTGACTGGTCTTCTGATGATATCTTGCAAGGATGGTGTTTGTCCTGGTTGTGTACTTGAAAAACATCATTGGGACAGTTTTGACAAACGTGCCTCTTGGCATGCCTCGGTTCCCTTGGAGCTTGTGCATAGTGACTTGTGTGGTCCTCTTCCATCTACTTCCTTTTCTGGTTTCAAATATTTCTAACTTTCATTGATGACTACTCTAGACGCACTTGGGTTTACTTCCTAAAACTTAAGAGCGAAGTATTTAACATGCTCTTGGCCTACAAGGCCCTTGTGGAAAAATAATCTGGTCATCAAATTATTAAGAATATTTGACAATGGAGGAGAATATGCTAACAAAAAGTTCACTACTTTCTGCATTGAACAAGGAATCCAACAACAACACATTATTCCATATACACCACAACAAAATGGTGTAGTTGAACGGAAGAACCACACTTTAAAAGAAATGACTAATTGTATGATCCAATCTAAGGGACTAAGTCTTCAATATTGGGCTGAGGCCATAAATTGTGCAAATTACATAGTTAATTGCACACCCACTAAATTTTTACAAGGTATAACACCAGAAGAAGCATGGAGTAAAATTAAACCAGATGTAAGTCACTTCTGTGTGTTTGGTAGTGAAGCATAGGCTCACATTCCAGTTGAAAAATGGAAAGCATTGCAATCTAAAAGTGAAAAGTGCATATTTGTTGGATATTCTAAAGATGTAAAAGGTTATAGACTTATTCAGCCAAATTCTCATGATATAATCATTAGAAGAAATGTTAAATTTGATGAAAATATCTTGGCTTGCGAGCCTAACTCGGCGGTTATGCCATCTTTGGCCTGCGAGCCTGATTCGACGATTGTGCCTTCTTCTCCTTCCACCTTCTTTGAAATATTTCCAACTCCAGTTTCTGATGATGACAGTGAGGATGAAAATCCACCTCCGCCTATGCATGTTCCTCTAGTTGCACCAATACCAATGCTTCCTCGATGGGTCCGTTCAACATGTGAAGCAGCTGGTGATCTTGTTGGTGATCCTAGAGATCAACGTTGAACATGTTCTGAGTTTTAGCGAGCCTCTTCTCTTTTGGCTCAATTTTCCGAGAATCATGATCCAGAAACCTTTGTAGAAGCTTCAGGAAATCCAGATTGGGATGTAGCTATGGATGACGAATATTGTTCCTTAATGGCGAACAATACTTGGGATCTTGTTCCTCTTCCAAAAGGAAGAAAACTTGTTAGATGTAAATGGGTCTACAGAACTAAGTATGCATCAGATGGAAGTGTTGAAAGACTTAAGGCAAGGTTAGTTGCGAAAGGTTTTTCCCAAGTTGAAGGGATTGACTACAATGAAACCTTTTCTCCTGTCGCAAAAATGAACTCCATCCGCCTTGTTCTTTCCCTTGCAACCTTACATAACTGGGAATTCCATCAAATTGATGTCAAGGCAACCTTATTACATGGTGATTTACAAGAGAAAATTTACATGGAACAACCTCCTGGATATGTTCAGAATAACTCTAGCCTTGTCTGTCGCCTTAAGAAATCCTTATATGGCCTTAAGCAAGCTCCGAGAGCTTGGTATTCCAAAATGGATAGCTTTCTCCTTGAAACTGGTTTTTTTAGATGCCATTCTGACCCCAATGACTATATCAAGAAAGTAGGAAACCATCTCATCATACTTGTTATTTATGTTGATGATCTTATCCTTACTGGTAGTGATCCTAAACTTTTAACCCATGTTAAATCCAGCCTTAAGCAAAATTTTGAAATGTCAGACTTAGGACATTTGCATTATTTTCTTGGTCTCCAAGTCTTGCAAACCAAAGAAGGAATATTTCTTTCCTAGTCTAAGTATTCTTGTGACCTTCTTCATCGCTTTCACATGGAATATTGTAAACCAACCCCTTCTCCCTTCCAGTCTGGAGTCAAACTTTTTGCCACTTGTACTTCACCTGAAGTAGATGCCACCTTGTATCGTCAGCTTGTTGGTAGTCTCTTATACTTAACTCATTCCCTTCCCGACCTTTCATTTTCCGTTGGTCGTGTTGCCCGTTATATGCAAACGCGTCATGAAACTCAATGGAAATAAGAAAAAATAATACTTCGATATATTCGAGGTATAATTTAGTTTGGGATTCATTACAGTATAGGGGGAAACCTTTGTTAGTTGGTTTCACTGATTCAGATTGGGACGGCGATCCTGATGATCGAAAGTATATTGCAGGTTATGTTTTCAGTCTGGGATCTGGACCTGTCACTTGGGCTTGTAAGAAACAACAAGCTCTTTCTCTTTCTTCAACAAAAGCAGAATATCGAGTTGCAGTTAATGCCAGTCTGGAATCTTTATGGCTTCAATAGATTCTTTCAGAGTTTGGATTCGAGCAGCAGCAGCCTACTCCACTTTGGTGCGACAATCAAAGTGCCATCAAGCTTGCCAAAGATCCATTTCTACATCAACGCAACAAACACATTGAGCTACACATGCACTTCATCAGAAATCTTATTCATGATCGTGTTCTTGAAATGCTCTATTGCCCTACAGATGATCAAGCTGCAAACATCTTCACCAAGTCTCTTACAGAAGCGAAGTTTTCTAAACTTCGATCTATGTTAGGAGTTCAGGAATGTGTCATTAATGGGGGATAGAATCTAATGCCTCTTTCCTTCTCTTAATAGTGTCACTTTTGTAAATCCTTCAATCCTGTCCCAAGTTGTTCTTAAGGGGGGATGTTAGGATATTTAGACACTTAGGAGTTAGTTACGATCAACTTGTGTAATATATCTGTTAGGTAAAGTGTGTTTCTTTAGTATGCATTAGTATGCATTTGTAAATATTCTAATCTGACGGTCACGATATGTTCTAGACATAAAGTGATCCGACGGTTCAACTTCTCTTGGATCATACCTACCATTGATTTGTGGCTTAACACCCGATTGGTTCATGATCTCTATTTAAAGAGCATAGAGGGTCCTTGGCTAGTTGATTGATTATAAGAAGATCATGTAAATTTCTTTCTTTTGCATAATAAATTGCTCAAAGTGGCTATTTGGTTGGGGCCATGGAGTATTTCCCTCTCAAGGGTTTTAACCACGTCAAAATATCGGTGTTGATCTGTGATCTGTTTGTGTGAGTGGATGCTCTTGGTGTTCGGTCCTTTGGGAGTACCCTGTATACCCGAACAATAACCTTCTAACTTGCCAAAACTATAGTGAGTTTGGAAAGCTTCTTGGCAAGCTTTTTGAGCACAAGAACAATATTTTAAACTAAACCAAGCATTATCCTTCTTAAGGTCCGATATACCAAAGTTGGTCTTAGTGGACATTCATCATCATCATCATCATCATCAAGTAGTTAAACCTTAATTGCATCTAGCTTAAATGATTAAGAAATACTAATATTTATTTTTTAATTAAGTATATACATATACATCATTTATGTTTCTTATAATAAGTTTTATGGTAAAACATATATTTTTCATCTATAAGTTATTTTTAATTGAATATAGGGAATTATTATTGTTATTATTATTATTATTGTTATTTATGTTGAGGATTACAAATCTCCTAGTGGGGTTGCTACGTCCATGGGTAGAAATCACGGGGGCCCGCCCAAAGGGGCCGCACCTTGTTTGCTTTGATTACGGAGCTAACCCGATGGGGACATCAAGTGAGGCACTTATATAGCAATGTATAACCACCCGAGGTGTTGACCGTAAAACCTTCTACTCACAACTTACAACACTCAACCAGATAAGCTAACCCACCAAGTTAAATGATATTTTATTATAATATAATTGAAAATTATATTAAATTTAAACTTTTATATATATATATATATATATGACCAACATTTATTAATGATTAAATAAATTTTCATATAATTGTAAATATATATTAAAAAATTTCAAAAAATATTATTTTTATAAAGTAGATACACATTAAAACTAGTTTTTAATATTTATATTATTTTGTAAATAATTATATATTTAAATTTAATTTATATATAAGAGTATCATATCAATTTAATATATTAAATTTAATTTTAATTATACTAAAACATTATTACGATTTACATGTAAATTATATTAAAATAATGTATAAGTATATTTTGAGTCATGGGTATGACAACCCTTCTCCCTAGCTTGATTGCCATGGATTTTATTTATTCTTTGGCCTATCAAAGGATTCCCTAAGGATGCCCTTCCTATTATCTCTAAACCTATCTTTAAACCGAAGACCCGATTCTATGCTATGACCGAGGTGTCTTCCCATTCGAGAACCTCACCTCATAACCACTCCTCACTCCCTAATAAAACTATAAAGATCCCTCATAACTGTATAAACTTAACCCTTATAAGATATATATATTATAGATATTGATAATAATATAAACCATAAATAGTCCTCATAATTGTATAAACAAACCTTATAAGAGATATATTATAGATATTTATAATAATATATGATAGGTAGAATGAACCCGTTTAGTAGCCTATTCCCTAAAAAAAGCTCGTTTATAATGGCATGAAATCAGGTTGTTGAACTCGTTACCCGAAGACCTGATTCCTTTTTTTCTTGGAAAAAGATCACAATTTGAATTGTATTAAATCAAAGGCCATATTGTTCATTAGCTATGGAAGCCTTACATAATCTTCAGTCATTAAAAGTTGCATCATCATTTACTTCATAGTTCATAACCTAATCTTTTACACAAAATCAAGAAGACAAAATCACCAATACAACAATAATTCTCCGCTCTAGCATCCACAAAATTCCAGAAAACTACAAATATATAATAGTTTTCCCATAGGGCCCATAATAATATGGGAAGAATATAAAAAAAACATAGGTCCTAGATCAAGTTCTTTGAAGGTGCCTTTGTTGATTTCCCATGCAGAAAATGTACCATGAGGGATTTGTAAACCCAGCTTATATAGGTGGTCAGATAAAGTATTTTGTTCCCAATATATGTGCTTATATGAAATCTCCTGAAAAATATTGTTAAATCGGCAAATCTCCACACATTACCCTTGTTACTCATCTAGGAATCAAGGTATCAAGCCATTCGATGACAAGTCGGGAATCACTAAAGACTTGGAGTTTAGTGCATCCAATGTGTAGATCTAGTTTTAATACCATCACTGTTGTAGTAAGCTCCAACTTGTTGTTGGATGCATTGTCGATGCTAGATGAGTATTTGAAAATATGGTTGTCAGATAAATATAGAAGACCTCCGGTTTCCCCCATGCAAGGTGAACCTTGATTTTTCCTGTAAAAAAAACACCAAGGGATCAATGGATAATACAAGGGATCCCTTAGAGTCATGTTAGGCCTGATCTGTTGAATCTGTGGAAAATACTGGGGAATAGCAAGACTTTTCGCGGCGTAAACCTATGGGGGGTTATGAATGTCCTAGAAATGTGTGCCAACCAGTCTTCCTAGATGAGTAACAAAGGTAATGTGTGGACCTCTTGATAATTAGGATTATGGATCTATCCTTTGAAGACCTCTTCAAACTGTTGACCTTCCCAAATATAAGTTTTACCAGTATAAGTTGTAACATAATTCCACATATCAACAAAATATGCACAATTGATGAAAATATGGTCAATGTAATTAGCGTCCTTGCAACATAGAGAACATCGGTTGGGTCTGATACCCATGAATTTTGATAAGTGATCCCATACAAGAATTTTTCCAACGAGAGTCAACCATATAAATAATTTATTCTTAAAAATAAAATTGATATTCCAAATTGAAGTCTACCACCAAGTGGGATCGACAAGGTGCTATTCATCCCTAATGATATGGTATCCTGATTTTGGCTAATAATGACCACTAGTAGGGTTTTTTACTCCATATAATAGAATCCTCACAGTTTCTCAAGAAGATCTTGCATGTTTTCAATGAATTAATGAACATGTTCCATATATCGCTATCCTCATAAAAAAAACTAAGGATATCAGCTTTTAACCATTCCATTTGAGTCAATGTGGATCACTCAAGATATACATTACGATAAAGGAAAATGATTTCCCTATCGGTAAGTTGACGAATAATGTGCATAGGGATTGTGGGAAGAGCCACTGCCAATCCAGACATTGAACCCGATTCCGATGAATTTTCCATTTCCTATCTTTCACACTAACCAATCACCAATAACAATGAAAGTAGAGATCACGGCCTTCCATATGATAGAAGCATTATGAGATGATAAGTGAGGTTATCTGATCCAATCTTGAATGATTTTGTGATACAAATACTTCTGGTGAATGAATTTCATCCACATACCAGAGTAAGTGATTTAGAAAAATTGTGGTGATGTTTGAGGCCCCATCCCCCAAGAGATTTTGGGAGAGCAATCTAATCCCAAGATATCGAATGAAAGGGTTTTGAGTCTTTATCATTCCTCCATAAGAAACCGAAATTGAGCTTTTGAATACTATCCATGACACCACGCATGATGTGTGCAATTCTGGGTCCAATAAACAAGAATTACCTTAAAAACTAGTTTCAGTAAGGCCACTCCGTCGGATCGAGAAAGCCATTGATTACACCAATGGTTAAATTTTTTGTCCACTTTGTTAATTAACCAGTTCCATTCATTTTTGTGATAGTCATTAGGTTTAATAAAAAACCCATGTAGTGAATCCCCATTGATAGGTCACAAATTTCAAATGTAAAGATTGTGCAGATCCAAACCTCATCCTCAGGCTCAATATTCATAGTAGATATGAATGAATTTATTGGGTTTCTTATGATACCAGTGGAATCTTGAAATAATTCCATGATGGATTTCAATTTATTAATCTGTCTTATCCATCAGAGAATAATAGAATATCATATATAGATATTAAATGAGTAATATAAATAGTACCTCCAAAGTGGTATCCCTTAAGAGTGCCCCCGTTCCTAGACCAAGTGATTAATATGCTCAAACCTTCCATAATAATAATGAATAATAGAGGAACGAGCAGGAAACCCTACATGAGTCCCCAACCAGGTCTGAAGAATCTTGATGAGGAGCCATTTGTAAAGACATCAAAACTCACAGATTGAACATATGATAGAATCTAGTTAATCATGGAAAGGTCAAATCCCAATTGTGTGAGTGCCATTCTAAGAAAGGATCAGTTGACAAGGTCATAAGATTTATATAGGTCATATTTGATCACCACAGTGGGAGTCCTGTATGTATTTGCAGAGTGAAGATCATCCTGGGCAATGCAATGGCATCATGAATTTGACAGCCCTCAAGGAAATAATTTTTTCAGCCTGAGGGTGGATTCATCATCATAAAGTAATCGGTTCGGTTCCTCTTAAAGACTAGTTACTGGAATTGTTTTTGTTTTCCAATGGATTCAAATCCTTTAGGAGAACTCATGAAAAAATTATCTAGAGATTCATCAGTATGCAGGATTTCTTCTGCTCTTTTGAATAGGATCTCACGTTCCCATATAATTGTTTTATCCTTCAGTATTTTAATATTATCATGGAACTATATCTTGACAAATATGGAGGATTAAGGCCAATATGGGATCCATCTGTGTCTAAGTAAGTCCAGAAAACTCTTCTCATGAAGCCAAGTAGCATTGAATTTGAATGGGGAAGATGGTTTGATCATATGACTTCTCATTTCTAAGAATACAGGCGAGTGATCAGAAACCCCTTCTCCTCCCACCCACTGTTTAATATTGCTGACATAATTGATAATATTTTCCAACATAATAAGAAACCTATCAAGTCTTTTAGCAATAGTGGAAGCATCGATTCATTCGTTTGTTTCTCTAGGTGGGTTTTAATTTGATAGGAGAAATCTCGAGAAGCGATACCTTAGTAATCTTATTGGCGAAGAATTCATATAGAGTGTCTTTTCAGGAGAGCAATAAGCACCTGGCAGCGCAACAATTAATGTTGCGGCTGTGGGGCACAGCAACCGTTAGATTAACAGTGGGATCAAATCTGATGGTTGCTGTGCCTCATAGCCACAACATTAATTGCTGTGCTGCGGGATGCTTATTGCTCTCCGTCTTTCCAAGCCTTAATACTGCATGTTTGAGCTTCTTTATTGATGGGAAAATTGACATCACCAACTAAAATAAAATGACTCGTCAAATGATATCCAACATCAAAAAGATGATTCCAAAACTCCTAATTCCTGTTATCATGTGTCCCATAATTATTGAGAATCGTCAATTGGAAACCCAAATCACGGTAGGAAGGAAAAACACCATGGCCAAAGGATATTCCCAAACATTATGTGCATGAGATTTCTATGTTCATCCATCCTAATAGTAGTCCACCAAATTTTCCAATAAAGTCCAAACATATGAAAGTCCATCCTGGGAGCAAAATCTCAATCTTTTTTACAATAGTATCCCTAATTGCAATGGTTTCCTATAAGAGTCGGATATCCAGATGATGAAGGTGTATCATCCTCTTGAGGGAAATGTTTTTGGAGGGATGCCCTATCCCTCTTATGTTAAGAGAAATGCACAACATTAAATAATCCCTGTTGAGGGGTGCATGCTAAGGCCTCCTTAATTGTTATTTGTTTCCCACCATGAATATCCAAAAGAGCATGAGATTTGGACGATGACATAATATATGTTATGCCCCAAGTCTATTATTGAACCCGATTCTATTATTGGACCCACCTTATTCTCTTCTCTAACCCAAAGACTTGAATAACCCTCATAACTGATAAATATAAAAAATATAAACTTTATAGTAATCTTGTCAAATACAAATATTTAAAAATCTTAAAATAATTAAAATTTAGCATTTTAGCACTTGTCACATCGTTTTATAATATTTTGAAAGTTTTAAGATTTAAAATTCATTAATATGGATTGGATTTTCCGTTCATTGGGAATAATATATAAATAATGTTTAAAATATAAAAGTGGTGTCACATAATTTTATAATATTTTGAAAGTTGTTTTGTCCATTGGGTGTATCTTGGGTGGTTGAGAGGAATGATTAATACCTTCCCTACTTGGTTTCAATTCTTATAAGTGACATGATGCTCTTGTTTAGCCCCTATGTAATGATGTGTTGGCATATTTCCTTTTAAAAATATTTTCTAACTTATTCATACAAATACTACAATCCATTAGTGACTAGCTTATGTAAACCCTTTCTACGTATAAAATGTACTTCACTTTCTTTTTAACATTATATTCAAATTAATTGAACTAAACCATCATATTATTATTATTTTCAAAAGACAATAAAAATATTCCAATTTACAAATAGTTGATTTATTAATAAATTGAAATATTCCTTTTTAATGTATATACACATTTAATATAAACATAACATTTTAAATTAATACTAATTAGTTCGCAAAAACAATAAAATATTATGTAAACCCTTTCTACATATAAAATGTACTTCACTTTCTTTTTAACATTATATTCAAATTAATTGAACTAAACCACCATATTATTATTATTTTCAAAAGACAATAAAAATATTCCAATTTACAAATAGTTGATTTATTAATAAATTGAAATATTCCAATTTACAAATAGTTGATTTATTAATAAATTGAAATATTCCTTTTTAATGTATATACACATTTAATATAAACATAACATTTTAAATTAATACTAATTAGTTCGCAAAAACAATAAAATATTCCAATTTACAAATATTTGATTTATTAATAAACTTGAAAAAAAAAGTTGAGTCATCTTTTATCAAGCTATTTTTCCATAATCAATAAAAACTAATATTGTTTTAATACGATAAATAAAAACTAATATTATTTTCATATAATTGCATCATAAATGGTCATTCAAAGAACCATAATAAAACATGTTACATTTGATTTATTTATAATAATCTTTAATAATAATAAAAATTCGATTCGATTTTAAAAAACTTTTTCAAAATTGTTCCATATTCAATGATAAAAGAAAGTATTAATTTTTCAACATATAAAGTATTAATGTTAAAATTGACTACTAAATCTTCGTAACATATTAATATGTAAAGTTGGAAATTCAAGATACTCACAAAGTAATTCTCCACTTTAGAAAAAGGACTCACAAAGTTATGGAGCTGGAAAATCAAAATCCTCACAAAGTGATTCTCCACTTAAAAATAAGTCTCATAAATGTATGAAATTCAAGATCCTCACAACGTCATTCTCAATGGTTAAAAAACTCGTTTAAATGTATCTTCTATTTGGTCAAGAAGTTTATTTATCTATCTTGTTTAAGAGAGTTGTAAGTGAATTTTATTAAACTAAATGGTTATTTAAGTTTATATTTAAGAGAGGATTTTTATTATGTTTTTTAATATCAATTAAATTTATTTAATTTTATATTTTATTAAAAATGAATATATATATATATAT
>LPNX010368541.1:111451-298987 GCA_001517045.1 Pseudotsuga menziesii
CCTCCCTCCCCTTATATAAATTCTCTTTTATTCTTTCTTATGTGGGAATACTGCATGGCCAATGAAAATACATTCAAAAATCTATTTGGCAAGGTGGGAAATAAAACCACTGAAAGTTTCCATTGGTTAAATGGGAAGTTGTTAAAGGACCTAAAGATCATGGGGGTTTAGGAATAAGAGACCTCAAGATAATGAATTTAGCCATGGGTTACAAACTACTCTGGTGTCTAGTCTTGGGAAAAAAAGAATGGTGGAAATAAATTATTCGAAAAATATGCATAAAAATCCAAGGATTAAATGTTTGTACATTTATGGGTGGGAGGGGACTGGATCTAAAATTTGGCATCTATGTAAAATGGCTCGAAATCTAATCCAAGAGGGGTTATTTGGATCCCAGGGAATGGAAACCATATCAATCTATGGGAATATAGTATTTTAGATCAAGCTCCCTTATTAAGCAGAGTTGAGCTTTCAAGTACAAAATATTGGCTTTGTGTCCAAGGATTTAAGACTCTATTTCATATTTTAGAGTGGGATCAAGATGGGAGGTGGCATGGATGGCATAGGGAGGATATCCCAACAAATTTAGTGCGCAAATTTGATATTCTTCTTTCATCTCTTCATGGGGATGTTCTAACTGGACATAGAAGAAAAGACAATAGAGGTTGGGGGAAGCATGGAAGGCACATTATGAAGGAACACTATGAGAAATTAATTCATGAGCATCCACATCCACCTTTTTCCAGACTATGGGACAAGATCTATTTTAATATGGACTCCCCAAAATAAATTCATTTTTTTGGGTCTTAGTGATTCACAAGAATATTCTCATAGATGAAAACTTGAAGAAGAGATAGATATCAGGTCCTTCTCGTTGCATCTTTTGTAAAAGAGAAGAGGAGACCATCAACCATATTTTTTTTGGATGTGCCTACACTTAGCAAGTTTGGGATCTCCTTCTTTAGGAATTAAATCAAAGTGTTTCCCTTCCTTCAAATTGAAGTGATTTATTTCTAACTTGGTGAAGTAGTTACTCAGGATCCTTATTAAACAAGCTGTCTCTAGCTCGGATTCAGAATTCTCTTCCCAAATACATGTGTTGGAAAGTATGGACAACTAGAAATAAACAAATATTTGACATTACTCAAAATCCTCCTCTGCATGTAGCTATTAGCTCAAAATTCCTTCTTTGTGAATCTCTTCTCAGTCAGGGTTTGTCTCACCTCTCCTCGAAACCCTTAACAAGTATGGAGAAGCACTAAGTTTAGGATTTCTTAGCCAACTCCCTTCAATCCAATATGTATAAATAACATCTCTAACGCTATGAAGAAATATAAACTTGATGCTATGAAGAAGAACATGATGTAGATCTAGCTACATGATATTTCTCACAAGCATGCACAAGGAAAATAGAGAGAAGAATAATGAGACTAAATACAAGAGATGTGAAGAATAGTAATTGACTATTGACAAAATTAATTGATGATTCATTAATGATGAATATTAAATTTTTAATACATCCTTATAAAGGAAAGTAGGGTTGTTAGAAGACAACTCATGCTAGCTCATAAATCATGCTTACTAAATATGATAAACCCCCATAGGTGACAAAATCACTTTCCAAATCAGTCAAGGAGCTTGCGAATTGGATAAAGCATGAGTGATGGAAAAGCATGCTAATCATGGAATCTAGAGAGAAAGTCATGGAGGATGAGTTGGTCACAAAAGATGTCAGTTTCTAAGTTTGACTAGCTTTCCCTTATCCACTGAAAAGTAGGATAAAGTTGTATAAAGGCAGAAAAGACAAGAAGACACATTTTCCATTTTGGGTAGTCAATAAAGTTTGAAGAATCTAACCAGAATCAGTATAAAGGCGATCTCGTGGTAAATATGGCAAGTATTTACCAAGTGGTGCTAGTGGATGCCAACTATCTAGGCTAGTACATAGGAAATTAACCAGAAATGATTAATTATTGTTATACTAAGTATTGAGTGAGTTTATAATATTTTAACACCCTGCTTTAAGTTCGACTTTATGATGGTGTATCTAAAATAATAAGAAATATAGATCTATATAGGACCCAACAACAAGGCTATGGTCACCCTTTACAATTATTTATGTCCATAAAAGTGAGGAAAGAGGCAAAACCACGTGGGGAAAATCCTGTTGAGATTACAACATCAGGAGTCATTCTCCAGTATTGTGAGTAATAGAAAGATAATATACTTGTGTAGTCCTACAAATATCCTCATCTGATTGGGGTGGTGATGTTGTAAAGTCTTGTGAGTAATATCAAGATAGTAGACTTGTGTAGTCCTACAAATACCCTCATATGATTGAGGTGGTGATGTAATAGACTTGTGTAGTCCTACAAATATCCTCATATGATTGAGGTGGTGATGCAATAGACTTGTGTAGTCCTACAAATATACTCATATGATTGAGGTGGTGATGTAGTAGACTTGTGAGCAATATCAACTTCTACAAATATCCTCATGTTGTGAGGTGGTGTGCTTTACTATGTAAAGTAGATATACTATGTGATGTATGGCTAGTCATGGTCAACATGTGCTACAAGTCTCCTTTAGGGATTAGCTACCCCTAGAGTGATTTACTTTAGCATATGACTATATGACATGGGGCAATACATATGATCATAGGTTCGGAAATGATCTTATGAGTATGATATGATTAATTAATGAAAATACATATGGACCATGTAGAGATATTTAATATAAGCACAGCGATAGAGAGAGAATTTGAATTGCATATGTTGCCACCAAGTAAAATTGAAATTGATTAGATATTAGTTGAGTGTTAATTATGGTAAACAAGTTCAGTTAATTGAGGAATCAATTCCTTAATTTATGCAAGTGGTTATTGGAAATAAACATTGATGGAGATGCACTAGTTCTATTCAGTTACATTCAGTTCTATTCAGTTACATTCAATTTTGTTCAGTTACATTCAGTTCTATTCAGTTACATTTAGTTCTGTTCAGTTACATTTAGTTCCATTCAGTTACACTCAGTTCTGTTCAGTTACATTCAATTCTATTTAGTTACATTCAGTTCTGTTTAGTTACATTCAGTTCAGCTCAATTACATTTAGTTCAGCTCAATTACATTCAGTTCAACTCAGTTAACTACTCAATTAGAGTTAGTTAATTAATGTAAGGTGCATATCTTCTTGTGGGAGATAATTATGGAGTGCCAACTTGACACCAGATTAGTATGGGGTGCATGATCAAAGATGGATCGGTGGTCTAAGTGTCAACAAGTTGCTACTACATGCAAACATTCTATTTTTGTTGTAAAACCTAATTTTACTTGTTATTAAAGTGTTATGCACTTGGCAAGTTAGATACAGTGTTCCATTCGATCTCCTCTCGCTGGTGCTCTCAGTGAAAGCAATCTGCTATTATTTTGTAATCATTCTCTGCTACTAATCTATCATACTCTAAGATCATTTGCTGGGTTTTTCATCCTCCGAATCAGTGGAGGGTTTTCCTAGGGTATATCCTGTGTTCTGTGGTTTGATTTATAACTTTGAATTAATGATGTGATTTATATGCACTGTTTTTATGGATTAAAGTTTTAAAGTTCAAGTTTCTTCATATTTTTCTCAATCACTAACATGGTATCAGAGCAAGGGAGGGATTAAGATTAGTTTTGTGAAAACACTCTAAGCCTCTACAGATCTTGAAGCATTGATCAAGAGTGTGAAGCAATGGATTTTATATATGTCCGACCAAAAGATAGACTCAAAGGAACATCCAACTTCAATACATGGAAAGTGAGGGTGTTCAATATTCTAGAAGAACATGATATAGACTCTTTTGTGACCACTGTGATCGAAGATCCCATTACAAATGCAGGAAGGACAAATTACAAAAATAATCAAGCAAAGGAAAAGAGGATCATATATGACTCCATGAAGGACAACCTCATGTCTGTGATCACTCCATTGAAGATGGTGACAGAGTGTTTTGACACACTCACGAATCTCTATGAGAAGAAAGATCCTACTCAAAAGAGGGATTTGAAGAACAAGTTGCACAACATGAATATGGAGAAGGATGAGACCGTGGCATCTTTCTTCACCAAGATTTCACTAGTGAAGGATCAACTAGTAAGCATTGGTGTGGAGACAGGTGAGGATGATATTGTTCAAACTGCCATTGATGGGCTCCCTGCCTCATGGGAGACCTTTATTGCTGTGGAAAATGGAAGAGAAGAGAAAACCAACTTCGAAAGACTCTGGCATGACTGCATTCAAGAAGAAGGGAACATCCCAAACAAAGCAGTGCACACTGAGGAAGAGAATCTAGCTCTCATGGCTAGGACTAAGAAAGGGAGGAAGCCTTTCTCTCCCAAGAAATACTTTCATACAAAGAAGAAAGAGATTACAAAGAACTTTGAAAAATCAAAGTTTAAATGCTACTACTATGGAAAGAAAGGTCACTTTGCAAGAGAGTGCAATAAAAAGAAGAAGGATGAAGGAAATTTTCATGCCTCCACTGCTGTAGAAGAAACTCTGCATAATATTACACCCGATGATAAAGAGACTAGAAGAGAGTATTATCTTGTCTCTGCTTTGTACAGATCCATCATTTCAGGAGAAGATACATGGTTGATCGACAATAGTGCTTCCAATCACATGTCAGGGTACAAGGGTGCACTCTCCAATCTAAAGGGGAAACAATTCTCATGCATGGTGGAATTGGGAGACAATTATACATATACAATCCTAGGAGTTGGATCCACATCATTCCAGTTAAATTCAAGAGACATGCTACATATGGATGACATTTTGTATGTTCCTGGATTGAAGAAAAATCTACTCTCTGTTTTTGTCCTTGAAGATAAAGGATTATGTGTGATCTTCATGGAGAATCAAGCATACTTATGGCCAAAGAACCAAAACCTTGATATTGTTGTTATTTTAGGAGTTCAAGAAGGAGGACTCTACAAGTTCCCATGAAATATGATTTCAGCCATGGTACATCATACTATCACAAAAGATGTCAGTTTCTAAGTTTGACTAGCTTTCCCTTATCCACTGAAAAGTAGGATAAAGTTGTCTAAAGGCAGAAAAGACAAGAAGACACATTTTCCATTTTGGGTAGTCAATAAAGTTGGAAGAATCTAACCAGAATCAGTATAAAGGCGATCTCGTGGTAAATATGGCAAGTATTTACCAAGTGGTGCTAGTGGATGCCAACTATCTAGGCTAGTAGATAGGAAATTAACCAGAAATGATTAATTATTGTTATACTAAGTATTGAGTGAGTTTATAATATTTTAACACCCTGCTTTAAGTCCGACTTTATGATGGTGTATCTGAAATAATAATAAATATAGATCTATATAGGACCCAACAACAAGGCTATGGTCACCCTTTACAATTATTTATGTCCATAAAAGTGAGGAAAGAGGCAAAACCACATGGGAAAATCCTGTTGAGATTACAACATCAGGAGTCATTCTCCAGTCTTGTGAGTAATAGAAATACAATAGACTTGTGTAGTCCTACAAATATCCTCATCTGATTGAGGTGGTGATGTTGTAAAGTCTTGTGAGTAATATCAAGACATCAGACTTGTGTAGTCCTACAAATACCCTCATATGATTGAGGTGGTGATGCAATAGACTTGTGTAGTCCTACAAATATCCACATATGATTGAGGTGGTGATGCAATAGACTTGTGTAGTCCTACAAATATAATCATATGATTGAGGTGGTGATGTAGTAGACTTGTGAGTAATATCAACTTCTACAAATATCCTCATGTTGTGAGGTGGTGTGCTTTACTATGTAAAGTAGATATACTATGTGATGTATGGCTAGTCATGGTCAACATGTGCTACAAGTCTCCTTTAGGGATTAGCTACCTCTAGAGTGATTTACTTTAGCACATGACTATATGACATGGGGCAATACATATGATCATAGGTTCAGAAATGATCTTATGAGTATGATATGATTAATTAATGAAAATACATATGGACCATGTAGAGATATTTAATATAAGCACATCGATAGAGAGAGAATTCGAATTGCATATGTTGCCACCAAGTAAACTCGAAATTGATTAGATATCAGTTGAGTGTTAATTATGGTAAACAAGTTCAGTTAATTGAGGAATAAACTCCTTAATTTATGCAAGTGGTTATTGGAAATAAACATTGATGGAGATGCACTAGTTCTATTCAGTTACATTCAGTTCTATTCAGTTACATTCAGTTTTGTTTAGTTACATTCAGTTCTGTTCAGTTACATTCAGTTCTGTTCAGTTACATTTAGTTCCGTTCAGTTACACTCAGTTATGTTCAGTTACATTCAATTCTGTTCAGTTACATTCAGTTCTGTTTAGTTACATTTAGTTCAGCTCAGTTACATTTAGTTCAGCTCAATTACATTCAGTTCAACTCAGTTAACTACTCAATTAGAGTTAGTTAATTAATGTAAGGTGCATATCTTCTTGTGGAAGATAATTATGGAGTGCCAACTTGACACCAGATTAGTATGGGGTGCATGATCAAAGATGGATAAGTGTTCTAAGTGTCAACAAGTTGCTGCTACATGCAAACATTCTATTTTTGTTGTAAAACCTAATTTTACTTGTTATTAAAGTGTTATGCACTTGGCAAGTTAGATACAGTGTTCCATTTGATCTCCTCTCGCTGGTGCTATCGGTGAAAGAAATCTGCTATTATTTTGTAATCATTCTTTGCTACTAATATATCATACTCTAAGATCATTTGCTGGGTTTTTCATCCTCCGAATCAATGGAGGGTTTTCCTAGGGTATATCCTGTGTTCTATGGTTTGATTTATAACTTTGAATTATTGATGTGATTTATATGCACTGTTTTTATGGATTAAAGTTTTAAAGTTCACGTTTCTTCATATTTTTCTCAATCACTAACATGGTATCAGAGCAAGGGAGGGATTAAGATTAGTTTTGTGAAAACACTCTAAGCCTCCGCAGATCTTGAAGCATTGAGCAAGAGCGTGAAGCAATGGATTTTATATATGTCCAACCATAAGATAGACTCAAAGGAACATCCAACTTCAATACATGGAAAGCAAGGGTGTTCAATATTCTAGAAGAACATGATATAGACTCTTTTGTGACCACTGTGATCAAATATCCCATTACAAATGCAGGAAGGACAAATTACAAAAATAATCAAGCAAAGGCAAAGAGGATCATATATGACTCCATGAAGGACAACCTCATGTCTGTGATCACTCCATTGAAGACAACGGAGGAGTGTTTTGACACACTCACGAATATCTATGAGAAGAAAGATCCTACTCAAAAGAGGGATTTGAAGAACAAGTTGCACAACATGAATATGGAGAAGGATGAGACTGTGGCATCTTTCTTCACCAAGATTTCACTAGTGAAGGATCAACTAGTACGCATTGGTGTGGAGACAGATGAGGATGATCTTCTTCAAACCGCCATTGATGGGCTCCCTGCCTCATGGGAGACCTTTATTGCTGTGGTAAATGGAAGAGAAGAGCAACCCAAATTCAAAAGACTCTGGCATGACTGCATTCAAGAAGAAGAGAACATCCCAAACAAAGCAGTGCACACTAAGGAAGAGAATCTAGCTCTCATGGCTAGGACTAAGAAAGGGAGGAATCCTTTCTCTCCCAAGAAATACTTTCATACAAAGAAGAAAGAGATTACAAAGAACTTTGAAAAATCAAAGTTTAAATGCTACTACTATGGAAAGAAAGGTCACTTTGCAAGAGAGTGCAATAAAAAGAAGAAAGATGAAGGAAAGTTTCATGCCTCCATTGCTGTAGAAGAAACTCCGCATAATATTACACTCGAAGAGAAAGAGACTAGAAGAGAGTATTATCTTGTCTCTGCTTTGTCCAGATCCATCATTTCAGGAGAAGATACATGGTTGATCGACAATAGTGCTTCCAATCACATGTCAGGGTACAAGGGTGCACTCTCCAATCTAAAGGTGAAACAATTCTCATGCATGGTGGAATTGGGAGACAATTATACATATACAATCCTAGGAGTTGGATCCACATCATTCTAGTTAAATTAAAGAGACATGCTGCATATGGATGACATTTTGTATGTTCCTGGATTGAAGAAAAATCTACTCTCTGTTTCTGTCCTTGAAGATAAAGGATTCTGTGTGATCTTCATGGAGAATCAAGCATACTTATGGCCAAAGAACCAAAACTTTGATACTGTTGTTATTTTAGGAGTTCAAGAAAGAGGACTCTACAAGGTCCCATGAAATATGATTTCAGCCATGGTACATCATACTATCAGCCCATGCGAGCTTTGGTATAGGAGACTCAAAGATCTCCACTTTAGAGCACTTCCTGGTCTACAACGAATGGTGAAAGGTATGCCTAGTTTCGATTCTGTTCATGATTCTATCTGTCGAGGTTGTGCTTTAGGAGAGAATGTTAAAAAGAAGTTTCCTAGCATCCATACTAGATATAAAGTCATCCTTGACTTAGTACATTCAGATCTATGTGGACCCATGTCTACCCCTTCCCTTAGTGGGTACATTTACTATGTTTTATTCATTGATGATTTCTCCCATAAGGCCTGGATTTACTTTATGAAATCCAAAAGTGAAACCTTCTGTATATTCCAAGAATTTAAAGCCTTGGTAGAAAGCCAGAAAAGTAGGCATATCCGTTCCCTAAGGTCTGATAATGGAGGAGAGTTTGAATCAAATTCCTTTAATGAGTTTTGTAGTGATGCATTGATATGTAGACAATTAATAGTTCCTTACAACCCACAACAGAATGGGGTTGTAGAGAGAAAGAATAGAACTGTTTGTGAGGCTGCAAAATCCTGTTACATGATCATGATATTTCTGCTTATTTATGGGAATAAGCTACTAGTACAGCAGTGTACATTCAGGATAGAAGTCCGCATGCAGCTCTTGATGAGAAAACACCTGAAGAAGTGTTCACTAGTGGAAAAATAGACATATCACATCTTCATATTTTTGGATGTCCTGTGTATATTCACATTCCAAAAGAAAAGAGAACCAAGATGGAACCTTCTAAAAGAAGGGAACTTTTGTTGGCTACAGTGAGACCTCCAAATCATTCTGAATCTATGTACCTGGTGAGAGACATGTTGAGGTAAGTCGGGATGTGACTTTCCATGAGGAGGAAACATTCAAGCGGTCAAAAGAGATTGAATGTGATCCAGGGATAGAGGAGACTCAGATTCCTACTTCAAAAAATCATGAGAATGATTCTTCCCCTTCTTAGATTCAGAGGGAGAATCCAACAGAGCCTATAGAGTTACCTGCCATTGATGAACCAATTGAACTAGTTAATGAACCTCCTACAAAGAGGAGGGAAACATGGTGTTGTCATATATTGAGAGATGTTGAGAAGCATGGAGCACCGGTGGGAACTTCTAGAAAGTGCATGCATCCTGATAGATATTCAGGATATGTTGCATTGATGAGCAACATCAGTGACTCTGAGCCTTCATCTTATGAAGAGGCTGCAAGGAAACAAGTATGGAAAGATTCTATGACAGAAGAGTATCATTCTATCCTGAAGAACGATGTTTGGGATATTGTTCCCAGACCCGAGAGGAAGTTAGTTGTTACTTCCAGATGGATTTACAAGATAAATCATGCTACAGATGGTAGTGTGGACAAGTTCAAAGCCAGATTTGTTGCACGAGGATTGTCTCAGAAAGATGGCATTGACTATGAGGAGAATTTTGCTCCAGTGGCCAGGTATACTACTATCAGATCTATTATTTCACTTGCATCAATATTAGGCTAGAAGCTTCACCAGATGGATGTGAAGAATGCCTTCCTCAATGGTGAGGTTGAGGAAGAAGTTTACATTGAGCAGCCTGATGGTTTTGTGATACATGGGAAGGAATCCCATGTATGCAAATTGAAGAAAGCCATGTATGGGTTAAAACAAGCTCCTCGATCTTGGTACGCTAGAATAGACAATTACCTTCAGAAACTGGGTTTCTTGAAAAGTGATGCAGATTCCAACTTGTACTTCAAAGTAGTGGAGAACCAGCGTCTGATATTGGTTCTATATGTTGATGATATTTTCCTCATTGGAGAGGAAAAATTGATTGCTGAGTGTAAGAGCTGGGAGCTTACCTTAGAGTTTGAGATGAAAGACTTAGGTATTATGCACTACTTCCTAGGTCTTGAGATTTGGAAGAGGAATGATGAGATATTTCTATCTCAAGGGAAGTACACAGTGGACATCTTGTGAATATTTGGCATGGTGGATTGTAAATCCATAAACACTTCAATGGAATCCAATTTGAGGAAACTCCATGAGACTGAGACTGGACGGGATCTAGTGGACCCCACATTATACAGACAGTTGATTGGCTCGTTGATGTACTTGATACATTCAAGGCCAGACATCTGCTATGTAGTTAGCATCTTGAGTCAGTTCATGACTGATCCTAGACACATACATTAGGTTGCATGTAAGCACATCTTGAGGTACCTCCACGGTAAAATTGCTTATGGACTAAGGTATGCCTCCAATGGTGGAGTTTTATTGCTTAGATATACTAATTTTGATTGGGGTGGCAGCATTGTTGATCAGAAGAGCACTTCCGGATACTGTTTCAGCTTGGGTTCTGCTATGATTTCTTGGTCTAGCAGAAAGCAGGGCTCAGTTTCCCAAAGCATAGCAGAGGATGAGTACATTGCTGCTAGTACTGCTTGCAGAGAAGCAGCGTGGCTGAGAAAGATACCTAGAGGATTACTCAGTGTAAAGATAGAACCTATAGTGATCAGGTGTGAAAACCAGAGTTGCATAAAGCTTTCCGAGAATCACATGTTTCATGACAAGTTGAAACACATACAAATGAAGTATAACTTCATTCAAGACATGGTCCAGAAAGGTATGGTAAAACTTAAGTATATATCTAATGAGGAGAAGATTACAGATGTGACGACAAAGCCTCTATCTGTGATGAATTTTAAACACTTCCGAGATAAGCTTGGTATGGCAGAGAATGTCTCCCTCACTTAGAGGGAGTGTTGAGATTACAGCATCAGGAGTCATTCTCCAGTCTTGTGAGTAATAGAAAGATAATAGACTTGTGCATTCCTACAAATATCCTCATCTGATTGAGGTGGTGATGTTTTAAATTCTTGTGAGTAATATCAAGATAGAAGACTTGTGTAGTCCTACAAATACCCTCATATGATTGAGGTTGTGATGTAGTAGACTTGTGTAGTCCTACAAATATCCTCATATGATTAAGGTGGTGATGTAGTAGACTTGTGTAGTCCTACAAATATCCTCATATGATTGATGTGGTGACGCAGTAGACTTGTGAGTAATATCAAGTTCTACAAATATCCTCATGTTGTGAGGTGGTGTGCTTTACTATGTAAAGTAGATATACTATGTGATGTATGGCTAGTCATGGTCAATAGGTGCTACAAGTCTCCTTTAGGGATTAGCTACCCCTAGAGTGATTTAATTTAGCATATGACTATATGACCTGGGGCAATACATATGATCATAGGTTCGGAAAAAATCTTATGAGTATGATATGATTAATTAATGAAAACATGTATGGACCATGTAGAGATATTTAATATAAGCACAAAGATAGAGAGAGAATTTGAATTGCATATGTTGCCACCAAGTAAACTCGAAATTGATTAGATATCAGTTGAGTATTAATTATGGTAAACAAGTTCAGTTAATTAAGGAATCAACTCCTTAATTTATGCAAGTGGTTATTGGAAATAAACATTGATGGAGATGCACTAGTTCTGTTCAGTTACATTTAGTTCTGTTCAGTTACATTCAATTCAGCTCAGTTACATTCAGTTCAGCTCAGTTACATTCAATTCAACTTAGTTAACTACTCAGTTAGAGTTAGTTAATTAATGAAAGGCACATATCTTCTTATGGGAGATAATTATGGAGTGCCAGCTTGACACTAGATTAGTATGGGGTGTATGATCAAAGATGGATCAGTGTTCTAAGTGTCAACAAGTTGTTGTTACATGCAACCATTCTATTTTTGTTGTAAAACCTAATTTGACTTGATATTAAAGTGTTATGCACTTGGCAAGTTAGATACAATGTTCCATTCGATCTCATCTCTCTGGTGCTCTCGGTGAAAGCAATATGCTATTGTGTTTTAATCATTCTCTGCTACTAATCTATCATACTCTAAGATCGTTTGCTGGGTTTTTCATCCTCCAAATCAGTGGAGGGTTTTCCCAGGGTATATCCGGTGTTCTATGGTTTGATTTATATCTTTGAATTATTGATGTGATTTATATGCATTGTTCTTACGGATTAAAGTTTTAAAGTTCAAGTTTCTTCATATTTTTCTCAAACATTAACAAATCCTCCCTCAAGAAAGGACAAAGGCACAAAATGAACAACATGTCTTCATTATATCTTTTTGTTCACTTGAATAAGCTGACTGAACTACTTCTTGAAGATATCGATGAAGAAGTTGTAAAATCTATGATAATGCGCTAGAGTGTAGTATGTACGAGAAAGAAGAGGAGATACTCCTTGTATCATCATATGGTGAAAGAGGAGCATTATATGAATGATTCTTACTTCTAACATACTTTTATTTGCAAAAAAAATATGAAAAGGAAAAGAGATCTGTGCATACTCCTTCCCAAAGAGTAAAAAATCCAACACAATCAGTTCCTTGTATAGCTACAAAATGGTGAAATGGACCATGTATTTTCTTTTCAAACTGATGTAGCACCTTCCCAAATATGAAATGAGGTTGAAATGAATTTGAAATTTCATAAATATTATCATATGGAGAAGATAAAACCAAAGGTATATTGTCTCCATGAAGATATAGGGCCATAGTAGGAAGAGGACGAGCAACTGGGGAAAACTGATGAATGTGTTAGTCAGAATGATAGATGGACTTGAAATCTAAACCATAGATGTTTAGATCAGAAACAAACATCTATAACAGAATTCCAAGGATGAATAATTTCATGGATAACCAACCAATGAAAAATAGAAAAGACTTGAAACCATTATATATAAGTAACACTGCATAGGAGACCAATAAGGAATCAATTAGTGAACTTGGGGTTTGTATAGTATTAGGATTATTCAAAGGATGGGTAAATGGTATGGATGATGTCATACCATGCATATCAGCCTGAAAAAATTATTCTAAATCATATTCATAATAATTTGAATGGAGAGAGAAAAAGCCAGATAAAGACAAGTCAGGATCTAGTGAAAAAACACAATCATTGGGAGATGGAATGTAATAAGAACACTTGGATGTGTTTCCTTTCTTCTTGAATTTCTTCAATGAACCTTCATTAGTAGGATTTGATATTTCATCTTCATTATCTGACTTTGGATTCTTCTTGTTCACTATTTGCTTCTCTTTTGACTTTGCATTATTATTTCTATAAACTATAAGAGAATGATCCTTTCACTTGGATATTTTAAGAGCACACATCTGGATCAATTTATCTTTCTCCTTTGTAAGTGAATCAAAGAATGTACTCAAAGAAGGAATTTTCTAATTCGAAATAGGAAGCCTAGTTGCATGAAAAGTTGACACAAAAACTAAGTATTCGGGACCCAATTTTGAAAGGATGGAAAGAATCAATTGATATTCCTTCTTCTCAATCCCACATTTCTTAAGAAATAGAACGAGTGACTTGAATTTGGTGAAGAAACCTTCAATGGATTCGAAACTGCTTGGGATGGATGAGAATAACTCATTCTCCAACTGATACACTCTTATCTCATCTTGTACTCCAAATAAAGACTCAATTTTGGTCCATACTTGGTTTGGAGTAGTCAAACCATTTAGATAAAAGAAAAGATCAAGAGAAATTGAGAGATAAAGAAATCCATATGTTTCATCCAACCTATTATGCCACTTGGATTTCTTAACAGTAACATTGGGTTCATTTTCTAAATCCAAAGAAACTCTTTATAGTCCCTTACTATGCAACAAAATGCCAAATTTGGATTTCCATTAATGATAGTTGAAGGGAGTCAAGATCATAGTTGAAGATGAATCCATGCTAAGAAGTTGATGCGCTCTTGAAGATACTCTCTGCAACTTGCACAAATATAAACTAGGAGAAAATCTTGTAAGCTCAATTCAAGCTCCTCTTTAGAGAGGGACATGAGACTAAATGCGTTCTGATGTAGAGAACTGATAGCTCCTCAACTCTGTAGAACTTGACAACCTGAGAAATCTAATACTATGTAGAAATTGCAGCTCTAATACTATGAATAAATAGAGACTTGATGCTATGAATAAGCATAAGATGTAGATCTAGCTCCATGATATTTCTCATAAGCATGCATATGGAAAATAGAGAGAAGAATAATGAGACTGGATACAAGATACGTGAAGAATAGTAATTTATTATTTATCAAATGAATTGATGATTCATTAATGATGAATATTACATTGTTAATACATCCATACAAAGTAAAATAGAGTTGCTAGAAGACAACTCATGCTAGCTTATAAATCAGGCTTAATAAATATGATAAATCCTCATAGGTGACTAAAGCACTTTCCAAATCAGTCAAGGAGCTCACGAATTGGCTAAAGCATGAGTGATTTGTCATGAGTTATGGAAAATCATGCTAATCATGTAATATGGAGAGAAAATCACGGAGGATGAGATGGTTACAAAAGATGCCAGCTTCTAAGTTTGACTAACTTTCGTTATCCACTGAAAAGCAGGATAAAGTTGTCTAAAGGCAGGAAAGACAGGAAGGTGTAGTTTCCATTATGGGTAGTCAATAAAGTTGACATAATCTAAGCAGAATCAGTGTAAAGGTGCTCCTAGGGTAAATATGACAAGTATTGACCAAGTGGTGCTAGTGGATTCCAACTATCTAGGCTGGTTCATAGGAAATTAGCCAGAAATGATTAATTATTATTATCCTAAGTATTGAGTGGGTTTACAATATTCAAACACAATCCTTGCCTAAAATGGATCGTTTATACTCCGTCTTGGAAATTAGATATTCCTCCCAAGGGTTTTCAAAGTTGGTTGGATCAACAACAATGTCATGTGATTTTATTTGATGATGCCTCAAAAGGTAATCCCGAGGAAGGAGGTGCACAGGGGATTCTTCTTGATCCCATGTAACGTCCCCGAACCTCTGACCGATGAAGAGGATGCTACCATAACATTATCTATTCGAGCACTAGCCCCATGAACATACACATAAAAGTTGAAATGCTTTGAACTAAAACATGCATACAATATTACCATACAGCGGAAGCAAACCATACATTCAATCATTTAGCATGTTCATTGTAATTCATTATCAAATGTAAATTGCAGGGATGAAACACAAGAATACTTATCTTATGAAGAAGAATGCCCCGCAACCAGCTATGTCACTGCAACGTTCCAGCCAACCATAGGGCAGTGTGCTCCTTAATTTCTCAGCAACACTGCCACCCCTGAGCTGGGCATGATTCCCCAAGGAATAAGAAACTAAGCAGGCTCACACATAGCCAAAGATACACAACAGTACATATCCAAGCTAACGTAGTTGGGTTTATCAGACCATTAGGGAGCTGGGAAAAGCTGACTACTAAGATGGTGGGCTCACTGAAGAGATAAGGACACCTGCACCAGAACTAGACTGACTTCTAGGACACCCACACACATCCAACACAAGGAATCAGTCCCTTCTCTGCTACACAGTCCCTCAGGCCCTGACTTCCCTTCTAGTGCTATTCAGGGGGTGTGGAGAAGAAAGCCAACCCTCTAGCTCTGTTTATGAGGTTCCCGAACACATTAGGTTTATCAAGCATACCAAGCCTTCATTCCCACCCCAATATAGTCCAAAGACCAACCACTACATACACACAGAAAAATCGAGCAATTCATAGCTCTAGGGAAGAAAAGCAAAGACTACTGTAGCCAAAATGGTGATACATAGCTTAGACTGAGCAAGACAACCTTGGAGTTGTTCTTGGCCCTGACGTGGCCAAAACAACTTAGCAATAATCCACACTCGTTGGGAAAAACAACAGCCACGATTTATCTATTGAAAACGAAGGGAAAGACATAACCCGATTGGGAAAGGGATCAGACGCAATAGACTCTCAGCATGGAGATGGATTCGTATACACATACCCACAAATTGAAGGAAATTGCACACACATCCAAAATTCAAAGTGGAAGACTGAACTGATCATGGTATGCATGCGTGAGGACAATATGCATGGCCAATCTAGAATCGGGAATGCCCCAAAACGGCTCCCCAGCTCTCTGCGTGAGGGAAAAATCCCAAAACCTGTGTGTGAGGAGAGAAAACGACCGTCTCTGCGTGAGGATGGGCAAGAATGGAAGAATGGGGTGTGGTCTCTTCTGGCCCACGTGAGGGTGAACGAGTCTCCTGGTGGAGTGTGTGTGTGGGCAAGGACTGACAGTCCTGCCACACACCACTTCCCAGCAATAACTGCCCAACTAACATCAGAGGCTTTTAATTTGGTAGTTGACTGATTGAGACAAGGAAAGGTGAGTAAGTCAAAATGGTGGGTGACAACTAAAGGGGTTAAACAACTGACACTTGGATTTTTCCCATTGGCCCCAAGGGTTAAATAATTTCCCTCCCTATCCTTAGGAAAATCATGCCCTTTTCATTATGGTTGCATTGACATAGCTGGTTGTGGGTATTAAAATGCATAATTACATGATGCCAAAAATTATAATGTGCTAGCTAGCATGAAATACCATCAGCAACGATTTTAATCACCGGAACATAAAACGTTAAATCGATGGTGGGATTTTTCCTTTAGCTCCACACCACGATTAATTACAATATATACATCATATACATTTGATGCAAATGGGGTCAAAACCGAGGTGTTACATTCCAGAGGAAACATTGCTTTAACATACAAACAGGGCTTGGGAAGAGCCATTTATAATCCAACAAAAGAATATGCTTTCTTTATTGGCCTATATTTTATTGTCTCCCTAGGTATTCATAACGTCTTAGTCATTGTGTACTCTCTTCTTATAATCTCGCAATCTAGAAAAAGAACTCCATTGGATGATTTGATCCTCGAGAGGGTTCAATTCTGTTTTGTTAATATTTTGTGGGGAATAAAAGAATGAGACTTGGTGCATGTTCGAAGACTCGACAACTCAGTAGCTAATCGACTTTCCAATCAAGCTACCAACTTAGGAAAAGGTGCTCTTGTTCAATTTGGGGGGCTATTTCTCAACTTGTGGCTCCCCTAAGGTTTTATTTTTGAATATGAAACTTTAGATTAATTGTCCCCCTCCTTGCATGCCACCCACCAATGTTTCAAAATTTGAAACTCGGTCATTAAGACTTCATTAACCTCACACATGGGAGAAGTCTCTCATATCCTTGTTCAGGTGTTCTTTGATCTCTACTATGGTTTTATGGTGGTTCAAGGCTTTCACTCCAATGCATTAACTTTTTTTTAGAGCTCTTTCCCTGGCCTGAAGGACGTTGGGGTTTTCCTCTCATGGTTTGGAGGTTTGATGTTGATTTCTTTGGTGGATTTCCATTGGCGGTTTATTTTGGGATGGAAGTGTTTTCTTTGCATGGTTTCGAGACCCTCCCTATTGACCTCTTGTAGGGATGGGGTTGTGATTTGGTGTGGTTTGGGGTATGTCAATCCAAGTCTTTTTTTAGGATGAAGGTGGATGATGTGGCTGCAACCCACTTGCAACCGAAGTTACAGAATTGGATGAGGGTTTGAGGGAGGTGAAGGAGGATATACACGAGACTTGCAATCCACCTTGCTCAAGACAAATTCTCAACTGTAAGGTGTCTTGTCTAATATCCATGAGGTAACCACTCACATTTCTCTATTAGACCATTGGTTTGATGATTTGGAGGATCAAGTTCGTGTTCAGGGTGCACAGATGGAAAAATTGACTATTATAGTTGACATACACCAGGAAATGCTGCCTGGAAACCAATCTAGACATACCTGGAATACAGGCTCCAAGCTTGGGGATGAGGAATCTATTCATCAGTTGTCTATTGCTGCAGTCGAAATTTCAAAATCTCTTAGACAAACTAAGGATAATATATATGTTTAGGGCATCCTGTGTGGCTTCAATACTTCGGTTTTTTGTTTGTTCATGACTTGTTTATGTGTTTTCTTGCTTGGTTTGTCTTTATAGTAGTGTAGAAATATTTGTAATCATTGTAGAAATATCGAGGTTGCAAGTTGATGATAAGTTGTAGGGTAATGCTTTGTTAAACAATGAGTTGGTTTGTATTTTGGAAATTTCTATTGCCATTTTAGTTAATTTCATTGGCTTTTTATTATAAAAATCACCTAGTTTTGTTATATATATATATAGTTTCTTAATATCATTAAATTTTATAAAACAAATACAAACATATATAAAGGCAAATATACGTTATTTTATTTTATATTTAGTTTCCAAAGTTGTGAAAATATTACTAATTTATTTTATTATGTGGATGAGAATTTTTATTATTATTTTTTCAAACTTTGAAAAACTTTAATTTAATATTCATATATAATTAAAATTACATAGAGTTCAAATACATCATTTATCGCTCACATAATAAACAATAGCATATAACCATCCACTTACCCAACAAATTCACTTAGATCTAAAGCAACAACAAAAAAGAAAAATTCAAAGACTCAAATACATCAAAATACTCTAAACATCCTAAACTAGAAAATATATAAAGCTCGTGAATCTACCTTTTGATCATCAATTAGCTCTTCAAAATGAATAAAACCATCCATGACACCTCTAAACATCAAAATTAGAAAATATATAGAACTCGTGAATCTACCTCTTAATCATCAATTAGCTCTTCAAAATGAATAAAACCATCCATAACACCTATAGCCCTTTTTGGAAGTGAATATGCTCTGCCATTTAACTCACGGTATATATATATGAGCAAAGGTCACTTTAAAAAAACAATTGATCAAATCCCTTGTATTTGAAGCCCATTGATCAAGCTTAATAACTTAGAAAAATAAAATTCCTAAGTCTTGGTCAATAATTACTTCAAGGTCTCCCAAATATGAATGTAGTAAACACCACACCTAAAGAAAAACCATAAAAGGTGAGAAGTTAAGCTCGAGTATTAAAACCTCTATCAACAATGAACCACACAATAACCTCATGGTCTTTTTTGATATATAATACCATACGTGCACCACAAAATCCTTTATTAATTTTATAACCAACCATGTTTATTAGACCAACAAAAAGAATTACATTTAACAATTTTAAAATATCGTTTCTATTCCATAAATTAGTGTCAAGATAATTACGATTTTTTGTTAGCGAACTTCAAGCCACGATGAAAAAATGATTTTTTATATTATTCATATTAAGTCAAATTAAAAAGAAGTAAGAAGTGATGTTAATTTTTATTAGTTTAAAAGACAATATTCATTTGGTTTGTAAAACTAAAATTGTTTGAAAAGTAATTTTAATTAAGGTTAATATAATCTTTGCAATATTACATTTACATTTTATCAATTTATTAGTTATGGTATTATTAATTTGATTTTTATTTTTATTTTTTAACAATTATGTTGAAAATAATTAATTATTTTATATAAATAATTAAAATATATATTTATAAAAAAACTATATATTTATTTTTGTTTATTTTATGTTTAAATATATATTTTTTTATCTTTTCAAGTTTTTTATTTTTATTTTGTAATACAATTAATCTTAACATTAAATTAAGTATATAAACAAGTGAAATAGCAGCAAGGCTGCTTATACCTACCTCTTAGAAATATTTTATTGTAATATTGTATACAGTTTAAAACTAAAAGTTGATGAAATTATGAAACATTCAAACTTGCAACAATGTATTACTTGTTGCCATGGTACTTATATGTCTATGTGAGATTACTTGTTGTTTATAGGTTGTTGCATTACTTGTTACTTCTTGTAAGTGTCACTGTTTATATTTCTATGTGTATATGAATTAATTAGTTATTAAGTAAGTCCTTGAAATTAAAGATCCAAAATGAATTTACTTGTCTTTGTGTTCATAGGAGAGCTTTTGTCACTGCCAATAGCTGAGATAAGCAACATAGATGCCTAGTACTTGGCTCTTCAAAATAGTTTAATAAATATTACATAAGAAATGGATATTGAATAACATTAACAATGTTGAATGCCTAATAAATACTTAACAATATAGATATTAAAAATGTAACAACAATTGGAGATTTTGAAAAATCTGAATTCCAATGTAAGCACCAACTATTACAATGAAACTTTCAAGAAAATAGTTCTTTAAAAACATAGAATGTGTGACATTGTTGTATATAATTATATGCTAATCTAATAAAAAAAAAGCAGATTTAGCAACAAAGGGTTTTTTGGAGCAACGCCAACCTAGGGATTATAGGTCAACCGTTTGGATTCTGTGTAAGTTACATTCTAAACCTTGTGTATTTCGAAAAAGTTTGCTTGCAAAGAGTTTGAATATGTTTTTGTCTGAATATTTTTCTTTTGGGTGTCGCTCTATGGTGGTTTAACCCAAATATTGGTAGGGTAGTCTAAATTCTTGAAAGTGTGTGTACCTCCAAGTATGTCCACACTGTCTTACATACAACACACAAGGCTAATCAAGGTTTGAACCAACAACATTAGAGAAAGTACCGTAATAGTGCACCCTATTACTAATTGATCTACACCCCCAAAAAGTTCAATTTCATATATTACAATGCATTCTAGTTTCGCCTACAAATGTTATAATACATACAAATTTATTATATTTATAATATATAAATTATAGCTACAATAATAATTATAATATATACAATAATAATTATAATATGTATAAAAAAAAGGAAGGAAAAATTGCTATTCCCTACCGTTGTTATTAAAAGTAATATATTAAATAAAATCCATGAATTGTATCCTAAGTTACTAACACATCAAAATGTTATAGGAAATCAATACGATTGTTCTAGGATCAAATATAAAGAAACTTGGATTCAATTTATTACCTCCGAAGTAAGTTTCAAATCAAAGTAAAAAATAGCTAGGATAATTACAACTAAGTAATTATGCTGCCACATTGCAACTACATCAAAATCTTGATCTAAAGAGTAGGTGTGAGATTTAGTACAACAAAATTTATACATAAGTCCACACCACACCGAATAAAAGCACGTATAAAAATAGTAATGCTGCCGACATTGCCACCAGGTGGCTCTTGCCATTTTCAAATTGTCACGCCATGTGTCTTACCATCTTCGATTTGTCAAAGTAAGGGCTACTTATGCTTGTAGCAATACATGTGTGCCCGGCACAACGGAGACAGATGAGCATGATTCGTGATGCATCTATATCTACTCCTCGCTCGATGCTCACCACGTTAACTCCTAAGAGAAATCAACCCACTACAAGAAAATATCGCTCCTAAGAGAGATCAACCCAACCCAGTACAACATCGAATTGCTTCATGTACAGTCAAGAAATCCACTCTTTATTGCAGCAGGGTGCTGAAAAATCGTTCAGATGCGCTAATCATGTTTACAAGTAACAAGTATCATTTTTTCTGTCCAACATTAATCTATAGATTTGTGGAAGCTTTGAGCTGTAAATCGATCTGCATTATGAGGCGGTGTCATCTTTTCTGTAGACATCCTCAGGGATAGCAGAAAGATATAAGATAGCCAGCCAGCATAAGGAGATTGGGGATGAACGGTGAGTGAGCAACCAGATTTTTCTGGCTGCAACAATCTCTATACTCCGGCATCAAAATGAGTCTTCTGTAATGCGATTTGAAAGGTCAAAGGGTTTGTAAAATGTAGATCTGGTATATTTTGCATGGATTTCATATCGATTTAGATGTCCTGACCTAGTTATTTATGTTTATTGCAGGCATATACAATCATCTTACAGGGAATTTCTGAAATTTATAGACAATAATGGAAGCCTCTCTTCCAGGCTTTGATTATGCATGAATGGATTTTGGCCTTTGCACCTGCTATATGTACTTTATCTGTGACATGGAAACTCAAGGTGAGCGAGTGAGCGTCACAAGCTCCAAAAGCAGGACAGTATGAAATCATAGATCTCCTGGCATGACAACTGTTCAGAGCAGCGTTGTGGTCGTCGCATTGATATGGAGAATTACCTTGTCAAATAAAAAACAGTGATACGGCGAACTCACATCAAACCAACTGAAAGTATCCTAACAATTTATAGGTTCTTTGTTTAGCTACACTATTTTTTTAAAGCAATTTACAGGTTCTTTGTTTAGCTACACTATTTTTTTAAAGCCTGTAAACAAGTAACAGCTTTAATGAACACAGATAGTAATCATACTAAATCAGACAAACGACTACAAATTTTCAAATATTATAACTTTTCTCAAAGAATACAATCACAATACAGTGTACTTTTCTGCAAATCCAAATATAAACACGGAATCTACAATTGTGCAAAAACATTGAGTTAAACCCAGCTCTAAAAAAATCCGGTAAGCTATTTGGTCGTTTTCAGATTTATTTTGACAAAAATCGTTGCAGGAAAATGTTTGTAATTTCCGTGTAGAGCAGATCGTATGCGCGCGTAGTGTGAAATATTTTAAATATGGCAATGCATCAGATGCTCAGCGTGCGTACCGGACGAGCCAAGGAAGCTTCTCGACGGCTTTCTGAACTCTCCCGTGGACGTGAAAGAATACCCTGGCTGCTACGTTTTTCTGGCAGACATGCCCGGCCTTATAGACACCGACATCAAGGTGTGTTAAAAGCGTTGAAATCGTCAAATTTTACCTGTTTTCCCCTCTATTTTTTTCCGTCTTTATTTGGCCGTATGATAGGGTTTTGTTGATTTGTCTCTGCGGGGTTAATTGTGCAGGTTGAAGTGGAGGAGGAGAAAGTTATATGCATTAGCGGCGAGCGCAAGAAGAAAGACCAGGAACAAAACATAAAAGGGAAATGCATTCACATGGAGCGCAGGTTCGGTAAGTTCACGAGGAAATTAATTCTGCCCGTTGACTGCAATCTGCAAGAATAGCTGGCTCCGGATATAATTTTTATTTTTTTAATTTTATTATTATGACGTCATGTTGCCAATAGCTGGCTCCGGATATAATTTTTATTTTTTTAATTTTATTATTATGACATCATGTTGCCAGATGTCAACTCAAATCCAGATACCAAATTCCAAAGTTTACATCATCTTCTATCCACCAATCAGCTGTTTACAAAAATAGGTTTTTAACAAAATTAAAAAAATCTTTTACAAATCCCTAAGTCACACTTTGCAAAACAGGTTTTAATTCTTTATACCTGCATCAAAAGACACCAACTAATACCAAAGTCAAAAGAGTTTGACTTGCAATAGATTACAATATACCTTCTGCCGCATGTATAATAACATAATTTATTTTATTTTAATTATTTAATTTAAGTATTTTTAATTAATACAATAAATCTTAATATTAAATTAAGTATATAAATATCATAATCAATTTTATTTTAATTATTTAATTAAATAATTTTATTTTAATTATTTAATTAAATAATTTTAGATTAGACAAATAATTTTATTATAAAATATGTGGTCAAAGGTTAAGTTGGGAAGAATTTCCATATTTCCATGGCATTAAATATTGATAGAATATTTTAAAGATGTTGGGATTCATTATTTTTAATGAAATAGAATCCTAAGAATGGAATATGTTATTTTCCATTAATGGTTAATGATGGATGGAAAGGAATCCTCACAATTAAATATGTTATTTGATATTCATAGCACATAAAAGAATCTTAAGAATGAAATAGCACATTATTTGATATTCATAGCACATAAAAGAATCTTAAGAATGAAATAGCACATTAATAGTTAATGGTGGATAAAAAGGAATCCTCACAATTGAATATGTTATTTGACTTTCATAGCACTCCATGTGTTGGATGTCTCTAAGCGAGCTCATATTATTATCATAGTGAATGAAAAAGAATTATAAGAATGGCATATATTAGTTAAGACTTTCTTGTAATTATGTAAAGTGTGTCAATAAGTGAGTTGTCACATTTGTAATTATGTAAAGTGTGTCAATAAGTGAGTTGTCATTTATGTGAGATCAAAGTTGATGGCATATAACATAATGGTTATAAGAGTTGTCATTTATGTAAAACCAAAGTTGATGCCATATACATTATGGTTATAAAATCAATATTTAAGGATCATAAAAGGGTGAGAAGTTTATGGTATGAATACATATTATTAAATGTTTAAAAATATAGATGTGTTAAATATTGGATTAAATTGTTTTAAGCGGTAATTTTATTGACTAAATTAGTTGTTTAATTTATATTGTATATGGAATACTAAATTTTGTTGATTTTTTTTTGAGTATTAGTTGTTATTGTTATTAATGGTTGAGTTGCTTTTTAATTAGATATTTTAGGAACCAAGAAGAATCCATGGAGACTCTCTAATGTATTACTATGGTAACCATTTTTTATTTCTTGAATAAAACATTAAACATGATTTCTAGTATGTTTTTTTTCCTCATAAGAGTTAAATAAAACAGTGAACATGCTTTAAGGATTTTTATCTTAGGCATTTACATAAAGAATATGAAACCAATTGCAATGCTTTATTTCTGTGGATAATATGTATTCAATTTGAAGTGTTTAAGAATTGCTTGAAGTCATGAAATCCATTTTGTTGGGTGTAAGAACAATAGTTTCACTTTCTTTTAATGGGAAACTATGGTATCATGTACTAATGGTGTTACACCATTATTGAAGAATATATTTAGAAAAATGTTTTATAGTTATGTTTTCCTTTTAGGAAAATGTCTATAGTTTTCTAACATGGATTCTTGTAATTTTTTTTGTTTCTTCTTGGAGTGTGGAAACATTGATTGTTTCTATGAGGACTTCAATTTGGAAGTGAAAAATGTAACATCAATGGTCTTATTTCATCTTTGACAATGACAATGATAGGTTCTTTATTCAATAATAGTGGTCATTCTGATTTAGTGATCTACACTAAATCACAAACAATATTAGAAAATATTCCATAGAGATTAGATAACAACCACATGCCATCTACTTGAACATTCATATATCAATGATATCCCTTCCAGATTTCAATTTGAATGAAACATGCAGATGAACCCATGCATCTATGACTAAATATGTGCATCATGTATGCCTATGTCATCTTCTTATAATTGTATTTCGTATGCCTTCATCTACACTTCTCACAACCTGTTCCATATTCCCAACAATGCCAAGATTCAATTCTAGTACAGGTGTAGCATATTGGATTGACAACGATTGATACATGTCGGCTTCATGTTTTGTTCAAATATTTGCCATGAATGCAATTGTTACACCTAATTCTCGTCAACATCATGTTGCGGGATAAGTATCTCATTATTTGCCTCAAATTCCTCAAAAGATCGAAGTTGAAAATGAGTAGGGAAGAGTAATTCATTAGTTTAAGCCACCACTGCACTTTACTTGTGTGCAACCTGTGGTACCCATCTCAGCAATTCCTTTTTTCCATTTGCAAAGAGAAGTGACTATGCCTGCTTCTCGCTTACAAGTAGTGGTGCTCCTTTAGCACCGCCTATTCTCCTTGGACAAGGCGCGATGCTCGACTTATGAAGGAAAACAAGGAATGTTTGAGAGGCTTCTCAAAGATATCCTTCATGGAGCCTCATCCATAGGATTCAGGACATCTGGAGCTCAAGATCCCCCATCCTAGGGATCATCCCTCCACATCTCCCATAGAATCCTCAACTTATCCTATCCTCTCAAGCCTTTATATATTAGCTCACCCCTCATGGGAAGAGAGAAGAAGGATGTGTTATAGCATCTAAATTCTGGCCAAAATTTGTCAGACTCTTGAGTGGTTAGTAGGAAAGTTGAAATGTTTGAGGCAAGGCTCATTTGAGAAGAGTTCTCAACGCCAAGGCATTGGTTGTATACTATCCTTCTTTATATTTTAATGCAAATATAGTTTTTTCCCCATAAACATTGTATGTATGTTTATTATGCTTTTGTTTATTGTTTAACTCCTTGGTCTTTTACATAGGATTATAAACCATATTGTTACTCTCATTTGGTTTGTGTTTTTTTGTGTCTATTGTAAGATCTCCGCACACGTAAAACACATCAATGTTCATACCTTTACAGCATGTGGAAGATGAGGAGATCAATTAATTCAAGTAGTTTATTTGATCATTGGGAAAGTTTCTTTATTCTATAGTTGTTTTGTTCTAGTTTTGAGTCTTTCAATCTAGGGAAACAACCTATGTCAGCACTAGCTGAGAATTTCCAATAACAACAATTCTACCATATGACAATGAGATGTTGACATTGGTAAAGTAAGATTTAAAATATACAAGTCTAGTAAGATTTAGTTTTTGTAATGTTTAGATTAGTTGTCTTATAATTTTGTTTGATAAAATCAAAATAAAAGTCTATACTCAAAATAGTAGTGTAGAGTAAAAATAAGTTTGTGTGTTGTCAAATTCAATCTTCCCTGTTGTAAAAAGGGATTATTAGGAGAACCTGCCATCATTCATACAATGCATAACCCCATTATGTCATGGTTTATTGAAAGTGCAACATCCAATGGAAGAGTGTGTAGTTTAACCTAGCTAGTTGAAATAAATGAGGTTGGAGGAAAAGGAGGAAGGAGCCAAATCACAATCTCAAGTTTAGTGCTAAATCACGATTGGAGGCTACTATAGTGACAAAATTTAAGTGTCCAAAAGACTACATAGTTGAAGAGTTGTATTCATTAGTGGTAATGATGATGCACTCCAACCATAAATTATTCAAAAACCCATGTACCAAAGAGATGAAATCCATCCATAGTGTTTAGTGCAGTGTTCACCATACTTCTGTTCATGATCTCTTGGCACCGATCAGGTGCAATGATACATACCATGGCCAATGAGGTGGACAACACCCACTAAAGGCACAGTCAGGATCTAATCCAACTATTTTTATCTGCTCGGTGAGGCCCAACCAATGAAAGCAACAAAACATAAAAGATATGGAGGTCTATGCCACACTTTTAGTGAGTAAAGCGTATGTCCATAATCACCTATTCAGGAGGTTAGTAAGGATCAACCCAACATACCTCATTGTCAACAATGTATATCTATTCATAGTTCTAAAAATTGGATAGTTTGTTTGTCCCTATCCAATTTTTTAATAATATGTAGGATAAAGTGTGTGTTCCTACCCTTGATTTAAGATGTAGTGAGGCCATTCCTACTACATATGTATTATGTATGAATTCGGTGTAGGCCCTATTTAAGACTACCCGAGATATATTGGAATTAGGTTCCCATCCCTTGATGATCACTTTGAACTAGAGTATGCCCCATCTCTCTTACTGTATCATTTCATTCCATTTGGAGTATGTCTATACTAAGGGTAGATATGTGGAAAATAGTTAGTACATCATACTCCAATGATGTAATAGTCTTATGTTTTTCATAATATACTATTGAGTGTATGTACATGATTTATGATAACAAATCACCTAAATTTAACATCCTTAGATTAGGATTAGTTGAGTAAGAATTGGACCAAGTTGAGTAAGAATAGTGAAACATAACCACATTGTCCTATAATATTGTATGAGCAAACAAATTGTATAAAATTTCTCCTGGATTAAGAAAGTAATCTATTTTTTTGTGTGCATCCCTCCCTCTTTTTATAGCTACATCTATTATTATTCATATGGTATCAGAGTGGTTGATTCCTAGAAAGCACTTTAACTCTTGGATACATATTTGTATTCACTAATTGTGATATGCAGCTAAATCGATGCATTAGTTGTGATGGTTGAGGATACTTGAAAGGATATCATTGGCTTTCACATGAATTCCTTTATTTTAGATTGGAGTGGATATTGTATGGATCATTGATGCTTGTTTCTACTTGCTTTATAGCCATCATGTAGAAATCGTGTGTTTTCTCCTACAATTATAAGAGTTTCTTACAATCATGAGCTAAAAATCCATCTTTAATAGAAATGATCTTATTTATGAGTGATCTACACTAAACAACCAACAATATCAACAAACATATTCTACATAGATTAGATAGTAACCATTTTCCATCTTCCTAAACAATAAGATTTCAATGATATCCCTCTAGTATTACAATTTAAATGAGGCATGCAGATTAACTATCATTGTGTATTTGTTGACTGTTAATCCCATGATGCATGTATGATTGAATCTTCCTCACAATTATGACAATCATCCAATGCTCTCATGCATTATTTATACCTTTGTTAGATTCTACTCATCTTACTTGTGATTTTGATGGTCAGTGCCTTCGTCTAGACTTATAACAACCCATACATGTGTAGTAGTCCCAATTAAGATAGATTCAATGCTAGAAAAGGCCATGCAACCCACATTGACAAATTTTTTTATAGATCAAGTTCATGTTCTCTTGATCAATCTTCCATCAACTCTATTATTCCATATGAAAATGAGATTTTGATATTGGTATAGTAAGATTTAAAATATTCAAGCCTAACAAGGTTTAGTTTTGTAATGATTATATTAGATCTTTTATTATTTCGATTGGTAAAATCAAAATAATTTAAGTATATAGAAGAAATAGTAATGTAGATTAAAGATAAGTCCATGTGTTGTCAAGTTCAAATGTATTCCCTATTTTTAAAATGCATTATTTGGAGAACCAAACATCGTTCATAGAATGTATATGTCCATTATGTTGGGGGTTTATTCAAAGTGAAATGTACAATTGAATACCATTCAGTTTAAACTAGTTGGTTGAACACAAAGGAGGTTGGAGGAAATGGAGTGTAACACCCCTCGTTTAAAACCCCATTGTTTTGTTAATGTAATTGTGTAAAAGACTATGAGTTCCTATAAGGATGAACTCATGTTGTAATTTTTTTGTTAATATTAAATTTAAGCTGGTAGTTGCAGATCTAACACATTGAATGAACGAGGACTCATGTATTCACCTAGGTTAGTGAGGGGGTGGTGTCATATAGCCTAAAATCTAAGTATGACCGTATTTAGCTCTTATTACTGTATAACTTTGTTAAAATCCATACTTTTCCCTAATTAATTCTTTAAACCTACTTTTGAAGCTAAAAAGGGGGTTAAAAAGTTAATGGAAAAATTGGACAAATGTTGCAAAAAGGTGACAATGACATGCAAGGTTGGTGGAACCTCTGGGAAAAGGATAACGAAGAACGTAGAAAATAAGGAAGAGAAAAATAGCAGGGACATAGAGACAAAGAGAACAAGAAAGAAAAGAAGAAGTAAATGTACTATGTAGCATGGGAATACGGTAGCATTGAGGATCATTGCAACTGAACATAAAATTCATGGTCAATTGGAATCGTTGGAGGACAAAGAAACAAGTCCATTTATAGAGAAAAGTGTCCAAATTGACCAGTTTGTGGTAGCTGGGTTGGTTGAGTGAACTTGTAATCCCAAGCATGTTATATTACCTTTTTGGTTAATAAATTTTCCTGGTTGTTGCCTCTGGTTGCACCAATGATATGAAAATGGTGTAAGAAATTATTTTTGGTGGAATTCTAAGCACATATATAGTGATGGTTTTCACTGTGGTGCTAGCTAGAATGAAGCTAAAGGAAGGAATTGCACAGCTGGAATGGATTTGGTAATAAACCAGTAACTCTTGTTTCCAAGTTAGAAAATTTGAGAGAAACCTAGGACTAGTAAGGATCTATGGTGAATGCACGAGTCTCATATTGGGGGTGAAGTTTTGCTGATAGAAAAATGAGCAGAAATTACTAAGGTCGGCTGGAGCGTGGCTGCCACGAACCAGTTGCCCATTTCAGTTATTTCACAAATAAGTGTATTTTCCTGGAAATTGTTTGTAATTTCTGAAATGGTAAATAATTAATTTCGGATAAAAGTTTTGAATGATTTCCTTGTTAAATTTACTAAGTTTAGATACAAGGTATTAATTCATGCTTTAGTTTGATTAATTCATTGTAACACCTCGGTTTTGACCGCATTGCATTAATGTATATGATGTAAATATTATATTGAATCATGACAAGGAGCTCAAGGCCAAGGCCTTGTCATTGATTAATGTTTGGTATATAGGCGATCATGGTTGATTCCTATGGTTTCTGTGCTGAGTCAAGAACGTTGTAAACATCATGTAAATATGCAAGTTAATGAAAACCCACAGCCAACTATGTCAATGAAACGAATAATGAGATGGGGGCATGATTTTCCTAAGGATAAGGGGGGTGGGAATGTTAACCTTGAGCCAGTTTGGGGAAAAGCCATGTGTCATGGGGAGAACCCATCAGAACTGTCAACTACCCTCTTTCTTGTCTTCTCTTCCGAACCATTTATTCTGCCAGAAGGTGGTTGAGGTAGTTATTGCTTGGAAGGGGAAGAGTATGGGAAAACTTCGAATTGGGCAGAGCACCCAATTTTGGAATGTCATGTTTTACTTGCATGGTCAAGAAAACACCATGACTGTATGCCAGTTTTGGATCCACGCGTTCATGTTTTGGATTTACTCTCACGTTTTGAGAGCTGTGGGGATGATCGGGTTCAGGAGGATGGAATTATTATTCACCACCATCTTTGTTTCTCGGGGGAGTGACATTGTGGTAGAAGCGGAGCTCTACCTATGTATATCCTTTGCGTTATGTGAGTGTCTTTCCCTTGGAAATACTATGATTGCTGCGTTGCAGTGTTTTCTGAGACTACAGAGTGTATGAGACCATGTTACTCGTGTTCCAGAGTAAACCTATGTTGTAGGGTCTCCCTGTGGTTGTCGTGTTGTGCACCCTAGTTTGGGTCTGAGCTATGTACAAGACTTAGGAATGGGAGAGGCGTAGACTGTGCTTGATAAACCTAGTATGGAACCTCACAATAAGATAAGAGTGGCTAGTAAACCTGCTATGCACATCTTGAAGAGCACTGGAAGGGAAGGTGTAGCCCGAGGGACTGTGGAGCAGAGAAGGGGACACTTCCTTGTGTTGGGTGTGTAGGCAGTAGGAAATCTAGGTCAGATAGGTCTTATGAAGGTGTTCTCAGCTCTGAAGATGAGCTCACTAGCTTAGCAGTTCTTCCTGCCCATTGCCTTAGAATCCTGATAAACCCAATGGGAAAGATGGCTTGGCTGCTAGCCTGATAAACCCATCTATTGGCTTGGTTGTGTCTTGTTGTGTTTGACCTAGTGAGTAGCCTTTGGCTGGATAGTCTGATAAACCCAACTGCGAATGATGGCTTGGCTAATTAGCCTAATAAACCCATTAGTGAGATAGCTTGACTATGAACAGTCTGATAAACCCATATGTTGGCTTGACTGGTCCTTAAGATGAAGGTTGGCTTGACTATGAACAGACTGTGAAACCCAACTGTGAGATGGCTTGGCAGAGTGGCCTGTGAAACCCATCTGTTGGAATGTTTTCCCTTACAACCTGATAAACCCAACGGTGTTGGATTGGCTGAGTGTTATTGCACCTTGGCTATGTATGAGTCTGCTAGTGTTCCCTTATTCTTTGACGAAATCATGCCCAGCTCGGGGGTGGCAGTGTTGCTGAGAGACTAAGGAGAACATTGGCCTATGGTTGGGAGGAACGTTGCAACGACATCGCTGGTTGTGGGACAAGTTCTGTTCAAGATAAGTGTTCTTGTTTATGTTATTATCTGTAATTGTATTTATTGTTTTGCAAATTACTTGATGGAATGTGATGAACATGTTGCTATGTTGAATTGATGCATTGTTCCTTTGAATAACTGCAAGTATAGGAATCCATGTATTTTTTTCCACCAATGCATTTCGAACTAAGTTGCAGGGTAGATTGGCCAAATCGGTAATGGCCTGAATGTTCAGATCGATCGAAGAATTTAGTGGAAAAGCTGAGTTTCCTGCTAGAATCCTCCTTTGCACAAATTTGCAGGTTTGCAGGATGCGGGATGCAAAATATCGTTTCATAGATTCCCTTCCGCAAATTCCTCTTCGCAATTGTGGGATGTGGGATGCGGGATCGTGTTGTCGCGATTTCCATGATTCCCAATCTCGCAAGTCAAAGTTTTCATGCCAACGATCTCCACAGGATGATTCTCTGCCGTCAATCTATTTTCGATGTGGGATGCGAGTTGCGGGAAGTGAGATCGCAAATTTCGTAACTTCCGACCCCGTAACTCAAGCTTTCTGCATCGTTGACTTTTGTGGGTGGATTCTGAACCATTGATTTGGTTCTAGCTACAGGATCATTTAGGATCATTGATTTTTTGTCGCGTTTTCTCTCCGCCGTCCGATCTCCTTTGAGATCTTTCCTTGCAGATCGTCGAATTGATCAATGGAAGACAGGAGGGAGAGTGACAATGTTGGAAATGTTGAGATGTGGTCACAACCATGCCCTGTGTTTCGATGAGCAGTAAAGGCTCTCGATGAAATTTTTAACTCCGCATGATAATGGGGTAAGGGGACGCTACCTTTGTGGGTATGAAATATGTACAAGTTTAACAACCCATTATTTATTTATTAAAGTTTTGATGTTTGTGTCATAGATATATTCGACCTATTAATTATCTAGTAAAGTTTGGATGAGTGTTTCGAAGATATGTTCAACCCATTATTTATTTAATAAAGTTTGGATGTCTATGTCACAGATATATTCGACCTCATAACTATTTAATAAAGTTTGGATGGGTCTGTCGAAGATATGTTCAACCCATTATTTATTTAATAAAGTTTGGATGTGTGTGTAGAAGATATCTTGGACCTAGTGATTATTTAATAAAGTTTAGATGTTTTTGTCAAAGACATATTCAACCCATTAATTATTTAATAAATTTTGTATGTTTGTGTCAAAGATAAGCTCGACACATTATTCCTAATGGGTGAATTGAAAACCACAGGTTTATTCCTAATGGGTGAATTGAAAACCACATACTGATTTGGTTATTTGAAACCACATGTTGTTTGGTTTAATAAAACCTGCAGGTTGGTTTGGGTTATTTAAAGAAAATTAATGTTTGTGTTGAAGCTTTTATGTCGAAACTCGAAAATAGAATAAAATACAATGTTCTATTTTGTTTATTAAATAATTATAAACCATACTTTGTGCCAAGGCACATTTTTAGATATTTTTCATTTAGAGGTATTGTGGTTTTGGAAAACCATGGGGCTTAATTGTTAAGTTAAAATATTTTCTAGTGTTCATGTCAAAGTTCAAGTTTAGGGCCAAATTAATGAAAGGTTTTGTATGGTAGGGTTTGCATGATAAATTCCATGGGTGGAATTGTTAAAAGTATATGTCTTTTCTCGTTCATGAATTTGGAAAAGTATAAATAAATAAATATTTTTCCTTTTCATATTTTGGAAACCCCATGTGTCGCATTACTACATGGTAAATTTTAAGGGTGAATTCCTTGTATTAATGGACATTTGACTTAATACCAGTATAGATCCAAATCCTAGGCTCTATCAATCGTCGAGAGGTATAAAATTTTTGGAGCTGCAAACCTCTTCTTAAGTATTGCACTCAACTATAAGCTTTGGTGTGATTTAGACCAAAAGACACATCTTTTTATTTAAGGTTGTCATATAATATTTTTATTATTAATATTTAATACTATTTATGGCAGACATAAAATATTTTATATTATTTTTTATTTTTTTAGGAAAGAACATTACAACATCTCCGCATACATGGTTTTAAAACCACGTGCAAGGCCTTGCTAAAACCATGGGTTGCTTAGGAGGCCTTGCACATGGTCTTAAAACCATTTGCAACGACCTCCTAAACCATGTATAATAAAACCATGGGTTGTTTAGGAGGCCTTGCACATGGTTTTAAAACCATTTGCAAGGCCCCCCTAAACCATGTACAATAAAACCATGAGTTGTTTAGGAGGCCTTGCACATGGTTTTAAAACCATGTGCACGACCAACATTTTTTTTTGCTGATAATCCAATTTTTTATTATTTATTATTTTGTTAAGTAGGAACATTACAACATCTCCCCCATATTGTGTTGTTTTTCTCACTGACATTTTTTTTTCCCGATAATTAAATTTTTAATTTTTTTATTTTTTTGTTAGGTAGGAACATTACAACATCTACCTCATATTAGGTTGTTTTTGTGGCAGACATTTATTTTTATTTTGTATGGCCGACATTTACATGAGTAACGTTACATAATGTTACAAGATCTCCCCCATACTGGGATGTAGAGTGCCTCTTGGCGCAAAAAGGAATAATGTTTATTTGAGAAATGTTTTTATGTCATTGTGTGGTAGTTTACTTATTGGAGTTCCTTTATTGAATTTCCTCATTTAAAATTTTTTTTGGCATAATGTTTTATATGCTTATGTCGCAATTGATTTGTTGGAGTTATTTTCCTTGTTTTAGGGATGCTGGGCATAATTTTATATGGTTGTGTCGAAGTTCACTTGTTAGGGTTCACTTATTAAATTTCTTTGTCTTACGGAAAAGTTTTGCATAATTTTATATGCCACTCCGTCGCATATCACTCCACCTAAGCTCACTCCTTTGCAGATCACTCCATCGCAGATCACTATGTGGTAGTTCACTCAGTTGCAGCTCATTCTATCACAACTAACTCTGTTGTAGCTCACTCTATGGTAGCTCATGATAAAGTGTCAGAGTTCCCAGGAATTAAGTCTTATACATAAAAGTTTGGAAATATTACTTTTTAAGCTATAATTTAATATGATCAAGAAATTATTTCTTAGTTAAAATATTATAACATTTATATTAAAAGAAGTGGATTTATTTACATGTTTCAACATAATGATTTTAGGTAAGTTAAAGTCCCAGTGAAACATAAGGAATTTTCTACTTCCCAGTAAGAATAAAATAAAAGAGGTATGTGGACTTAATGTCTTAACAATAAATCTAAGGTTAACTTATGTTTTGTAAGTGCATACAAACATAGTCATGTGAGTATTTATGAATCTCAATATTTTTCTATTATTGATTTTTTTTATTATACATTTGTATAAGAGTTCATGGGCCTTATGAATTAGTTTAAGCTTCCGCTATTTACTTTTTATACTTATGAATTTTAATATGCACTTGTAACAAATATGCATATAATATTCATATAAATTTTTTTGTTGTGAAGTCTAGTGTGACACGAGGTGTGTTAGAGCTTGGTATCAGAGCTAAGGATTCAACCCTTAGCCTCTGGGATATGTTTGCATATTAAGAGATTTAAAAGCATATATTTTATTTTAATTTATATTAGATTGAATTAAATGTATCAATGCAGTTAGTGTAAATTACATTAGGCATATGAATTTAGTTGTGAACTAACAAACCTAGATAAATTTCTCATTGTTAGAATACTACAGTTTTTCCAATCCTTGTAATTTCCAGTTTCCATAGTAGTGGGAAGGAAAATCACAAGATGATCGAGAGCTATAAAATGTCATAGTTTGCAGGAGAAAAGACACTGGGTGATGACCAAAGGACATAGTCCAATGGCCATTGGTATGAAATGGAACCCAAGGAAGTGTTCCAGACTGAACAATATTTAGGTAGGAAATGAAAATATTCTACAGTACAGTGAAGTAGCAGAATCAAATTAACCAATAATTGATGGATAATTTAATGCAAATTCATGATAGAGTGCAACAAGTACATTCGGTTATAGTAAGGGAAGGAGAAGACTCCCTGAACAAAGAAATTTCAGATAGGTACCGACATTCCAATGACCAATACTTGCATTCCCAACACCATTCAGTGGGTAGCCATCATGGAAATGTGAAATGTGAATTCATCACAAGCACAACCCTAAAAGACAACATAAAAGAAAAAGAGATGAAAATGTATTACAAGGTGAACTGAGGAAACTTAAATCTCCTACCTTCGATTGAGAGAATTCTGGGGAAGTTGCAGAGATGTGGCTTCAATAGATGAAAAATTATTTGCAATTATATGACTATTTAGACAATCAAGAATCTAGGATTTCCATATTTAACCTTGAGGGAAAAGCCTACCATTGGTGGGAACAATTGAAGCAAGTAGAAGGTCTGGAAGAGAGGAAGATATCCTGGAAAATATTTGAGAAACAATTCAAGCAAGTATATTTATCACAACAGTATTATGATAATAATATGCTTGAGTTCTTTGAATTCTAATTGGGTAACATGACCATGGACGAGTATGAAAATATATTTTTGGAGTTGTTAAGCTATGTGGATTTTATTCAAGAGGATAAAGTAAAAGTCCAACTTTTCCTTAGTGTCCTCCCATCATTCTAAAATACCGGATCAATTATGATGAGCTACTTACATTGAAAGACTGCATAAGGAATGCCAATTGCCTGTATGAACAAGGAAATAACATGAAATACCTTCACAAGAGCTAGAAAAGTAATCTGAAGAAAAAATAGGAGAAGAGGAAAAAGGCATTCAATCCCTTTGGACAAATAGAATCAATGGACAACTGATGAAACATGCAATATTTCTCATATTGATCTATCTTGCATATTCATCAAACAAAACATTCATCAAATAGGAACATTTTCCAAAAGATGAATCAAAGTTTTTCAACAATCTTATAACAAACAGATCAAGGTATACTAAAACCTTAATGTCCAAGAATTCCAGGATGCAAAATCTTTATTCAAATGAAAATATGATACAAAATACATAAATAAGGTGCAAAGTGTAATTTGAATCCTCAAGAATATGTGATGATTACAAATTGCAGAAAATAGGGCCCTTTCGGCTTACAATCAATATTACACAGGTTTTACTTCTCTTCAAGATCTCGCACTTTGCTGGCTTTTCCTTATTCTAATAAATATATACATTTGATAACAATATGATCCATAATAGGAGGATAGATGATCCTTTTTCCTTTGAAAATATCTGATCAAAATGATGTGGATAATATTCAAAATCAGTAATGCTTGCACTACTCTATTTCCACGATACAATACTTGGATTGAACTGTTACCTCCTAAAAGTCTCGAATTACCTCATTAAATATTGATGACAATTATAATGGATCAATAAATTGTATATAGGATTCTTAAATGTCTTGACATGCTTGCTACTTGAAAATACAAAAATTGTTATAAAATATTCTAATATGAGAGAAAATGCTTTGATAATTTTAAATCCTCTTTTAAGAGCATCTTACATTTGTTTAAACCACTTGTACAATTGCATACAGTTTCTCTACATATTCCTAATCCTTTGGATTTGATATGGAAGAGAATTGAATGAAAATCTTGAAGTTTTGATAGGTAGTGCTAGGGATACCTGTAGAGAGTGAAACATTGCCAAAAGTATTCATGAATCACTTGAAATCTGTTTTGAAATCTGGAAATTGTTGTTTTTTTTATTTTAATTCTTCAAATTTTCTTCTTTGACTACCATCTGTGTTTTGAGCTTCCATCTATGTTCTGAGCTACACTTTTCTTGGATATATTTACAATTTCCTGAAACTAAATCATGACTACAATCATTCAAGATAAAGCATTGTAGAAGCTGGGTCACTAACACTACGAAGGTCAAAAACCAGATAAATGATTAAATATAGGAAAAGATAAAAAACAACTGATCCAAATGAAAAGAATGACTTCCACCATCACTTCCAATTGATATCCAATAATACTTCGACATTTGGATTCTTGAAAGCTCAATGTACCTAGTATTCAATTGTCGCTGGATTTTTACGTTTTGTTTTACTCTTTGTGCCGTGAGAAAATATGGAAAGAAATATTTAACATGCTGTAAAGAATTTAATGCGGCTGCAGAAGGCTTGATGATCGTTGGATTTCGAGCAGCTCAAGATTCAATGGTCATTAATCCTGCTGCAACAACATTAAATGCTCTGCAGCATGCTAAATATTGTTTGCCAACAAATATCCCATACACAAGAGGTATACATCAATATAATACTTTATATTACCCATTACTTTCATCCCATATTGACGTGTAGTGCATAAGACTTCTTCCATGGGTTGTTGGTGGACGGACTTAGCACTTTCATGCATAGTGTGATCATAGATGGGGACTACCATTGCCTAAAGCTTGACATTGGAATTGAATTGGGGATAGGACATAAGTCCATAACATTATTACCCAAATAATTTTATTTATTCTTTTTAGACTTTTTAACTAATCACGTAATATGGACAACTTAAAGTGGGTAAAAAGGATTGAAATAAAACGAAAAGCTTCCCTTTTTTCTTTAAATAAAATAACCAACACCTTTTTTAATAAAATTAAACATAAAATATTATTTAAAAAATAGTTTAAAAAATAACATATATATAAATATATACTTGGCTTGGTTTTAGAATGGTAAAGGAAATTTGTTTTTTTTTAAACACATTTAACAAACCAAAGAATTTGAACTTTGAAAGGCAAAGACACACAACAAGATCTTACCAATTTGTAGGTTTGAGATGAAGGGAGAGTGACTAAGTTAACAAGAACTAAGGATTTAGCAAAATATTACTAGTGAACATTCCGACAGCAAAAGTTATGGTACCTATTTACATGAATGCTGCCAGAATCTAAAATTTTTGACGGGATCAGATTTTGGTACCAACATCTGGATCTGGTTGGGGACGCAGTCCTCTCTACGAGGCTCTGAGAACATGAAAACCATGTGCGTTCTATCCATAACTGTTCACAATACTTGATCTGCAAGTTGAAACTAGCCACATAATGCAACCATGCTATCATGCAACAAATTAAAAATAGCATTGCCATTGTCCATTGGGATGGAGTCTTGTTCAATTTAACCATTCTAAGGCATATCACTACAAACCACTTGCAAACTGAAAATTGGATGCTATTTACACTTTCAATGTTTACAAACATTGGCTATCTTGACCATGCAAAGGAAAAATTCCAATGTATTCAATTAAGTGTTTGATTGTTGAAGATATTTTATTACTTGCAACTATGTGAAAATATGTAAAAATAACGTAACAATCAGATCAAGAATTCCATAGGAAAGTTATACTTACTGTTGCAATCTGATTTAATCCCAAATGTTGCAACATTGGAATATTTTGAAAAGATTGTCTCCATATAGATGGCCATGGGATCTTGAATAACATGAAACATCTGCAATTGATTTATGAGATCAAGTTTCTCTTTTGAATTTTTTACTTCAATAATGACAATTATGGGCTCTATGATCTTTGTAATATGTTGGCCATTATTTGGTGAAGAGGAAGAGTTGGCAGATAATTTTAGTAACTTTTCCTTTCTGCCCTCCAATAGCTCAAACCTATAGTTGTCATACATAGGCTCAATGTTGAGAAATTTCAAAGGTGTTGATTTAGAGCACTGCTCCTCTAAATCATCTGGGCACTCATTATAAATAAGATGGGACTTAAACATTTATGCATATTGAATCTCATAATTCTTTATTTGATTATGATCTTGGAAAAAATATGGCTCATGGGAAGCTTGATCTTCATTAACATTTGAGACAACAATTGCATCATACCCATGACTACTAGAAACATTTGGATCAATGGAAAATGTATCTACGGTTTTTCTATCACAATCATCCTGATCTTCATGATTAACATATTTTTTGTATAACAAATCGAACTCCATACAACATTCTTCACAAAGAAGATCATTCGAATACCTCTTTTGAAATAATGATTAAATGTAGAATGGAATTCTTTCAATGAATGAATACTAGAAGTAGCGAGGGTTTTACACCACTCACGGGCATGCCATTCTAAAGAACATCTGAACATTTTAATCAAGACATATTCATGTATAACTTTCAGATTAAGCATGCGCTTGTGAAAGTATAGAAATTTTTTAGTTGGAACTTCCCAATCTTTTCGAAACTAGCCACATAATGCAACCATGCTATCATGCAACAAATTAAAAATAGCAGTGCCATTGTCCATTGGGATGGAGTCTTGTTCAATTTAACCATTCTAAGGCATATCACTACAAACCACTTGCAAAATGAAAATTGGATGCTATTTACACTTTCAATGTTTACAAACATCGGCTATCTTGACCATGCAAAGGAAAAATTCCAATGTATCCAATTAAGTGTTTGATTGCTGAAGATATTTTATTGCTTGCAACTATGTGAAAATATGTAAAAATAACGTAACAATCAGATCAAGAATTCCATAGGAAAGTTATACTTACTGTTGCAATCTGATTTAATCCCAAATGTTGCAACATTGGAATATTTTGAAAAGATTGTCTCCATATAGATGGCCATGGGATCTTGAATAACATGAAACATCTGCACCTGATTTATGAGATCAAGTTTCTCTTTTGAATTTTTTACTTCAATAATGACAATTATGGGCTCTATGATCTTTGTAATATGTTGGCTATTATTTGGTGAAGAGGAAGAGTTGGCAGATAATTTTAGTAACTTTTCCTTTCTACCCTCCAATAGCTCAAACCTATAGTTGTCATACATAGGCTCAATGTTGAGAAATTTCAAAGGTGTTGATTTAGAGCACTGCTCCTCTAAATCATCTGGGCACTCATTATAAACAAGATGGGACTTAAACATTTATGCATATTGAATCTCATGATTCTTTATTTGATTATGATCTTGGAAAAAATATGGCTCATGGGAAGCTTGATCTTCATTAACATTTGAGACAACAATTGCATCATACCCATGACTACTAGAAACATTTGGATCAATGGAAAATGTATCTACGGTTTTTCTATCACAATCATCCTGATCTTCATGATTAGCATATTTTTTGGATAACAAATCGAAATCAAATTCGACATAAGTCAACTTGAGCGAAGACCGACTTAGTCAGGCGACTAAGACGATGGGCTGACTAAGTCGGTCGGCCGACTAAACTAGAAAGATTAGTCGGCTAACTAAATAGTTGTGTCGATTCATCGAACCGACAGGTAGTTATTTTGTAACTTGTATATATTAGGCTGTTGAGCCAAGCAAAGAACTCAGTTCAGTTCTGTGCCTTGTATGAACTCATTACATTAATATAATCTGTTTTTCCTATCTGTTCTTGTCTCTTGTATCTGATTTATAGTTATGTTTTAGTATGTATTATTGGTAACCTTGTGTGATCTGTGAGATTACAACATTGGTTCCGTTGCCGGTAGTACATGTCTAAGATATATGCTCACATATGATACCAGAGCAGGAGATCAAGGATTGGTGGAACCGTAAAGTTGCGAACTACTTGCAAAATTATGCCAGACGAAATAGATTAACAGTCGCTGAAGATAGAGCCAGATTTTTCATCGAGACACATGAAAAATTCGTCGAGTCTGTGCCAAAACTGTTGAAGTAGCTTCTGGATGAGAAGACCGGACGCAACTAAAGAAAAACAGTTGCTAGATAAACTATTTCGAGGGGGACGAACAAATATGTTGAAGTGGTTTGAGAAAACCGCCGACGACTTTTGTGAAGAGAAAGCAGTTGAAAACTGAACGTCGGTAGAAACTGTCAAAGCGAAATTCTACACAGATTTCATCGAACAATTCTTGTGCTCCCTGCCGACCTTGCTGTTCAAATTCTTGATAGAGAACGGAGCAGGCCACATTGTCGAACATAGACCACCACTGTGCAAACCACCGCCGAACACCAACTGGGCGGAGAAGCAGAGGAAGTGGGAGAAATTTATTGCATAAAGGGAGTGGGAATACTTCCTGAGCAAGTGATTCGAACTATCCAGGCTTTCTAAAAAGTGTCGAGTAGGCTATGGGGGGGTAGCTGGTCTTGTGTCGGAGCTAGAGTATAGTGGATCCTAGTCGACTTCAGGAGGATAGACGTCACCAGTGATGAAAAGTCGACCGTAGAAGACTTGAAGAGAATAGTACTATACGGAAGTATGTCGGACATTCAGAAACAAGAAATGGACGAGAGACAGCAGAGAAGGGAAGCTAGACGTGAAAGAGCCGACAGGCTGCGCAGAGAACAAAACCCTAGGGCGACCGACCGTGAATAGAATCCGCCAGAGTCGGGTCATGACCGACAGGAAGAGGGCGTCGAACAAGAGGTGTCCCCTATGGAGGAAGAAGTATGGATAGAGCAGCTAGAAGCTCTCCAATTAACAACTCCCGGTGAAGGAACGGCCCTTTTCCCATTAAATCCACATACCCGAATACAGACTATTGTCGAAGACGACCTCTAACTAAGAGTTGGTGAATATAGTATCTGGAGTCGACTAGGCGACGATACGTACACCGGACGACATCTTGTCATACGCCGACCATTCGAAGGGAACTGGGTGATGATTCAAGCAGCACCATCCCTCTGAAGTATCCACTTTCTCTTACCGACACAGGAAGGAGCACCCCCCTCGCCAAGTACAGCTTTTGAAGGAATAGAACACGTAGACCTGCGCAAACAAAATTTCAGTGGACCATCGACAGTAGAAATCCATAACAATCCATTGTACGTCGAAGACGAATCGACCACCGATGGAGGTACCAGTTCCGTCGACCAAAATTCCGCAGGAGTGACTTCATCAACAATCCCACCACTTTCCCCACCACCCACGCCTCCGACCCTGCCAACTTCTAGAGAACAGTGAAAGTGACTCAGACATGGGTCACGGAACAACTCACATTCCTCTCTACAAGGGGGATGAAGACCCCAGACGACATTGGTTTGTCTGTGAGTCCATCTGGGATGCAAACCAGGTGAAGGATGAAGACCGACAGATGGCTCAGTTCACAGAAGCCTTATGGAAAAGGGCCTTGACTTGGTACATGACCTTTTCGGAAAGGCAACCCAGAGCATCGAAAGCTGAAATTAAAGCACAGTTCTTATCCTTTTTCAAAATTCCAGACGCTAAGCACCTAGCCGCCAAAAAGCTCAAGACAACGCAGCAAAATCCAGGGGAAACTGTCCGCGATTACGAAAAATGCTAGAAGGACCTATTGATTCAATTATATTATGTTATTGATGAGCAATTACTAATTCAATGGTTCCTTGCAGGCTTATCACAAAAATTTCACCGACACATCAGTCTGGAAACATTCAAGACATATGAAGATGCACTGAACAAAGCTCTGCAGGTGGAAATGGACGAAGATATCCTTGCCTATCCGACGGACCATAGGATAGAAGAACAGCTGGAAAGTGTGCAGAAGTCCTTGAAAGAACTGTCCCTCAAAAATCAAGAAATCTGGTGTACTAAATGTTCGACGGCCGGACACTCGAAAGACAATTGTCGACATGAATACAGCCAACAAGACGTCCGATTTGTGCAAACTAAAGTATTTTGTGACATTTTCCAGGAGACCGGGGATCATTCTACGAAAGAATGTGCGTTTAACATGAAGAACACAAAAGCTTCCTGGTGCGCCATCTGTGAGACAAAAAGTCACAATACGGTCGACTGTCAATTAAACCTGAAAAATAGACAGAATTATCAGGCGGTCTACCAGATGAATGCAGTGGCCCAAATCAATGAGAAAAATAATACTAATGACCAGAATGGGCAACGATACGAAGGCCGATGATATGAGCACCGGTACGACAATCGACGACAAGGGTTTGGAGGAAGAGGTTGATTCGTCAGGAATCGCGACATACGACCACGTCGATCTACCCAGTGCTTCATCTGCTATAAAGAAGGGCACAGATGTGCAGACTATCCGTACAAGGACAGAACTGACCTTAAATTCTGTACGCATTGTGGGGTAGGCGATCACTCTCTGGAGGATTGTCCTACCATGTTAGAAAAAATCAATAATAAGAAAAATGTTAATGTCTTGTCTTGTGTACAAAAGCATGATATATTAACTGCTAAAAATCTGCATATTGTCACTCGCCAAGGCACAAAAACAGGGCTTGATAACCCCCAAATTAGTAAAATTAAAAACACAAATGGTTATCTGGTCCTCTGAAGGAAAAACAAACTTATCAAGAAGCCACACACATATTTCAATACATTGCACAGCAAGAAGACATTATTACCAGCCGACTTAGCACGACACAGCAATTAACTGATCTCATCCAAACCGACAAAACCGTAGCCCAGTTCATTGATTTATTACACGAAATAAAAAGCACTAACTTTGGAAAACAAACTAAGAACATTTGTAGCCTAAATCAAAAGGACAAAAATGATGTCGGCCCACTTGTCGACCTGGAAATCGAAGGTTATCACGTCCGACAAGTGGTGCTCGATTTTGGGTCTTAGGTAAATATCATGACCAGAGATACATGGGAAAATATGGGCCGACCTCGACTCTATGAGTCAGGCATTTATCTAAAACTCGCCGACCAAGGCCTCATTGAACCCATTGGGGTTTGGAAAGATGTCGACACGACCATCAAAGGAATCTTGACTAAGGTTGATTTTGAAATCATCGACCCAAAATAAGGATCTAGCTCCTTCCCAGCGCTAGTTGGTCGACCTTGGGGACGAAAGATGAAAGCCTCCATATCCTTAGACAAAGAACGAATTAAGTTAAAAGGAAATGGTCAAAAAGTCATTGTACCCATTAATCCTTCCCAAGGAGCACCTTGGACCGAACCGATTGATGAGGAAGTCGATGTCAGACAGCTTTACCAGATCCATAACAATACGGACTATACCGAGCCAAAAATTTATGGGGAGCTTCATTTAGGTAACCAAGACTCAATTGGTTACAATTAAGATGCTGAATTATATGACTGGGAGATGGAAAATTATGAAACACAAGCAAGAGGGTGCTGGACTATACAAAAAGTACAGAAAAAACCCACCCGACAGTGCTTCATTGTATCAATTATCCCCAAAGTCTTTGAAAACAAAATCAGGGAACGACCTACATTGCAGCCAACCAACTTACATAATACCCAACTGCCCAGGTATAAGGAAAGAGAATCCCCAATAATGCATCTTGAACAAATATCTAAAAATATTGGAGAACATGGTAGACTTCAAAGCTTAGTGGAAACATTTACAGGTCAAGCAGCTAGATGGTGAAACACCCATCAGACAAAATTGCAGATCTGGACAACTGCTTCAACTTTCTTTGTCGAACGATTCGGTGGGAAAAAGTTAACCCAGGACACTCTTGTCCAAGGCCAAGACCCAGAAGCACACATCAACCTTTGTGAAAAGGAGTGGAGACGTCTTGGACACAAAGATGAGCGAGCCTGGCCACATTTGTTCCCTTCAACCCTAGCCAACTTGCCTAATAAATGGTATAAAATGGAGGAAGTTAGAGGAGAAACCTTCTTTTGGCATGAACTTAAAGAAAATTTTATTAAGGACTTCTAGTTCATACCTCAAAATGAAAAGTTGACCGGGACAGCACACCAAATCAAACAGTTTCTTCAACCGACAGAATCAAAACCCATCCAAGACCATAGACAAATCAAGGACTGTAACAAGATACAAGCTGAATCAAAATCACAGTCGACACGGTTACACTTAGAAAATGAGCATACAGAAGGTAAGAGCTTTAGATGGAAGCCTGACCACATTGAAACAACCAAACCGCTCTACTCAATCCTCAAAGTCGAGACCACCGACAAACCAGACTTAGACATAATGACTGCTGCCAATTTTCTGGCTACATTCTCACAGTTTAAAGAAGGAAGTCGGCTGATCAATGAAGCTAAAGCACTAGAGTGGCTGGATGCCAAAGTGAAAACTAAGGAGGTCGACATTTCAAACGACGACCGTCCAAAAATAGCTAAGATTGGGGACTACTGGAACGAACACCAAACCACCGAAATCATAAACTTACTTAAAGAATTACAAGATGTCTTTGCAAGGGACTATAAAGAATTAAAAGGGTTAGTACAAGAAATGGGAGAAATGAAAATAGATACTAAACCTGATGTCCCACCTATCAAGAAACGAGCTTACAAACTAGCTCATAAGTATAAGGAGATAGTTAAGAAGGAAATAGACAACATGTTAGCAGCAGGGATCATTTACCCCATCGACCAGCCGGAATGGGAAAGTCCCATGGTTGTATAGCCCAAGAAACATGACTCGACCAGGCTAAGAATTTCTGTCGACTTTAGGGAGCTCAACAAAGTTACACTCACAGATCCATTCCCCACCCCCTATGCTGATGAAATCCTGAATGAAGTTGCAGGCCATGAATGTTATTCATTTACAGATGGATTTTCAGGATATAATCAAGTACCCATAGCAAAAGAGGATCAAAAGAAAACAACATTTGTATGTGAATTTGGGTCCTTTTCCTACAGATTTATGCCTTTTGGGTTGAACAATGCACCTGCAGTATTCTCACGAATTGTTGTCAAAACATTCCAAGAGTATATCTATAATACCATGGCAGTATACTTCGATGACTGGACCATATATTCCACCCTAAAGGATCACTGCACATGGCTCTGACTTATGCTGGAGAGATGTCGACAGTTACAAATCTCCCTAAATATTAAGAAATGCACTTTTATGACACCCATAGGCATTCTCTTAGGGCATATTGTATGCAAAGACGGTATAAAGGTCGACTTTGCCAAAATAAAAATCATCCTCGACCTAAAACCCCCAATAAACCCTAAACAGGTCCGGGTGTTATTGGGCCATACAGGATACTATAGGAAATTCATCAGACACTATTCAGATATGACTTACCCTCTGGAGGAACTGCTAAAAGAAGATCGGGAGTTTATATGGACAGAAGAATGCCAAATATCCTTCAACAAATTGAAAAGAAAACTGGTCGAAGCTCCCATACTTAAATTTCCAAACTGGTCGACTAAATTTCATGTGCATATTGATGCATCATGCATTGCAATTGGAGCCATCCTTACTCAACCAGGGGATGATGGGATGGATTACCCTATCGTATACAGCAGTTGAAAATTAAATAAAGCTGAAAGGAACTACTTGACCACTGAACGAGAAGCCCTAGGTATGGTCTTTTCTCTCCAGAAGTATCGACATTACCTATTAGCCAACCCTTTCATATTTTATACCGACCATCACGCTTTGAAGTACCTTGTTAATAAACCTCTTCATCATGGAAGAATCTGTCAATGGTTACTTCTTTTTCAAGAATTTGAGTTTGAAGTAGTGGTCCGACCAGGAAAGCTAAATGTCGGACCCGACCATCTATCACGTATCAACACAGGGGAGGAACCGACCGGAATCGACGACGACTTGCCGGATGCACATCTATTTCGCATAGAAGTAGTACCCGAAGAACTAGAAGAAATATCTCAGTTCTTATAGACAGGTCAGGCACCTGAAGGTCTGAACACCAAGAAGAAACAAATCTTAGCTATGAAGGCTGCACCCTACAGCCTCATCAATGGATTTTTGTACAAAATGGGGTTAGAGGACATTCTCAGACGTTGTGTACTCAACCATGAGAGAGAACAGATCGTGCATGAAGCACACTATGGACCTGTAGTAGGACATTTTCAAGTGGATACAACTGCAAGAAAAATCCAACAGTCGGGCTTATGGTGGCCGACCATCCACAAGGATTGCAAAAACTTTGTTAGTCGATGCGATAGATGTCAACGACTTGGTCGACCTCTGCCGAGCACAAAAATTCCCTTGATATCCGTACATTTGAACTTTGAGCTATAGAATTCATAGGACCTTTTCCTATCCCAGCCAAACGATCAGGTGCAAGATATATTATCACGGCAGTCGAATATGTCACTAAATGGGTAGAAGCTGAACCCGTCGATACATGTTCAAGTGAGGTAGCTTCTACGTTTATCTACGAAAACATTATCACTAGATTTGGATGCCCACTCACATTGATTAGCGACCAAGGATCACACTTTATCAACAAAACCATCAAAAATTTGACCGACCAGTTTCACATTGACCACCGACGAAGCACTGCATATCACCCTCAGTTGAACGACGCGATTGAAGCTTTTAACAAAACAATAACCAAAGGGCTAACCAAAATATGCAACACTGACAAAGACGACTGGGATGAGAAAATCCCCGCGGTTCTCTGGGCATATAGGACAGCATATAAGCAGTCGACCGATCAAACCCCCTTTCGACTAGTCTACGGGCAGGAAGCAGTCGTTCCCCTACATTTCCGACAATAGACACCTATTATTGCACAGATACTACATGTCGATGTCGAACAGGAAAGAAAGGACCGACTATTTCAACTCAGTAAGCTAGAAGAACATAGAATCATGGCTATTCAGCATCAGGAAATTCACAAACAACAACAGAAATCCTGGCACGACCGTAACATCAAAAACAAAAACCTCTCAGTCGGCGACCTTGCTTTACTTTATAATAGTCGAGTCAAGGGAAAACCCAAGAAATTACACACAGAATGGATGGGCCCTTACGTTGTCAAAGAAATACATCCCAATGGTTCATTTCGACTGAAAAGGTTACAGATCCTAGTATTTCAGAAGCTCGTTAATGGAGCCCGACTCAAACGTTATAGCAACTGAAAAAAAAAATCAAATAATGACCTTAACTGTCAATAAAAACCCATAAAAAGATAGAAAAATTCCAAAACAAAATAATACATACAACACAACAAGCCATGACAGCAACTCACTACTTCAAAAACCGACATCACCACCATCGACCATCTTCATCGACCAGTCAGGCCGACCATTTTCACCCATGACACTGACCATCGACTTCGAAAGTCCCATCATGCATTGATGGCTTCGAGCGTCGAAACAGATCCTCCATTAAGTCGCACTGGAGTATTGCAGTTGGACTGTCAAGTCCACCATTAATATACCCATTTCGACACTCAACCCCACCCACGCCTATAAATAATGGACCGTCGAAGGTTCATTCACCACACCCATTCCCCTCAGAGCACCCGCAATCTCAGTCGACCAAAGCACAATAATCCTGTCAAAATCCCGACCAGTCCGACACAATGGCACCCAAACTAACCAGAGCTACGGCCAAGGCAAAGGAACTTCAAGCAGAGGACACCCCATTGCTCAACCGCTTAAAAAACATAAAAAATGCAAAGGTACAGGAGGGCCCATTCCAGAAAATATGGCAAGAGATCCAAGAGTGGGCCTATGTTGACAACCGAATGACCCAGGCCGCTGAGAAAATTTGGAAGAGAGGCATCTTCAACTACCCTAACGCACCACTGATGGCAAGCTTCGGTGGGACGAAGGAAGCAGCTGTTAAATTCATTATCAGTCGCTACCATAACGACCGGTTCTACTTCGACCAGCTGATTGATATCACCGAGGATGTTATCTCCAAGCTTACGGGTCTGTCCAACCAAGGAAGCCCTATACCTATTGGGATTAAATATGGGTTAGTCCAAGAACTTATGAGCTCACCATCGGGAAAGAATTCCAAAGGATTGATGATCGGCCAGATTGTGACAAGGATTCCACAAATCGTGGCTAAAATCATAGCAATCACCCTTACTTTGGCAGGTCGGGGCAGCGACCTTAAACTGGAGATGTTGGAAGCGGTCGACACAATCGCGATCGACGGTCGGATCTACCGATGGGGAGATTATGTTGCCGACATGATTAAAACCATCTGTGACCGCTGTCAGGAGACGAGAGGTATGATCAAATTCCCCTCTCTCATTCTCTGGATTTTTATGTACCATATTTTCCCGTAAGGTAGTCCAGTCTTCCGGGAGCCGACCAAGTTCCAAATGCATCGATTTAAGCCCTTGTCACAAAAAGGCACCCTACATGAGCTGGCACAGGGGAAAGTCTTCCTGGAAAACTAGTTCCAGCAGTTGAAGGTTAGCACCAGGAGGTGGAGGGTGCCCCAGAACATCTGACGAAACCTCCCTGCTGAGTCTCATATCCAGTTAGAACTCGACCACACATTAGTATGGTACATGCGAGGTCAGGACCCCAAAGCACAGGACCTCGACTACTACCCAACGGTCGAGCAGATTTTCCGAGAGTTGACTAGACAAGCATAGACAAAGATAGCAATTCCAGAGGCTGCCAAATAGGTCGACTTCTCCATCATAGAGCCGCTCACTGACCAGGAAAAAGAAGACGACTACAAGCTAAACTTATACATCAGCACATTTGTGTCGGAGGACACTCCGACCGTGCCCACTAGTCGGGTACACATCACTGTCAAACCTCTGACTGCAAAAATAGTCGACCCCCAGCTGACAGAACAACAACAACCAACAACACCATCACAGCAACAGACAACTCCTCTGGCCCCAACAACTGTCGACCCCACTCAAGTACAGACAGGTGAAGTCGAAGGCAACGACCCGAAATATGCTTTATCTAAAAGCATCATTAAGAAGCTGGCTAAGGAGATAGCTGTCGCAAGGAAAAAAATCAAGGCCCAAAAAGTACAACAAGGTAGGGGTAAGCGCAAGCTTATTCTGGCTGACTCATCCGACGATGAGGAGGAACTAGCAGCCGCGGCCGTCGACATTGTTGAGGATTCCCATGCAAATAAAGTATCAGTTGAAGTTCAGTTTCAACGGTACTTGGACGCAGGAGCTCCGGAGGGTCGGCCAAAGAAAGCAAAAATGGCACAGACACCTGAAAATGTGGTCGACCTTGTGTCGACCCCTCCACCCCCATCCCCAACAACCATAGTCAAGGAACAAGCACAAATACAGTAGGTAGATAGTCCCCCTAAGGAATATCAATGCGCCATCCCGGAGGCACTTAGAGCCAGGGTCGACCAGGACGTGGAGCTTAAAGATTTCTTCGCGACACTTCCTGCACTGTTAAGTCAACCCAGAAAATACAAACAAAATCTCCTCTCTATGCAAGCAAAAATCCATATGAAACTGTTACGATGACATTCACCCGCGACCAACAGGGTGACGTAATAGGAACATCAAGGTCTGTCACTGAGCCAATTGAGACCGACGCCCAGGACGACCTACCCACTACACCTTCAGAAGCATGTATCTCTTCCAACCAAAGTTCAAAACACACCCCAGCCAACCCTTCTACCCCTATCCATACCCCCACTCCGTCCCCAACACCACCATCATCACAACCTCCCTCCCCACCACCTCCACCATCAAAATCCCCACCCCCAGAATTACAGCCAAACCCATCACAGCCACCGTTATCTTCACAACCAGAAGTGGCCATCCCACCTCCTCAAACAGAAACACCCACCACCTCCCCACCACATACTCAAAAATAAACACAGCTGATTTCTCTACCACCTAACCAACCAGAAAAACCCTCAGCCTCCATTCCATCAACCACAGACCCAACCTCACCTGCTGCAGATACCCAAGAGCAATAGCCAGACAAACAGAAGAAAAAGAAAGAGCAGCATAGAACATTCGGTCTCCGGATTAGCCTAAGGGATGCAAGTTCCTTGGACGACACAGAGGTCGGCCAACTCCTTAAAACTGTGGCCAAAGAGTCAAAGAAAAGGACAGATCAGAAAAATAAAGAGCTTGTAGCCAAAAATGCAGAAGAAGTCGAGTTTCTCGACAGATGCAGAGCTCTAGTCCAGGCCGTGATACCAGGCCCTATCGAAGTCGACACAGATCGACCACTTGAAAGAGCATATCGGCTCTTTGAGACAATTGTATCGATCGTCCAGACCCGACTGCAAGAGACTAAGGAAGGACAAAAGGAGGAGACTGTTCGACTGCTCCTGGCCCAACACACTGCATTCTCAGAAGCATACAAATTTCTCCAGGATCATATGGAAGAATCAGTTGTCACTGAGGAAGTATTACGAGACTGGCCTAATGACTATGGGCAGGTCTATCAGCAGACAAGGCAGGCGAGACAGGGAATTCAGGCGTTGGAGGGCCAGAAGTCGACAGAGGCAGAACTGCGACAGACCATTGAAGAACAAATTTTGATGGAGACCAAAAAACTGCAGAAGCTAGAACGAGAGGCACATCAGTGGGTTCAACAGGCCCTTCCCAACTTAGATAAATTCGACATCATCTGCCCACAGATGAAACGACTCATCAATGCTGTAGAAGAGCAAAACCCACTGTTGGGTCCCAACATGGAAAATATAGCAGAAATGCCCATGTCCGAAAAGATGTCGATCCTTTCAAGTCTCACTACCTTAACGGTCGATATCCAGAAGGCATTGCAGAGTTGGACCGACTTTCAACATCATCTTGCCATCACAGCTCCAGCTATCGTCGAAGTCTGCGTCCAGAGAAGACCGACCATTCGTCTGCACAGTCCACAGCAAGAGCAAGTCTGAATGGTTCGACAAAAGTTCATTTTTTTTGTACCTCCCTGTTTCTTCGGGACGAAGAAACATTTTGTTCGTGGGGGAGATGTAGAAGGAAGAAAGTCGACATAAGTCAACTTGAATGAAGACCGACTTAGTCAGCCGACTAAGTCGATGGGCCGACTAAGTCGGTCGGCCAACTAAACTAGAAAGATTAGTCGGCTAACTAAACAGTCGTGTCAGTTCACCGAACCGACAGGTAGTTATTTTGTAACTGTTTGTAACTTGTATATATTAGGCTATTGAGCCAAGCAAAGAACCCAGTTCAGTTCTGTGCCTTGTATGAACTCATTACATTAATATAATTTGTTTTTCCTATCTGTTCTTGTCTCTTGTATCTGATTTATAGTTATGTTTTAGTATGTATTATTGGTAACCTTGTGTGATCTGTGAGATTACAACAAATAACATGAAACATCTGCAACTGATTTATGAGATCAAGTTTCTCTTTTGAAATTTTTACTTGAATAATGACAATTAGGGGCTCTATGATCTTTGTAATATGTTGGCCATTATTTGGTGAAGAGGAAGAGTTGGCAGATAATTTTAGTAACTTTTCCTTTCTGCCCTCCAATAGCTCAAACCTATAGTTGTCATACATAGGCTCAATGTTGAGAAATTTCAAAGGTGTTGATTTAGAGCACTGCTCCTCTAAATCATCTGGGCACTCATTATAAACAAGATGGGACTTAAACATTTATGCATATTGAATCTCATAATTATTTATTTGATTATGATCTTGGAAAAAATATGGCTCATGGGAAGTTTGATCTTCATTAACATTTGAGACAACAATTGCATCATACCCATGACTACTAGAAACATTTGGATCAATGGAAAATGTATCTACGGTTTTTCTATCACAATCATCCTGATCTTCATGATTAGCATATTTTTTGTATAACAAATCGAACTCCATACAACATTCTTCACAAAGAAGATCATTCGAATACCTCTTTTGAAATAATGATTAAATGTAGAATGGAATTCTTTCAATGAATGAATACTAGAAGTAGCGAGGGTTTTACACCACTCATGGGCATGCCATTCTAAAGAAAATCTGAACATTTTAATCAAGACATATTCATGTATAACTTTCAGATTAAGCATGCGCTTGTGAAAGTATAGAAATTTTTTAGTTGGAACTTCCCAATCTTTTCCACTGAATCTAGGAAGGCGGCCTTCCCATTCATGTTTATCTGGTATTAGATTTGGAAAGCCAGAAATTTTTGAAAAAACACAAAATGCATACCTCTGAGCCAAGATCTTGTCTGTTTGAACCAATGGATTCACCAATACATTTGTTTGACATGAAACTGGATTCTCCAAGTAGAAATTTGTAGTCAATATAGTGTCTTGATCCTGTCTACCATAAAGATATGGATTTGATCATTGTTGTTCTCCCAAGGAAGATAATCTTCACTTTTGTTCCCCGATAATGGCACCAAAAGTTGTTTGTGCTAAAATATGCACTCTGAATGCTAAGAGGGAATGTATAGGACATCTTGATTTTAAATGATGGAATTGGGTTTAATAGGTGGATTAGCAAGACTGAATGAGAGATGGAGAGGGAAATAAGTAAACTATAGATCGATGATACACTAATAGGCATGGAGTCATATATAATTTCTTATGGATTGCAGGAAATTAAATTCAGTTCCAAACAAGATTACTTTAAGAAATAACAAACATAAGCAGTGAATAATTGATGAAACATGCAAGCTTTCTCATACTGATCTAGCTTGCGTATTCATCAAATAGGAACATTTTCCAAAATATGAATCAATTTTTTTGAACAATCTTATAACAAACAGAGCAAGGTACACTAAAACCTTAATTTCCAAGAATTTTGAGATGCATAAGCTTTATTTAAATGAAAATAATTATACAAAATACATAAAGAAGGTGCAAATTGGCATTTGAATCCTCAAGAATTTGTGATGATAACAAATTGCAGAAAACAGGGTCCTTCCAACTTACAATTAATATTACACAGGTTTTATTTATCCTCAAGCTCTCGCACTCTGCTGCCTTTTCCTTCTTCTAATAAATGGATACATTTGATAACAATATGATCCGTAAGAGGAGGATAGATAATCCTTTTTCCTTTGAAAATATCTGATCAAAATGATGTGGATAATCTTGAAAACTGGTAGTGCTTACACTGCTCTGTTTCTAGGAGACAATACTTGACTTGATTTGTTACCTCCTAAAACTCTCGAACTACCTCATTAAAGAATGATGGCATGCGTAATGGATCAACAAACTATAGATAGGATTCTTAAATGTATTGACATGATGGCTATTTGAAAATAGGAAAACTATTATAAAATATTCTATTATGAAAGAGAATGCTTTGATAATTTTAAATCCTCTTATAAGAACATGTTACATTTGTTTAAACCACTTGGATAGTTGCATATCATTTCTCTACATATGCCTAATCCTTTGGATTCGATTTGGAAGAGAATCGAATGAAAATATTGAAGTTTTGATAGGAAGCATCATGGACACCTGTAGGGATTGAAACATTTCCAAAAGTACTCATGAATCACTTGAATTATATTTTGAATTATCAAAAATGTTGGTTTCTAATTTTCATTCTTCAAATTTCTTGAAACTACATCATGACTACAATCACCCAAGATAATGGACTATAGAAAATGGGCCACTCACACTGCAAAGTTCAACAACCATATAAATTATTAAATATAGGAAAACATAAACATCAACTGAGCTTGATGCAAATAATTAATTCTACCACCACTTCCAATTGATATCCATAGTGCTTCAACATCTGGATTCTTGAAAGCTTAATGTATCGAGTATTCAACTGTCGTTGGATTTTGATGTTTTGTTTTATTCTTTGTGCAATGAGGAAATATCTCATACACATAAGGTATAAATCAATATAATACTTTATATTACCCATTTCTTTCATCCCATATCGACGCGTAGTGCATAAGACTTCATCCATGTGTTGTTGGTTGATGGAATTAGCACTTTCATGCTTAGTGTGATCGTAGATGGGGGTTATCATAGCCTAAAGCTTGACGTTGGTATTGAATTGGGGATAGGACATAATTCCATAAATTTATTACCTAAATAATTTTATTTATTTTTTAACTTTTTTATTACTAACTGTTTAGTGTAGAGAAACTTTCTAAAAAGGAAAGGATCGCGTACCCGGTAGCGGTTTTTCAACTGGAAGACAAACAACTGGCAGTATAAGAAGACATCAAGGTGACGAATCCCCAACTAGAGGGCATCGTCCAAGAGACCAGTGACACCATCATACTCATCCTGGTTGTTGGTAGCAATGCCAACACACACTCTGTCAATATGGATCAACTCATGTGATGGGGAATAGATAACCCATGCATCCGAGGCGAGATTGGCAAACCATATTATTGCTCCATTGGCGAATCCATTGTAGCGATGCGGGGTAGGATCCATCTAGAGTAGTTAAGGAAGCAAAGTATAAGACTCGTGTTAAGAATGGTGTAAAATAAAAAATAAAAAACATAATTCAAGTGACTCATGGTGGTAATGTTAGGTGTAAAATATCTTGAGGTAGAGCCCATTGCGGGGATTCTTCAAGAATTTTCAATCAGATTCAGCTAGAGTGTATGCCCCCTTTCCAAGGCAACAATGGACGACATAAGGTCTATACCACATTGACTCGAACTTCCCTTTTCCTAACTTGTCATTGGCTTGGTCATAAATAAGGACCAAGTCTCCTTCGCAAAAGGTGCGAGGGTGAACATGGGAGTCAAAATGCGACTTCGACCGTGTTTTAGCTGCTTCAATGGCTTGGAGAGTAGCACGATGGTCCTCATTGGTTTGTTCAAGTAGGAGGAGATGCTCTTTTAGAGGCAAAGTATCGGGAAGGTGTTCTATGGCAAGACAGAGCGATGGGATCTGGCACTCAATGGGAAGTACCGATTCAATGTCGTGGACCAAATGGAAAGGGGTGAATCCAGTGGCGGTCTTCTTGGATGTATGGTAGGCCCAGAGTGAGAAAAACAACATGTGGTGCTAGTTAGTTTTGTGGTTACCCACCATCCATTGGAGCATGGTTTTAATGATTTTTTTGACGACCTCTACTTGGCCATTTCCTTGAGGGTAGTAGGAGGATGAATACTGGTGCTCAAATTTCAACATGGTTGAAATTTCTGTCCAAACATCGTCCTCAAAATGGCTACCATAATCTGAGACTATATGTTGGGGAACAACAAAATTTGAAATGACGTGGTTGAAGGAAAAATGCACCGCCGTGTCAGCTTTGCAATTGAATGTGGGCATGGTCTTGGCCCATTTGGTGAAATAGTCGACAGCCATATTAATGTATTTGTGATCGTCGATAGAGGGAGGATTAATTGTCATGAAATCGATCGCCCACTTGTAGAAGGGATCAACAGTGATGACGAGATGTAACAACACGGGGGGAGTCCTTGCTTTTGGAGCAAAGAGTTGACAGCTGCGGTAGTGTTTAACCGCCTCAATGAAATCGACGAAAAATGGTAGGCCAAAAATATTCGTCACATAGAATCTTCTGAGAAGACGCCAAACCAGAGAGGTAGCCACTGCAAGCTCCACTATGACAGTCATTGAGGACCTATTCAACCTCGTTATGGGTGAGGCAATGACATAATATGGTATCGACGCCTCGATGGTACAGAACATCCCCAATAAGGAGATGGTGAGCAAATTGGTAGGATGCACCATTTGTCTTCATGACTTAAGTGAGCCTTGAAATTTTGGGTGCGCAAGTATAGGAGAATACCCCCATACCAAGGATCTTCCGTGGAAATTACAAATAAGAATTCTTTAGGAAGGTTGACCGTAATTGGTGATGATGCAGACAATAGGGGCAGGTCTATCATCAGTGTAGCTAGCGACAAAGCCTTGATGCTTTTGGGAGCAATGAATTCCAAGTCCAACTCCTGGAGGATGACAATCTACTTGGCTGCACAACCTTGTAGGAGGCGACGGCTCATGAGGTACCACATAGGTTTGGAATTGGCCGCTACTTGAGTATGGTTTGCGATAATGTAATGGCACAACTTTTGGACCGAAATAATAACGGCAAGGGCCATATTATTTTCAGTCGGATATCGCAGGGGGGGACTGGTCAACTTCTGAATAATGTAGTAAATCACATGCTCCTGATGAGCATTGTCCTCTTGGATCAAAATACCAGCGATGGAATTTGCGGAGGTTGACACATAGAGGATGAAGTCCTTGGTGAAGTCAGGTGCAGACAGTAACGGGGCGAAAGCCAGAGCTTTATTTAATGCATCAAATGCATCTTCCACATGTTGATCCCACATAAATGGAATGTTGGTATGAAGAAGACGTAAGAAACCATGGGATTTTGTCGCATATTCCGGTATGAAGCAGCGAAGGAAATTATCCTTTCCTTGGAGGCTCTGTAATTGGTGCAAAGTCCATGGTGAGGGTAGATCGAGAATGGATTTAACTTTAAGAGGGTCAATTGCAATCCCTTTGTGGGAAACGATGAACCCAAGCAGATGGCCTGATGGGACACAAAAGACACACTTGAGAGGGTTCAAGCAGATTTTGTACTTGCAAAATCACAGGAATACTTGTCGCAAGTCATCTAAGTGTTGTGAGTGCTTCCGTGATTGAGCAGTGAGGTCGTGACCAATATGATGTGCACAAGGTAGTGGAAGCAGTATGTCATGGCACGCTGGAAAGTGGCTCCAGTGTTTTTCAGGCCAAAGGGCATCACCTGATATGTGAATGTGCCCCAAGGGGTTGTAAACGTAGTCTTGTATCCATCTTCCTTCCGGATCTGAATTTGGTTGTATCCAAAGAAACCGTCCATGAAGGAAAAGACCTCATGTCCGGTGCATGCATCAATGATTTGGTCAATAAAAGGAGTTGGGAAGTTGTCCTTGGGACATGCCAAATTCAAATTGCAGAAATTTGTATAGACGCGGATGATACCCTGTTTTTTATTCACGAGAACAGGATTTGAAACCCAAGTGGTGTATGCAATGGGGTAAATAAAGCCGGATGTGTGCAGCTTCTCTATCTCGACTTTAACTACAGTGACCTTTGAAGGGTGAATGGGTCATTGTTTCTGACACACCGGTGCCACATGAGGCCATGTATCAATGTGATGTTCCACGATGGATGGATCCAATCCGGGCATCTAGATGTAGGACCAAGCAAAGATGTCAGGGAACTCCTGAAAAAGTGCTTTGTAAGAAGCGAATTCCTCAGGGGAGCATGATGCTTTGAGTGTGATTTCTTCAACAACCTTCGGGTTGGTGGAGATATTGACCATAATTGTGGGTGAAATGTTGGCCATATTTCCTTCTTCAAAGGAGTTGGGAGCCGGGATGGGGTTTTTGAACCAATCCACCTTGCCATGAATGAATTCCTTGGTCTCCACTGAATATTGATCTGACATGGAAGAGGGTTCCCTGGGGATAAAGAGCGAGTGATGGTTCATATCATCCCACGGGGATTCAGGAGCGGACAAGGCTTTAAGTATCTCCTTGTCGTTGCAGAAATAATGATTGGATAGATCCGAGGGATCATCGATGGTTGCGGATATGGAAGGGTCAGTGGAGCTAGACACCATGTAAATGGTTGTGGTGTTTGAGGAAGAAACCAGAGGGTGGATCTCTCCTATGATAGTGATGTCATATTCAAGGGAATGTTTCTGAATATTTCTAAGGGCAGTCCGATACTCGGCCAAGTCCAAGAAGTGGTGAGAATAATGTCTATACAATACGCAAAGTGCACATGCATGGTTTGTCCTCAAAGACTTATTTTTGATTATGGGATGAGTCGGGATGATGACTACTGGAAGGTTCTTGGTTGTATCCATAATGTCTAGATGTGTGCGAAGGATAGGTATTTTTGGACAACTTTGGGTTGTGTGACCCTGTACGTCGCACACGACACAAGGTGGAGTCAGCCGAGGTTCAGCGATTTCTTTGGTGGTTTTTCCTTGAGTCCTCTTTGGAGGAGGTGGGGCTGGTGTAGTAATGGAAGGTGTTTTTGGTGGGTCAGGAGGAGGGCGTGACACTGTCTTGATAGATTGGATGGAGGTTAACACCATCTGGGGCATTGAAGGTGGGGTGGGTGGTTTGAGGTACCAGACTGGAATCCCCAACGTTAAATATTGTAGGTTTAAAGTAGCCATAACAGGCTTACTTACGATGCTGGAAGGTGGGAAAAGGAAGGGAATTGTATGGACTAGGAGTGAGCCCCAATAATTCCCTGGTGATTGCATTTGAGGTTGTGGCTATGGCTACAGTGCAGGTGGAATGGTGCTGGATGAGAGAACACACAAATATGTTGTGTCAGTTGGCTCTGGTGGAGGCGGTAAATATGGGAAGGAAGACATCATAGATCTGTCGGTGAAAAAACCCGGGCCTACCGCCAACAAGGAATGGATAGCTACATTGTCTATGGTGGTATCAATAGTAGGGATGACATGGTCTAGTGTGGTTGACCCCTGCGGATCATAGTAAGTTAATTAGTCCACCGTCATAATCTTCCCGTCATGAGGGAACATCATAAGGCAGAAAACGGTAGATGCCATGACTCTCATGGCATACATGTAACTACATCTGAGGAGGAGGTTGTAATCAGGCTGAGCGTTGACAACCTCTATGTCAATCAAAACTATCTTACTGGCTAATGATATAGGAACATTCAGAAGAATTCCTTGGGATTTGGTGGAGTGACCATCATAGGCATGTAGGGAAGTGGTGGATGGTTGGAGGGTCAGGGACTCGAGTTTCTGGCAGAAAAATGTTGATATGACATAGGTGGACACCCCTTCATCGATGATACATCGATGTATGACCAAATTCCAAATTGAGACTGGAATTTGAAAGACGATGGTGGATGGAATTCTTGGCTCACCGTGATCCAAATCGAATGTGATCAATTGGGAATTGGAGGGATCCACGGGGCTAAGTGCGGATAAAAATTATTTCCGCTGCAGCGGGCACGTTTTGAGGACCTCAAGAGTAGAAATGGTTATAGGTGACTCAGCCAAGTCGTCAACGATGCTATAATTCAAGGCAGCTCTAGCAGTGGCATTGTTAGCGATACACCGCATGGGAAACCATGGACCTCTAGTTGCCCCATCGATAGTGGGTGGGGGCAAGTGGAGGAGCATATTACCAGTGCCAGAGGTGGACGCCGGTGATGGGTCAATGGTTTCTGTGGTGGATCTGTACTAGTTATGTTTAGTCTGGAGGTTCACCTCTTCAGTTGGCATTGTCATAAGGTGATGGATACCAATATCCATAGGTGGAGCCGCAGCGGGTGCTACAAGAGCAAGTGGTGGTAGGGGTGCGGTTGCAACCATTACTTGGAGTGGTAGTGGGTTTTGGAGAACCATAGGAGGAGGACCTAGTGGTTCTGGGTTGGGCTGAGCCTATGCTACCGCATTAGTGTCTTGTTGAGCTTCGTTATGGAGAAACTGCTTGAAGCGGTCCATATACGGGAATTCATGAGTGTAGTGACCATAGACATTGCATAATTTACATGGATGATTAGTCCCTAATGGAGTGATTTATCCTAGTCGGTTTGGATATTGGGATTTTTGCACCGGTGGGTTATTAGAGTCGTTGTTGTTCAAAGGATTAGGATGTTGGCTATTACCCTGCTTCCTGGAACAGTTTTTCTTACCCTACCCTTGTTGGTTATTAGGGGCGGGTTGGTTGGGAAGATTCTGTTGCGCAAAAACTTGTCCTGTTGAGGTCAGAGGAGAAGGGACAGGAGACGGAGCGACTTGCATAGGTGGTGCATAGTAGGTTGGAGGAGCTGGAGGGGCTACAAATTCGGTCGTTGGTCCCGAATATGGTTGTGTCAGCTAGGTCGGCGGATGGGCGTGCTGACTTGATCCGAGTTGTGCATAGGAGGTTGTGGCTTTGGACTGAGCCATCATCCTAGAGTAATAAAAAATCTGGTGTGGTTGCGCACCACCAGGGGTGTTTCTTGGGTGCAATGGAATCATAGGGGGTGCTGCATAGTACTGTGGGTGTTGGGAGACAGAACCTATGACACCATTCATAGCATGGGATTCCCCTGGTGCATCGCTGTGAGAGGTACCAGAATGGGGAGCGTCTGGTATGATGGTGTACAGGTATCCAGACTGAGCGTAAATTAAATCGAGTTGTTGGGCCTTTAGGATGGCTTCTTCCTCAGATTGGGGATGTTCAGAGGCGACGTCTTTGGCGATGGGTGGTAGTAAGGTCTTCAAGAACCAATTGAGGAAGATCCTGTCATCAAGCTGGATTTTTCTTATGCTACGTCTTTGCCACCACTCATGGATGTAGTCGATGATGTGTGTAGCGGTATTTTGACGACAAGATAACAATATCTCCATGCCTTCGTTGTAGCGGATAGGTAGTTGGAAGTATTGGAGGAACATGAAGGCTAGAGAAGTGAAATCAGGGTAAGAGGCTTGAGGTAGTTCGATATACCATTTTTCCACAGCACTTATGAGTGTGCGTTGGAATAATCTCAGTTTGATCGAGTCATATACAATGTTGTTTGATGAGCACCATAAATGAAGCAACATAATGTGGTTTTGGGGGTATTCCCTCGCCTTTCCTTCAAACTTTGGAATGTCTGACGAAATTTTGGTTGGCATGGGAGGCCAATGAGGTTGATGACTAATGGGGTCATTCGTCAACCTAGCCAAGTCTAGTAAATTAAGTTAAGCCATAAATGGTAGGTTCAATCCGAGGTTGGTTCAGGATGGACCGACGATGGTGCCAGGGTTTGCAGGAGCATGATGTCCATGCATGATTGGGGGAACTTCAAGTCGAATTCCTGCAATGGAGATAGTCGAGACAATGGTGGAAGGGACACTGCCCCCAGGTATGTATGGTGGTACTAATGGAATTGTGGGAGCTATTGTAGGTCTGCTACTGATGGTTGGTGTACCTATAGCTACATGTGTAGTGGTGTTGGGACCACTGGCATGGATGTTGGTAATGATGTGAGGTATAGACATGGGTCTACTACCAACCGTCCCTTCGAATAAGGGATCAAGATTTGCACCAGCCATGGGGCTAAACGGTGTAGTGAATAGGTTTGGCTCAGATTGATAGGAATCTGAGTCGAAATCAGAGTCTGTGTGGCCTTCTGAAGGTGAGGAAGGTTTTCGAGGAGGGCCTCAATGGTGACGGTTTAAATACCCAAACTAGGGGGGTGTCCCCTAAGTCGTGAGGAGGAATGTGGTGGATCAATGGTGGTTTATGGTAGTAACCAGTAATTAATTTTGGATCCCGGTTTAAATGAATTCCTATTGGTTCACAGGTGGTCACTCTACCGCCAAGACTACCAGAAGACAACGCTTTGGATTTTTCCTCACAAAGGTGTATCTCATCAATCGAAAGGGGTCATTTCCCATTTTGCTTAGCAATTCCTCTCATTGGCCAGCTACTTTTGGGTTCCTGCAGTACTCCTCACAATGAGTTTTAGGGAAAATCCCAAGTACTTCCCGCATTTGAGTCGGTTGAGACTTCTGTCCCAAACTGAAAAATTATTAAGTAAGTTGGTTACTTTTATGGTTCACTCAGGGTCATGAACACAGTTTTGTTGGATTATTTGGTGTGAATGTGTTCACTTTGTGTATGAATTTGTGATTTTTTCTTTCAATTATGCAATAAGAAAATAACATTGGTTTCCCTGTAAGAAACAAGCAAAGGGATTGTCCTAAAACAGGGTTGAAAGGTAAAAATAAATATAGATAACATGTAAGACAATGTGTAATATGATTGCAAATTTTGTGAATCAATAGGGTGACTAACCCACATTTGTATCCTTCAAATCTAAGAAGGAGTGTTGGGCTTTCATCAAAGTGGAAACAAGTCCACCCATAGATCTGTAGGTCACACCCAAAATGCCCGGTGCTCAATAGGGAGGACGCGAATGCCTTGAGACCCCCAACGGTCTCCACTCCCAGTAGCTTCCAAGGTCACTTGATTTTAATGGAAATTAACAATAACAAAAATGGATTCTTATTACTACTCTTAGTCAACCCCCTGTCTTATCTCAAAAGACCTTGGAGGGTGATGAATGAGCAGAGGAGGAAGGGATGAATAAGAATGTTAATTTCCAATGTTTAATAATGAAATACATAATTTAAACTTGCAGAAAAACTAACACAAAAATAGACAGATTGCATGTAATAGTCAAATAGTGGCTATTGGGTCATTTCAGATAGGCAAAAAAGAATTAAAATGGCTCAGAAATGGATAGGTCACTTCTAACAGTAGGATAGTGGTGACTGAGTCGCACAAACATACCACATAGTAGTGACTCGGTCGCAACTGATGCAAAAAACAGCTGCGATTGTTACATGGGAGGAAAGTGGCACATTTTGTGGCCTGAGTCGCGACCTGAGTCAGGGTTTCAAACCGAAAGCGGTGACTGGGTCGCGTGTTTCAGCCTGAAACCCATGTTGAGGGCCGAAACAAGAGAAAAATAAAAAATAGAGCCGACACTGGCCGACAAGAGCAGGCAGTGGTGCCATGCAGACTCGGATTGGCCGCTTGAGTGATGGCTAAGCCTCAAAATAAAGAAAAGACCTGCAAAACCAGAGGATTGAAAAGGATCGACCTGGTTTGGTCGCCAAAACTGTAGCTGGGTTTTCACCCTGGCTACATGAAAATGCACCTCCCTTCCGTCAAAGGGACAGAAGGGTAGATTTCAATTTGATAAAAAATAAGCTGCAGACAAATGATTAGTAATACAATAAACAATAAGTGAACTACTAAACTAAAATAAATAAGATGGGACAAATATACCTTCTCTTTTCTTTAAAATTGGGCCACCGTGCCCTAGCTTGGATGGTACCACCTCTCCACAGGCTTGATGGTACGGAGGATGCCTCAATGTACAAGGTGGGGAGATGGTGGGGCAATGGAGTGATTGGAAAATGATATGGGTATTGTGATAGGAATGATTCTCACTGTACTCACAAATGATAGAAAAATGGGTGAAGGAATAAGTGGTGAATGTTGTGATGGAGACCTCCACACTATTTTATAGTTTTTCTTGTCCTTTTCTCTCTTTTAGGGTTCTGGAAACCTATTTAGGGTTTAAGCCCTATTTAGGGATTTTAGCCCTTTTTGGGGTTTTTAAGCCCATTTGTGAGTGTTTATCTCTTTTGAGGGGTTTTAAGCCCCTTTTAAGGGTTTTTAGGCTCTTTTTGATATTTTTTGAGCTTTTTGAGAGAGCATAAGGTTAAAACATAGTTATGGAGGTCAAAAATGAAGGAAAAAATATAGGAAAAAGATGTTTGTATATGGTTTAGGCCATGTAGAGCTAGTTGAGCAATTTTTTGGGTTAACATATAGCTTAAAGTGGGTACAAAGGATAGACATGAAATGAAAAGCTTCCCCCCCTTTTTTTAAAGTAAAATAACCAACACCTTTTCGAATAAAATTAAACATAAAATATTATTTAAAAAATTATAAAAAATAGTTTAGAAAATAATATAATTATATATATATATACTTGGATTGGCTTTAGTGTTGTTGTATTTGTAACTTTGGAAGATATTTTGATGCATATTATCATTGTATGTTGTTGCACCCCAATCAAAGATGTGTTTCCCTCCTTTTGGGATGATAGTATACAAGGTCCTTAAGGTAAAACCTCTGTTGTTAGTCAGGGCAATAGTCCCTAGTATAATATTATGTAATGTACTTTCAGAGTTTCTCTAGGAGAAGTCAGCCTTGTTAGGGTTAGAGGTCAACCCAGTCATGTTGGGGGGTCAATCACTTAAAGGGTATAAATAGGGAGGCACCCTCCTTCATTTATACACACTCACACTCACTCAAGTTCGCATGAGGAGAGATAGAGAGAGATACATAAGACTTCTTCTTATTGGGTTTTCCCATATTGTGGTATTTTCTTAGTGACAGAACTATTTTGAGGAATTTTGTGGGGTTTTATCCTTTATGATTTCCCTGATGAAAATATTTGTGTCTTGTGTATCTGCTATATCTTGTGTATATTGTTGTACTTTTTATTATTTCAGATAAATATCCTAATCAAGTTTATTGGATTAGAAAAAACCTAACATGGTATCAGATCCTCAATGAAAGAATGCACTATGCAACAATGAAAACTAGGGTTCGTAGTTTAAGTTATTCTCCCCACAGATCATCAAGAAAAGAGGGATAGGATAAATCACCATAAAAGGGTGCATATTTTGGTGGAAGCAGTTCCAAATTTGGAGAAGTTTCATTTTTTATTGCGCTACACTACAGACACCGCGGGAAGAAACTAGGGCATCAAGTTTCAGAGGATTTCGACCTCAGTCTTAAGAAAATGACCTAGATGAGAAACTTGCCTCAAGGAGGTGCATATTTCTGTCCAAACAAAATTTCCAAATTCCTTGTTTGGAAAATTAGGGTTTGTCTAACAAACCCTAAGTCAACCAGCTCCAGAACCAGGGAAGACACCTGAAATCGATAAGATATAAATCTTTGCTATTTCCATTTGAGGTTCTCATTTCAAAATGGTACATCGTACTCAGCTTGAGGACAATCTTGGAGGAGCCGATAACTTTTGAGCATAGAAGTACAGAATATCCCTGATCCTTGAAGAAAATGATTTGGATTAGTACATTAGTAAAGAATTTCCAGATCCAGAGGGAGATGAGAATAAGGCTATTCATAAGAATAACTTTCTTAAGTCCAATCCAATAGAATAATTGTAGATTCTATTAAGGATCATCTCTTCCCCCATGTGTCATCCTTTAAGACACCAAAGGAAGTATTTGATGCTTTGAAAAAGATGTTGAAGGAAAGAACATCAATTGGAAGATGGCATTGATGAACCAATTGAAGAATGTGAAGATACAAAACTCAGAGACTATACAGTCCTACTTCACAAGGGTTGATAAAATCAAGGAACAACTTGAAGCAGTTGAAGAGAATGTAGAAAAAGGAGATATTATGGGGACTACGTTGAATGGCCTCCCAATATCATGTGACTCATTCATTCAAGGAATTTGTGCAAGAATGAAGTTGAAATATTGCAACAAACTAAGATAAGAATGCACACAAGAAGAATATTGACTCATAATAAGAGAAGAGAATATGGGATCCACTGAAGATCAAGATATCATAGTTCACACCAGAAGAAACTACAGAAAGAAGGAGAACCACCATCACAACAAAAAGAAGGACATGAAACAAAAGGAGTCCAGAAGATATCCTTCCAACATTTGATGTTACACTTGTGATGAAAAGGGACACTTTGCAAGAGATTTTCCCAATAAGAAAGACTTCTTCAATGAGAAGAATAAGATACATCATGCTCATACCACTGAAGAAAACGAACCGACAAAAAAAAGACTTATAAGAGAGAGGGATTATTAAAATGGAGATTATGTGCTAATCTCAGCACTCATGGGCACTATTTGGCTTGGCTTGTGGAAGCAATGATTAGCTTGTGGATACTGGGGAATCTAAACATATGATGGGATACAAAGAATCATTCATTAATATGTATGAGCATGAGTCACCTCACAAGGTGAAACTTGGGGATGATAGTTAATACCACATAAAGTAAGTGGAGAATATTCATACAAGATAGACTCCAAAAAATCATTGAAGATGAAAAGACATGTTATATGTTCCAAGATTGAAGAATAATCTTCTCTCCATATCTACACTAGATTAAAAGGGAATGAGAGTTGAATTTGTGGATGTCCAAGTTCTAATGTGGCATAAAAGAAAGACAATGTAATATCCCGGATCCAGGGTGGTCACAAAATATATGAAATTATCAACATTAATAAATTTTACATTGATTTATAACTTTCACCAGTAGTATGTATTCTCATAGACATTTCATCAAACACTTTAGAGACATTCCATAACACATCACAATGGCGAGATAATATTGGCACCTTTATTATGACTAACAAAGAGTAAACTGTACAATAACTATGGCTATGATAGCATTTACCAAGATACATTCAAAAAGAACTTGGAAGTGATGCCAACTCGAATTATGAAGCTCCGATGAAGAAACTGAATGGATCATCCCCCTTTGTCCAACAGGGTGGATTCGTCACACCACCGAAACTAGACCAAAATGGATGTATGGGGTTTTCCAACCCAAAATGAAAACTCTAGGCTAACCCCTACATGGTCTCAAGAACAAATCTCCAAATATTCAAGCATGTCCCTTCTATTTGCCTTTGCCTCCTTTTATACTTGAAAATTCTGCAATACCATGGATAAATACCATGGGCTAATGAAAACCATGTTCCATTATCACCGTTTTCCCATGCCATTGAAAAAGACTATAGAACACCAGAAACCACGCAGTGGGTAATCATTGCTTCCCCTTAGCCAATAATTATCATATTTTGAGCTTCAATAATATTACTGGCTAATTTCCCCAATTAAATCATTTTCTCCTTATTTGTCACCGTTAATAAATTTTCTTAATTCTTATTGGGTAACCTTGGTCTATTTTCCTTAGGCCAAAATTAGGGATAGGACAGTCCTCCCCTCTCAAGGATGCTTGTCCTCAATCAATGAAGAACCATAGGGAAATACCATCACATCATTAATGCCTTCCACCACCACAACCAACTACATCACGGGCCATACATCAACTGAAGGAAGTGATATTGGCATGCACCAATGCATGCACCTACAAACCAACTATCATGGAGACTCCTCATCAATCATCAGGAGAAAGATATCACCCATAATCCTCAACATATGGAAAATCATGAATGAAGATGCAAAGTGTGCTATTCATCTGTATCTCTTAAGTCCTTAACTACCCCTTGAGAACCATCCTCTCAAGGCGTAGATCCATTTTCTCCACCATCCACCATGCACTTGATGTGAAGGATAAGTACAAATGATACCAGGATCCCAAATGATCCTCAGAAATACAAGGTGCAATATATATTCTCCTATGCATTGCATAAGAGTCACATAGAAGTCATCATGACACCCTGTAAGAAAAACATAAGCCCATCTAAAATCATGTAGGAAACCATAACGAACTGTTGCAAAGATGAACCCATGGAGAAGAGAAGAGGTGTGCTTACTCAATCCAACCAACCAAAATGTGTTCCCAATGAGCTTCCCATAATCAACAATGCTTGGGTCCCACTGCTTTCTCACTCTCCTAGTGTGAAAAGTCATCAAGAACACATCCAACAAGTATGGAATGCCAGGGTCCCAACACTTGCGCACCCCATCAATACATAGTGTGAATACATACAAATCAGAATGTGGGATGCCCAAGTCCCAATGCTTGCACATTTATACCATGCACAAGGTCTCCCAAAACAATACATCAAAGTAGGAGGGGTACAATATCTTCCCAATTATTTCAACCAAGTGTGGAATGCCAGGATCCCATAACTGGTGCATTCCATCAATACATAGAGTGGTAAAAAATAATACATCATGGGGAGGGGTTCTAGGATCCCAAGTTCTACTATGCATTCTCCCATACATCATAATTACTAATATAAATACATCATAATGAAACATAGTGAAATGATACAAATATATTCCACTCCCAATGTGGCCAAAGTGATCATCCATCAAAGAGCACTCAAGAAGCTTGCACCTCCAAGCCAGAAAATCACCATGTGTCAAAAGCACACAATCATGAAGATACCAATCAAATCTAATCCAATAACATAGTTGAGGATCCCACGTCTCATAATTATGCAAGGAAGAATAAGATGTATCAAGATGTCTCATCATGTGTTCTCTTATCCAAGCAATGGATGAAGAACCTCCATCAATCAAGGAAGGAGCCTCTGAGTGGCTCAAGGAAGTGCATCCATGAGTAGAAGTGGTACAAAACAATGGATGCAAATTCTTCTCAAAAGGAATTGGTGCACATAACAAAGGATCATCAGAAAGGGTAAAGATCTCATACTTCTCATGTGGCACCAACATAAAAAAACCCTTCACCCAAACCTCACTTGGATGAAGACTGAAAGAAATAACAGTGTAGGATGAAGTGTAATGGACAAAATCATCCTCTAAGTTAGGAAATGTGAAACTTCTCCTAAAGGTTGGTTCCATATGTATAGGATCACGTGCCTCTTCCACGAGTGCGATACTTGCACTATGAGACAACTTGTGTTCTTCTTCATCCATGTCAAGTGTTTGGCGTTCAACTTGCTCATATTTCAACCCTTCAAACATCTGCAAATAATTTTCAATCTCATGGTTCACCACACCATGAGGAATCTCTCTGCTATCATCCATACAGAAATAAAAAAAAAACACATGAAGGAGACCATAAACTTTGAAACTCATCAAGAAGTTTCTCATTTTGGATCTTAGATTCTTGAAGTGCTTCTTGAGCATCCTTCAGACAATATTGGGTGGAATTCAACTCATGTTTGAGCTTGAAAATTTCCTCATTATCTCTTATGGAGGCTTCATGTAATATTTCAGCAAGCTCAATCAAATGACTTCTATCACAAATAAAACACATGAGATTACCTTTAGTTATTGATGTTTCCTTCTGGATCTTCTCTATGAATCCATTGGAAGTTTGTGCCTCCATATAATCATCTTTTCAAGCCAATTGGGACAGAAGTGTGCTAAGGACATGGAAAGTGGCTAGGACCTCTTGAATATTCTTGTCATTCATCTTGAGAGACCCTTCAAAGTAGGAAAGCTCATGAAAATAATCCTTCGCTTCCTCCAATATACGATCACCCTCATGAATCTCATGTGGTGAATTAGTGATGGTGAGATCGATCCTATGACCTCTTCCTTTACTGCAAAATCTTCATCTTTTTCAGACTCATGGGAACTGGTACTTGTAGTAGTCTCATCAAGTGGAATATCTATGTCACCAACATAGAGGAATGGACATATAGCAGTAGATGTCTCTCCTTGGCATCCATCAGTAGGTACCTCTCCATTAGAGCATTCGTCAGTAGATGCTATTAATTGATCCATGTTCTCAGTGAGAGATGCCTCTGGGAGATCCTTAGTAGAATAAGTGATGGATTCATTATGTTGATAACCCTCATAAGTAAGTATTGTGATCTTCTCCTTCCCAACACTGGTGGTGGTACCCTCATTTCTCTCCTCCAAACATTTATGATTTTCCCTCCAAGGTCTCTTGTAACAAGCGCATAGACATTTCTTCACTAAGTCCACATCTTCATTCTTGGGCTTATACCCAAACAAAGCATTCACAAAAAATTCGAATGGGACTTCCGAGGATGACTTCATCATAACACTATATGATTGATACTGTTGGGATAAGGTCTTGCATGTTTCCCTCCACCATGCTATTTACTTGAAAGGATCTTTTCTTGGTGGTGTGGTCCTTCTGTATACACAATCATTGTACAAGTTGTCACAAGTGTAAACATCATCATCTATGAATGTGAACTATGTAGAGATACTGTAAGATGGTTCCACATAGTTGCCATCATACGACTCAAAATCATTTCCACTAAGAAAAAACACTCCTCCTCATACTACTCATACTCTGAATCTGAATAAGACATGGATCCAATTCCTCTAGTTCCCACAACTGGAAATAATTATGATAAATTATTATTTTCCCATTGCTGTAGGTGTCTTGATTTACATGGAATGTTTCAAGACACATTTACTATAATAAGGAAGAGAGAGTTCAGATTTGCATAAAATTTCTTTGAAATACAAGGCTGGAACACACCTTTGCGGATCTGTAGCTAGTGTTCAATGGTTTGATAGATTTGTGTCAATTGTGAATAGACCCAACAAAGGTATCTATAATGTCCATAAAATGACTGAATATGCCTGTAGATGCTTTCCAACAATTTGGATAATTCCAAATTTGCCTATCAATGTACTGTAATGGCACAAATGGAGATCACGCCTTCATCATAATGAACTATCGATCTAACCCATAGATCACTTCCATACACATCAAATCTCATTCTCATTTTGTTGCAATAGATCGTTAGATGCCCACGATCTTTAGGTAACCTTTGCATTCTACGTTACCCAAAGAATGGTGGATTGCTGCTAGAGAGAGTAGAACACTACCATATCTAATGGATCACAGCCAAAAAAACTCAGATCTCTGCCAAATGGATCTCAGATTTATATCACACCTCTAGATAACTCCTCCTCTTGCTAAGGGAAATCGGTACACCAAGGGAACACGTCCTCTCTTTGAATATAGTTGGCCCCCACTAATGTATTCTTCCTTCAATGGAATGAGACCCCTTCCATAGGGATTCAAATTTATCTCGAATGCCTTGCACCCATTATGGCCTCCTCCACAACACATGGTCCAAAAATACTTGGGTTTCTCCTTACCTCTCTTAGCTTGTGATATGCAGCATGAGAGGGATCACCCCTCTACTATCTCTACGATATTCACATACGTGGTGCCCCTCCATGACTTCTCGCACACCCATGCAACCTCTCATCGGCCTTCATGGGAATTTTGACTGAGAGATCGATCTCTCTCCTGATGAGACACTTCACAAGAGAAAGATCCAGTCCTTAAAATTCCACATGGTCTCCTCACAGCTTCTGCAACAGGAAAATCGAGCTTCTATATGCCCTTGCGGATCCTTCTCCTATTCCATGGTTTATTCGAGTGAGGTCCTCCTCTATCTAGAAACAACCTTCAATATCAAGTTAACCTCGTCTTATGTCATGGGTTTTTTTTCTCCCGATACTATGCACTAAATGAAAATGCGGCCCTCCTCTCATGAGGTTTTACCCACAACAAATCTTCAATCAATGTAGTCGACCCTACAGAACTCAACTCCACTAACAATTTTTTCCAACAAATAAACTTGACTGCTTAAAGAATTTGTCATACACCCACAAGTTTTGCTACTAAAAGAAATTTAATAATTTCCCAAGGAAATTTGGTTTCCACACATATATTGGATCCACCACAAAGATTTATCTCTAAAGATAACTCGCCAAAAAAAAACACATGAAAACCTTGATTGAATATCTCCTCACTACTTTTCCCCTCAAGCTGGCAGGAAAACCAGCTCTGATACCACTGTAATATCCCAGATCCGGGGTGGTCACAAAATATATGAGATTATCAACATTAATAAATTTTACATTGATTTATAACTTTCACCAACAGTATTTATTCTCATATACATTTCATAAAACACTTTAGAGACATTCCATAACACATCACAATGGCAAGATGATATTGGCACCTTTATTATGACTAACAAAAACTAAACAGTACAATAACTATGATTGTGATAGAAGCTACCAAGATACATTCAACAAGAACCTGGAAGTGATGCCAAATCGAATTATGAAGCTTCGATGAAGACCTTGAATGGATCCTCCCCCTTTGTCCAGCTATGGTGGATTCGTCACATCACCGAAACTAGACCCGAATGGAGGGATAGGGTTTTCCAACCCCAAACGAAACTCTAGGCTAACCCCTAGATGATTTCAAGAACAAATCTCCAAATATTCAAGCATGTCCCTTCCATTTTATTTTTCCTCCTTTTATACTTGAAAAGTCTCCAATACCATGGATAAATACCATGGGCCAATGAAAACCATGTTCCATTATCACCTTTTTCCCATACCATTGAAAAATACTATAGAACACTAGAAACCATGTAGTGGGTAATCATTGCTTCCCCTTAGCCAAAAATTATCATTTTTTGAGATTTAATAATATCAATGGCTAATTTCCCCAATTAAATCATTTTCTCCTTGTTTGTTACCATTAATAATTTTTCTAAATTCCTCTTAGGTGACCTTGGTCTATTTTCCTTAGGCCAAAATTGGGGACATGATAGACAATCAATGATGCAACAGTGATTGGAGAGAAAGACAGAGGCTTGTACAAACTAAAGGCACAACCTAAAAAAGAATTGGTTCATGACTTGATAGAACCAAGTGAACCATGGCACCAAAGCTTTGCACATGTGCAATACAAAGCACTATCCATTGCAAGCAAAGCAGTATTAGGACTTCCAGAATTCCAAGAAAAACATGAAGGTGTTTGCAAAGGATGTGCACAAGGAAAGAATGAAAATAAGACATTTCCCATCAATTAAAGTAAATATAAAGGAATACTTGATATAGTACACTCAGATGTATGCGAGCCCATTTCATCCATCTCACTAAGTGGGTATGTGTATTATGTTTCATTTATAGATGATTTCTCATGTAAGACTTGGATATATTTCTTGAAAGGGAAAAATGAAGTATTCAGTAAGTTTAAGGAATACAAAGCTTTGGTATAGAACCACACTGAAAGGAATATCAAGACTTTGTAGTCATATAATGGCAGAGAGTTCACCTCGAAAGAATTCAAGGAACTCTACAGAGAATCTAGGTTTGAGAAGTAGTTGATCACCCCATACAATCCTAAATAGAATGGCGTTGCAAAACGAAAGAACAAAACTATAATGGAAGCAATGAAATAAATGATACATGACTAGAATATTCCAATGCACCTTTGGGTAGAAACCGTACTCCTCATCGAGTACTTGACAATAAGACTCATGAAGAGCCTTTATCAGAAGAGAAGCCATAAGTCAACCATCTTAGAATATTTGGATTTCCTGTATACATACACATCCCAAAGGAGAAGAGGACCATGCTTTATCCTTTGGGGAAGAAGTGAATATTCATAGGATACATTGATACCTCAAAGGCCTACCGAATGTACTTCCCAGGATTCAATAAGATCGACATCAGTAGAGATGTAACATTATATCAAGACTTGGCATACTCTAGATCGAGGAAGCTACCTATTGAAGAGGTAGAGGAACCTAAAGGAATGAGAGTCCAAGGTATGAAAAATGTAGAAGAAATTCCATGAAGATCATAACATGGCAAAACCACAAGAGCCTCTAGAGACACTTCAGGAGAAGTACTCCTAGAAGAGAAAATCAGCATGGGAATGGGAACTCATACAAGAATAAGAAAGGTATGGTTTTCCATATGGGATGGAGAGAGAAAGGAAAATACCAAAACCTTACAATAGCTATGTGGCCCTACTGCATGACATAATTGACAAGGAACCTTCCAACTATGAAGAGGCTACAAGAAAAAAAGAATGGAAGGATGCGATGATCAAGGAGTACCATTCGATTATGAAGAATGATGTTTGGGAGATATTTTCGAGTTCGAAAAGGAATTCTGTCGTGACTTAGAAGTGGATATACAAGATTAAGCATGTTGTATATGGAAGCATCGATAAACACAAGGAAATATTCATGGCGCGAGGCCTCTGACAGAAAGAAGGCATAGAATATGAGGAGACATTTTCACCCATAGCGAGGTACACTTCCATTAGAACCATACTTGAATTAGTTGCAATAATGAAATGTAAGATACACCAGATGGATTTCAAGACAACATTCTTGAGTGGTGTAGTCGAAGAGGTGTTATATTTTTATCATTTAATCAATATGATCTAGGATCTTACTTGAGAGAATAACATGCACAACAACAATCACAAGAGACAAGAGACACAAATATTTTTCCTTGGGAAAACCATAAAGGAGAAACCCCCCAACTTCCTTAGATATAGAATGAGCATCAATAGCAAAAGTAAAACCCAAAAACACATAAATGATCTCTGACAGTTGTTCTCTCTCTCACTTGTGCGATCTAATCTTCTCTCACTCATGCACTATAGTTGAGTGAGCACGTGTTTAAAATAGAGAGGCTTACTCTCTATTTATACTAGTTTTCGACTTGACAATTACTTACCAGGGCTGATTTCACTAGGAGAGTCTAATAACCCTAGTGCCCCTCAACTGTGGGGACTTTCCCCTTGATCAACAAAGGAGGGTTAACCTCTATGACTTTACATGAATTTATTACATTAATGATTCTCCCGATAGGAACATCGAGGTACAATGAAATACAATACATAATATATACAAGTGAATAAATTCCAAATTTACAAATACACAACCACTCCCTCTTAACTAGGAAGGTATTCTCTTGACACAGTTCATCACCACAAGTATTCATCACAGGATCATCATAATCACTGGATCATCATCAAAGCTGGATCATCATAATCACTGGATCATTGATGCAGGAAATTAGCTTTCAAGGCCAACCAATGAATTTCTGATCAGACCCTAAGGCCTTGACATCAGCCCAAGGAGGGGTTTATTGTAAAACCATTGTAAATCTCATGTACACATGTTTATTTTCCTAGAAAGTATAGATAGGATAAAATATCTGGTAGGTGTCAAAAGAGGATGAGTCATTTTGCTGAGTCATATCCTGTTAGCGGTATGAGAATCATTTCGAATCATGACTCCTTGCGTGGAGATCAAGCCACAGTTGGTTTTGTTAAGACAGGGACGTTTCATCATGCATAGTAGTGGTTTTTTTTTATTGCAGGACCACTCAAAGTAGGAGTTAACAGTTTAGGTTAAATAGGCAGATTAGAGAAGTAGAGGGGGTTCTTCCTTTCAGTGGGAGGATCGCAAGTTGCAGAGAAGAGAACATAACTGCATCTGGTTCTACTTGTATATATTTTGAGAAGACTGAAGGAGAGCCCGATTGTATGAGTTTTCCTTTATTGCTTAATAGAAGGATTAGCTGTGTGTTTTGAAGTGTTGTTAGCCTAGGTGCATGTATGATTTAGACTACATGTCTATGTAGAGCCGACTTCAACGATTTACTAAACATCTGTGTATTTCGTTGAAATCCTATTGATTCAAGTGTCAAATGGTTGAAATAGAGTGTATATGCATGCATAGGAGTGATAGGCTAAATAATCTAGGAGATTGCAGGATGGATTGATCGTTCCATGATCAATTGACGCAACCCACTGATTCTTTGTTATTAACAGGTTTTGCAGAGAATGAACGGTGGAGATTGAGTCCGCAGATCAAGATCTGATGGTCCAGAAGAACCCCACAATGAAAGTTGCGAGGAAGTTAACAGATCTGCAGAGATATGAGAAGTTCACATCAAAAAGTGTTAGGATTATTAATCCTCCCTTGTCCAATTTGGTCATATGTCTAAATCAGGAATCATGTCTAAATCGGGAGTCCATCCAGTCTATTTTTGGTCACTAGCACCATTGGGTCCACTTGGCCTAATTGCGGCACATGTTTCAGTTACTAAAGTGGTGGGAACACTAATTGAGGCATACTGCCACTGATTGCACTTGATTTCATTATTTTAGGAGACTCCTAGACCAATCCCTACAAGTTAGGAGCCACTTGGAGTGCCAAAACCAACCAAGGTCAGTTCAGTTCAGTTGATGACTAGTCAAGCTAAGTTAGGAGTTAGTTACATTCAGTTCTAGTCCTCTACATTCAGTTAGTGCTAGGTTTACATGGCTGCACTTAGGAGGGGTGCATTTCTCACCTACCATAGTTAGTTAGCCTTAGTCAACACTGAATGTAACACTTGAGTTGTGTTTTAGAACTCCGATGAACTCCGGTTATGGTTTAGACAAGGTCAGTTAACTATTGAGTCCTCCAATAGTGATTTAGACAAGGTCTTAGTTACCTATAGTCAAGTAGAGTCTATCAATTCAAATTTCCTCATGTGGATTCGCATTTCATGTGGCTATTAAAGCCATTGTACTTCATTGTAATTATTATCTAATTACCATTTTTATTAATGAAAGCATTCACATCTGCAAGCCATTTTTGCACTGTTTCATTCTTCAATTACTGAGTAAATTGTGTGATCTATTTTGTGATTTGTGTGTTTGTCCACGGATCTATGTGCTCAATTTAATATGGTATCAGAGCCTCGGTGGACAAGGCACTTCTCCTCCTCATATCTACAGCTGGATCATTTTTTTGAGCAAAATGATCCTTCCAGTACTGCACCAGAAGTAGAGAATTTACCACTTAATATCCCAAGTTAGGAAATTGTTGATCAAGCTTGCTTGATCAACTATGCTGGGTGTGAAGGAAATTCCAAAGTGCAGAATGTCGACCTTACTTTGTATGTTTGATTGTGTGATAGGTTATCAACTCTTCTTACAAAATTCGCTACAAGTAGCCCTTTCTTTTCACTGCATTCACTACACCAACTCAGTCCTTCTTACTGCATTCAAAATGGCTCATCCAGTAGAGCCTCTCACTCCCTTCAACTATCACTAGTGGAAGGAAGACATGGTGGTAATGCTCCACACCAAGTAGCTCTTCAGACTCATAGAAGAAATGGAGGCAGTGCCATCTTTAGATAATGACAAAGAAAAGTACTTGAAAAGGCTTGATGAAGCCCATGGACACTTGCTCTCCTCAGTCTCTAGAGATATTCAATTCCACATCCAAGGATTGAAGACTCCCAAGGAGGCTTGGGACAAGCTTGCCTCCTTATTTGATAAGCAGGATGAGATGAGGATCCATCAGCTAGAAAATGATATGATCACTTTTAATCCATCCAACTTCGAATCACTGAATGAATTCTTCACAAAGTTCAAGAACTTGATATATCAGTTGAAGCAATGCAAAGTGGAGAAGGATGAATATTAGCTCATCCTTTCCATATTCACAAAGCTCAATGCAGACTACTCAGTCTTTGTATCCACCTTCCAAACAGTATGGCTCACTACTCCAAATTGGAAGATGCCCACTCTTAATGCCTTCATCCAATTTCTTATTTCTGAGAATGATAAATTGATCCAAATGGGGATCATTCGATCTTCCAAAGATCTAGATCTGGTTGTAAGAGGAGATAAGGTAGTGAATGGCAAAGGGAAGCAAAGAGATGAGTCTCATGTGAAGAAAGAGTAGTCAAAAGAGCCTCCAGGTTCAAAGAGAAGCAAGAAGAATGGCAAATGAAAGGTCCTCTGCTCTTACTGTGTAAGGGGATTTCATTCAGAAAGCTCCTGTATGAGAAGACAATTTGATGAAATGGATCTTATTTTGAAGAAACATAACATTTATGTACCTGCTAGCACAAGGAAGGATGAATCTAAAGAAGAAGATGAAGAATACCAAAGGAAAGGCCATGCACTGAAGGCTTGCTGCACATCAGCACATGTCTTCCTCATTGATTCTAGAGATTCCAACCATATGGCTGCATCCAGAGAATCATTCTCTTCTTTTCAATCCTTTGATGGTCCTAGTATTCAGATGGGAAATAACAGTAAAGTCAAAACAAAAAGGAAGGGCTTTGTCAAGCTTGAACATGGAAGGTTCAAAGATGTGCTATTTGTTCCCTCCCTAGCTTCAAACCTGTTATCTCTCTATCAAATGATCCATACTGGATCTCCAAAGCAAGTGATCTTTGGTCCTGACTCAGTGGAGATCATAGATATCTCTACTGGGAGCATCATAATGAAGGGTGCTGCAAATCATGCTTCAAAAGCATATGAGTTCTCAGATTTCATACCTCCTTCAGAACCAATGCACTCTCAGTAGCCACTTGCAAGGGAAGGTAAAATCATTGCATCTACTTCTTTTACAACTTCTACTAGTATTGTAGATCCATCTTTATCAGTTTATGAGATTGACATTCAGGGTGACTCAGATCTAGATTCAGTCCCTACTTCCAAACTGGAAGCTAGGAAGATGACTGGAAACTCACCTGACACTCAGAAAGGAAAGACCCTTGTGCTATGCCATGCAATCTTACCTCCTTCAGAGAGATGCAATAGAATCCATGTAAGATGCTATATGGAAAGGGATAAGTCTCACTACATTCAGAAGAATGGATATGATCATACACCTCTTCATCTAGAGGTTACATTCCTCCTTCCTTCCATCATCATTTTTGGAGAAGAAGGAGAATTCTACATACTAGGCCCCAGAATACCTGTGCACAGCACACCATGCATGATGCTTCACTACCTCACAGAGATGAATATTGTAGCAACATATTTTCAAGTTTTTCAAACTTGAGACCTAATTCTACTTGCTTAGATAGAGGGGGGGATTTTTCCCATGTGGTTTTTTCCCCAACTCGTATTAAGCAATTACTTTATTTTACTTGATGTAATGGGTGACCTATGGTCTTAGTTACCAGGGCCCATAGATTGTCCAAGTTAGCATTCATGGGGGGTTTTAGGATTATTAATCCTCCCTTGTCCAATTTGGTCATATGTCTAAATCAGGAGTCATGTCTAAATCAGGATTCCACCTAGTCTATTTTTAGTCACTAGCACCGTTGGGTCCACTTGGCCTAATTGAGGCACATGTTTCAGTTACTAAAGTGTGGGGAACACTAATTGAGGCCTACTGCCACTAATTGCACTTGATTGCATCAGTTTAGGAGCCTCCTAGACTAATCCCTACAATTTAGGAGCAACTAGGAGTGCCGAAACCAACCAAGGTCAGTTCAGTTCAGTTGATGACTAGTCAAGCTAAGTTAGGAGTCAGTTACTTTCAGTTCTAGTCCTCTACATTCAGTTAGTGATAGGTTTACATGGCTGCACTCAAGAGAGGCACATTTGTCACCTACCACAGTCAGTTAGCCTTAGTCAATACTGAATGTAACACTTGAGTTGTGTTTTAGAACTCCGATGAACTCCGGTTATGGTTTAGATCAGTTAACTATTGAGTCCTCCGATAGTGATTTAGACAAGGTCTTAGTTACCTATAATAAAGTAGAGTCTATCAATTCGAATTTCCTCATGTGGATTCAAATTTCATGTGGCTATTAAAACCATTGTACTTCATTTTAATTATTATCTAATTACCTTTTTGATTAATGAAAGCATTCATAGTTGCAAGCCATTTTTGCACTGTTGGATTCTTCAATTGCTGAGTAAATTGTGTGATCTATTTTGTGAGTTGTGTGTTTGTCAATCGATCTATGTGCTCAATTTAATAAAAAGAATATTGATGGTTGGAGTGAAGGCCACAAGGATTTGACGGCTAGGAAAATTGTGGGGAGGATGTTACTGGGGAGCAACTTTGGGAAGTTGGCATCCCGCATCCCGCAATCCGATTGTGGGAAGGCCGTTGCGGAGCGTGACTTTGGGTATTTTGAGATCCCGCATCCTGCAACCCCATAGCAGAAACTCTGTCATGGAAACAGAGTGTCAGACTGATGATTGCGGAGACAGAATTGCGGGGAGGCAATTTTTGGAGTAGTATTTGGCTGTTAAGCTAAATTTGGGAGTCTTGCTAAGTGTAGGATCCACTAGATCCTGGAGGTGCTGGTTGGGGTTGGTTGTGATTGACCCAACTACACCAATTTTTGTATTAGAGTGAGAAAATTTGATATTTCATGTTGTGAAATTCCACAGTTGAGGTTGTGGGTATAATTTTTGAAGGAGCAAGGAGAAGCTTGTGTGAGAGAGAAGGAACTTCCAGGTATGACTAGGTAGAAGTTGTTGGGAGATTCCACACTTGTGATTGTGGGTAGAATTGTCAAGGGGAATGAGTAAGTGATGCAGAAGCTCATGTGAAGGATGCGCATGTGTGAGGGAGAAGCATAGCAGTAGAAGCCTGAAAGAGCAATGGAGAGTGCTCAAGAGGTTCTATATAGAGAACCAACGTTACCAAAAGACCAAGTGCAGAGAAGGGGCTTGGTGAGGTAAGTTGTAGCAGTGTGAAAGAGAACTGTTACTGCAGAGGCTTAGTGCAAGAGGATGGCTACACGCATAGACCGAGTAAGAGGTCATGACAAAGGTCGATCAGTGGTGAAAGCAGAAGTTCAGGACCATGTGTAAATTCCAAGGAAAGAGGGTAAGTTTACTTTGAGGAAAAAAAGGAAAGAATACAGGGTACAAGACAGTATTATATGAAGATCGAAGATAGTCAAGAATTCTGTAAGAGAACTTGTGAGTGGAAGAGTTATGTATGCAAGTGGAGAATAGGCTTGTAGCATGAGCAGTAAGTTGTAGGCATGGATATCTACTTTGGGAGGAGTGTATGCATGCAAAGGGGTAGTTGCAGAAGAGAAGAAATCTTAGCAAAAAGATCACCGTCTTGAAGATAATGATGAAAGAAACTAGTGAAGATTTCTGAGAGAAAACAAAAGTGTGGCCAAAATCTAGTATTTCAAGTGAATATTGAAGTACAAGAGGACAGTTATGTTCTCATGTAGATGAGTTGTGAGAGGAATCCAAGAAGGAGCATAGATATTTGCTTAGAAGGGTTCTAGAAAGAGGACCAGTACTTGCCAAAAGACCAAGCACAGAGGAGGTTTGGTGAGGTGAGGTGTAGTAGGGAGAACTGTTACTGTAGAGGCTAGTGCAACTCATAGAGGGTGAAATAAACTCAAGAAAATGACTGTAGAGATTCATAGGAGATGAAGGAAGAGGATAGACTCTTAATTCTGTTTTGGGAGAAGATGAGACAACTGAGTCTCATATATAGGCACATACACAGCTGAGTGAAAGTAATGATCTTCAGCTTACTATGAAAGCTGAGAACAAAGAAGACATGGCTAGGAACTGAAAGAGACAAAGGAGGATATCAAGCATCCAGATGTTATGCTTGAGGAGGATGAACAGAAGACTATTGAAGATTTTTTGAGTCGTGTTGAAGACTTGGAACAACCAGAGGCAGATTTGGTGATTGAGTCATCAAATAAGACCATTGAGTCTTGTGAGTTTACTACTGACAAAGTGAATGTGTTTGCAGGTTATGAAGAAGACAATCTATCCTTTGAAGTTTTCTTGAGTGAAGTTGGAGGTTTGCAAGCAAGATGTGATGAAGATTGTCTTGCAGGAAAAGACAAAGATGAAGAGTTACAACAGAAGGAAATTAAAAATTCCTTGTTAAGTGATGAGGTTAACACTGATGAAGATGATGCAATTATGATTCCTATAATAAAACCTGATATTAATGAAGATAAAGAGGATTTGAACTATCTGCATGGTCAAGAAAAGATGGTTGGACAAACATCTAGAATTTTTGCAGTGATGAAGGATCAAAATTTTATTCACATTTTATTCTGATAGAAGATGAAGAAGTAGTGTCATAGAGAGATTGGGCTTGTGACAGAGCAAGAGATAGTAGTGAATATGAAAGTGAGGTAGCTATGTCTCAGACTAAAGAGGGATCAGTCCTAGAACTGGATAAAACTGAAGATTGCCAGGAAAGGCATAAAGATGAGGAATATGTCAAGCATAAAGATACTGTGCTTGGAGAAGCTGACAGGGAGATGTTATTGCTGGAGAACCTGCCAGAGAAATATGAGTTTAATTGTGAATGGAAACCTCAGGTAAACAAGCTATGTTTTGATAGTTTGGACGAAGAGATGAAGTATCTTGAGGGGTGCAAATACAAAGATGAAAGTGGGAAAGACTCGGTTATTCCAGATGGACAAATGGGAGTGTTTCCAAGCAATGAAAAAAGCAGAGATGAGTTATTGCAGCAGAAGGAGTCTAAAGAGTCCTTACTTAATGAAGGCGTCAACCTTATTGAGGAAGATGAGACAATCATATCTTGTATGGAATAACCTATTGTTGTTTAAGACAAGGGACAGTTGGCTTATGTGAATGGCCAAGAGAAGACTGTGAGACAGACCTCTAGAGCTGTCACAGTAGTAGAAAATCAGAATGCTATTCTGATGAAGGGAGATGAAGTATTGTCACAGGAGGACTGGCTTAGTGACAAAGAATATTTTGTTTACTTAGAAATCCAAGGTAAGAGTGATGGATAGAACTTTGGGATTGTCATAATAACAGAGGATCAAAATTCTATTCTGACAGAGAGGGATGAGATAGTGTCACAAATAATTTTATTCAGTGACAAGGAAGGAGAAGATCATAAGGATGAAGATGAGGCTACTGTGTCTCAAGTGGAAGAAAAAGTAGTCTTGGGACTGAGCAAGACTGAATTAACTGACATAAATGGTCAAGGAATTGAAGGGAAATTACTGAAGATTGTCAAGACAGAGACATAGAAGAGTTTTACTGACACATAGATTCAGCATACTGAAGGAGTGCTTGAAGAGAATCAAGTAATCAATGAATGGCTGAAATGCTTGCTGAAAGAATTTGAACAAGAGGAAGAAGTGTCTTGAGTTGTAAAAGAGACAAGAGAAAATACCGGTTCATAGTTTTGTAATGTGTTTACTAGTATACTGAAAAGTGGGAGTGATTTTGTTACTGTAGCTAAGATTTTAGAAGATAATTTACTTTTTGAAAGTGAATTTGCAGACATTACACAGGAATTGGATATTGCAGAGGGAGATGCTTACATGAACATAAAGGAAGTAAGGGTGGCAGCAATATATGGGATGCCATTTGATGCAATATCAGGAGCAGTGTCTAGAGGAATACCCAGAGCCATATCTGGGGTAGTATTCGAATCCATTCTGAAAATTAAAACAAAATTTAAATCAAGGGAGATTGAAGAAGGTAACCAATAGTTTAGAGCTGAATGGGAAAAGTGCAGCCAAGTGCAGTGGCATAGTGAAAATAACAAGAGTTGTCTGCAGAAGTAGACTAAAGTTTAGGATCCAGGAAAACAAAAGCTAAAGACATATGACCAGGAGGTCATGATTTATTTCTACTTTGGGAGTCTGATGCATGAGCATTAGTTCTCAAGGCCAACCAATGAATTTTTGACCAGATCCTAAGGTCTTGACATCAACCCAAGGAGGGGTTTATTGTAAAACCATTGTAAATATCATGTACAAGTGTTTATTTTCCTAGCAAGTCTAGATAGGATAAAATATATGGTAGGTGTCAGTATAGGATGAGTCATTTTGATGAGTCATAGCTTATTAGCGGCGTGAGAATCATTTCGGATCATGACTCCTTGCGTGGAGATCAAGCCACAATTGGTTTTGTTAAGACAGGGACGTTTCATCACACACAGTAGTAGTTTGTTTTGATTACATGACCACTCAGAGTAGGAGTTAAAAATTTAGGTTAAATAGGTAGATTAGAGAAGTAGAGGGGGTTCTACCTTTCAGTGGGAGGATCACAATTTGTAGAGAAGAGAATAGACTTGCGTCTGGTTCTACTTGTAAATATTTTGAGAAGACTGAAGGAGAGCCCGGATTTATGAGTTTTCCTTTATTGCTTAATATAAGGATTAGCCATGTGTTTTGAATTGTTGTTAGCCTAGATGCATGTATGATTTAGACTGTGTGTCTATGCAAAGTCGACTTTGGTGATTTACTGAACATCTGTGTATTTCATTCAAATCCTGTTGATTCAAGTGTCAAATGGTTGCTTGAATGGTTGAAATAGAGTGTAGATGCATGCATATGAGTGATAGGCTAAAGAATAGGGGAGATTCCAGGCGGGATTGATTGTTCCATGATCAATCGGGGAAACCTGTAGATTCTATGTTATTAACAAGTTTTGCAGAGAATGAACAGTGGAGATTGAGTCCGCATATCAAGATCTGACGGCCCAGAAGAACCCTACAACGAAAGTTGTGAGGAAATTAATAGATTCGCAGAGATCTGAGAATTCCGCGTCAGAAAGAAGATTGACGGTTGGAGTGAAGGCCCCAAGGATCTGACAACTAGGAAAATTGAAGGGACGAAGTTGTGGGGGAGAAACTTTGGGAAGTTGGCATCATGTATCCCGCAACCCGATTGTGGGAAGGCCATTGTAGAACGAAACTTGCAGAGCATGACTTTGGGTATTTTTAGATCCCACATCCTGCAACCTGACAGCAGAAAATCTCTTGCAAAAACAAAGTGTCAGAATGATGATTGCAGAGACAAAATTGCGGGGAGGCAATTTTTAGAGCAGAATTTGGTTGTTAAGCTAAATTTGGCAATATTGCTAAGTGTAGGAGCCACTAGATCCTGGAGGTGTTGGTTGGGTTTGGTTGTGATCGACCCACCTGCACCAATCATCATCATCACTAGATCATCATCATCATCACTGCTCCCACTATCTCGATCAAATGGTGTTATCTCTCAATTCTACTCATCATAGGAAGTTCTATAGATCCATCCCTTTTTCATGCTGGTTGTAGGCCTAGCCTCCATGTAGGTATTCTTATTGAATGCTTATATCATCAGCATGGTAGGACACACCTACTACCATATGAGAAATGCTTCAACACTTATATCCACCGGCATGGTAGGAAATACCTAAAGGCTCCAGTAATTACATACACCAACATGATAGGACACACCTACTACCATCTGGGAAAGGCTCCAGCACTTACATTCACTCACATGGTAGGACACACCTACTACCATACAGGGAAAGGCCCCAACACTTACATCCACTGGCATGGTAGGACACACCTACTACCATCCATGGAAAGGCCCCAACACTTATATCCACTGGTATGGTAGGACACACCTACTACCATATGGGGAAATGCCTAAGAACTTACATCCACTGGCATGGTAGGTCACACCTACTACCATCCAGGGAAAGGCCCCAACACTTACATCCACTGGCATGGTAGGACACAGCTACTACCATCCAAGGAAAGGCCCCAACACTTACATCCGTTGGAATGGTAGGACACACCTACTATCATCCAGGGAAAGGCTCAACACTTGCATCTAACCATGGGAGGAACCAATCCTGCCACCATGTCAAAAATGCACAGCACTTACATCTGACCATGGGAGGAACCAATCCTGCCACCATGTCAGAAAGGTACAACACTTACATTTGACCATGGGAGGAACCAATCCTGCCACCATGTCAGAAAGACACAACACTTACATTTGACTATGGGAGGAACCAATCCCTTTTCAGAATGGCTCACGGACTCAACACTTCCTCTTGGAAGGAACCTCAATCTAGAGAACACCAAAATTCTCCCTGAAGTACTCAAACTTCACTCTGGCTAATGGCTTGGTCAACAAATTAGCTATCTGCTCGTCTGTCACAATATACTGAAGCTTCATTGCTCCTCCCTGCACCATATCCCTAATATAGTGATATTTGATCTCGATATGCTTTGACTTATCATGGAACATCGGGTTCTCTGACAACTTCACACAACTCTGGTTGTTGCAATATATACAAGTAGCATCCAACTGTAGATCAAACAAATTAGATAGTAGCTTCCTCAGCCACATTACCTCACAACTAGCCGAACAAGCTGCGTATTACTTTGCTTCGGATGTACTCAATGCCACACATGATTGCTTCTTGCTAAACCAAGAGATCACACCTGATCCCATACCGAAGTAGCACCCTGAAGTGCTCTTCCTATCAATGGCACTGCCTACCCAATCCGAATCCATGTAATCCTCCAAGTTAATCTTTTGATTCACCTCATACTTAATCCCATAATCAAGTGTACCATTCAGGTACCTCAGAATATGCTTTGCAGCAATCAGGTGAACATGTCTTGGATCTATTAGGAACTGGCTCAATGTGTTCACAACAAAACAAATATCTGGTCTCATATTCGTCAGGTACATCAAGGACCCAATCATTTGATGATACATTGTAGAATCAACTGACTCTGATGAAGCATCACTCAATAGCTTCAGGTTTGATGCCATAGGTGTGGCCATGGCCTTGTAGTCAATCATCCCAAACCTCTTCAGGATATCTGCTGCATACTTCCCTTGTCCCAGGGAGATTCCATCCATATTCTGCCACACCTCCATGCCTAGAAAGTAGTGCATTATATCCAAGTACTTCATTTCAAACTTGGCATCAAGTCTCCTTCTTGTAACTTTAATGAGTTCCTCTTTTCCTGTCAGGAAAAAGTCATCGGCATATAACAGGAGCATCACTGGTCTTCTGCCTTCAACCGTGAAGTAAATTTTGGAATCTGATTTACTCTTAGTAAAGCCTAGAGCCATCAGTAAGCTATCCATCTTGTCGTATCATGTTGAACCTCAGGATCTTCTGCAGTCACTCCCTCTGAAGAGGAGCATCATTCTCCCTCTTCTTTTCGTACTCTATGCATTGAAGCATTCTATACTAGAGTGATAAGTAGCTTCCTCTGCTACTAATATTCTATGTATCCATCTAGGGTCACTGGATACCTAGATCCTCTATCGTGAACATTTTCAAAAGTTCTTCTCGCACCCATCTGTGAGCTTGTCATCCTCTATAGGCTTTCCTCTTCAACCTTGTAGCAAAGGTTAAGATATTCATCACTCTATGTGATCTTCAAGCTCATCATTTATGTGTTATTCCATGGGTGCCTTCTGAGATCATACAAGGCCTTCTTTAATTTGCACACATGAGTATGCATGTCATGTATATTAACTTCTAGTGGCTGCAAACATCTCTTCATAGTCTATTTCTTCTTTCCGTGAGAAGCCCCGTGCTACGAATCTTTCCTTGTATCCCACAATGTTGCCATATACTGCATGTTGGATCTTGTAGATCCATATGGAAGACACTACGGACTTCCCTTCAGGTCTTGATACTGCATCTTAGACATCATTCTTCTTGAACTGGTACTCTCCTTCCCTTTCTTCTTTTCTACTTCTTCATAGCCGGAAGGATCTGCATCAATGAAGTCGCTCAATAGTGTCACATAACTAGAGTGTGTCCGAGGCCTCTTGAAGTCTCGTCATATTATTTTTCATTTTGGATTATTTATTGAACTGTCATCACTTGTTCTTAGAAACAAGTCTCATCCTTCTTTTCTTGTAGGAGATTGTGCGCGATCTTTCCTACAAGTCAAATGGATTAGTTATATGGTTAGAAACATTTCATAAGGCATATTCATAATGACAAATTCTTATGCATAAAGATATAATCATGCAACTATTTTAACCAATACAAAATTCATCCATATCTCAGGAAAATTTTCTAGATGCCTTCCATCTCTACCATGACATCATTGAGATTGTGAACTAATCCAATATGTCAGCAAAGAGGTTTCATTCTATATAAGTAGCAATGGAGAGTTGTATGGCACCATGAGCTACTTACCCATCACATGCATATTAGTAGTATACTGTCATTAATGCAAACATTCTATGATGCGTAAGATATCAACTGAATATAAACAAATGCATAACAAAATAATATCATTAAATGACAATTGAATACTTATCGTTATTCATTTCATGGGTAGACTCCTTCTTTCAGCTTCATCATCTTCTTCATTCATAACAACATTATTTCTTATCCAAATGCTAAGATGGATAAGAGGTTCTTCAATAATTGAGTCCTTCATATTTCTCATTGATTGAGAGATCTTCTTTGAATCACAAGAGCTTGTTCTTCAGTTGCTCCCATCTTCTCTTCTCTTATTATGAGTTGAGCTTCTTCTTGTGTGCACTCTTCCCAGAGTCTGCTGAAAGTAATCACTTCCTTCTGGCACACATTCCTCAAATGAATGAATCCCGTGATCCTGGGAGTCCATTCAAGGTGGTTATCACAATTTTTGTATTCTCTACTTCTTCATCCACTGTTTCAAGTTGTTCTTTGATTTGAGAGACCATTATAGAGTATGACTGTATGGTCTCTGCATTTTGGATCTTTACATTCTTCAACTGGTTTCTCAAAGTCATCTTCTGATTTATGTTCTTCCCTTAAAATAGCTTGGTCAAGGAATCAAACATCTATTTAGGTGTCTTTAGGGAATACACTTGTGGTATAAGGTAATCCTTGATTGAATCAACAATGATCTTCTTGTGCAAGTATTTAACCTCATCTCCCTCTGGAACTGGAACCTCTCCACTTATGTAGGTGTCCAATTCATTTTCTTCAAGAACCAGTGAAATCCTATGCTTCCATGCTCGGAAGTTTTCAGCTTCACCAAGCTTTTCATCAAGCTGGTGTGAAAGGTCATTTTGAAATGAGAACCTCCGATGTAAATAGCAAAACATTAGATCTTACCGATTTGAGATGTTCATCCAGGTTCCGAGTCTGGATGATCTAGGGTTTGTTAGAGAAACCCTAATTTTCAAAACTTGGAATATTTCAAATTTGATTGGATAGAAATATGTTCTTCCTAAAGGTGAGTTGAGAAGCATACTCATTTTCCCACAACTGTGATCAGAACTACAAAACATCTGATGCCCTAATTTTCTTCAATTTCTTTTGCAGAATTTACTGATATTGTTTCTGAAATATATCTGAAAGAACTATTCCTATATGTCTAAAACTTTGTAGTGAGGTAGCCTCATCTGACCTATTTCCAAAACCGTAGGTTTGATCAAAATTGGTTTCCCCATTTGGGACTTATGAGAGTTTTTCCAAGGTGACTTATTTCAGGACTGTTCAACATAGCGAACTTGTACAAACTTCCATGTGTCACTGTTTCACCTTCAGGTTCTAAAATTTTTACCATAGAAAGAAAATTTTGTGCCCTATATGGAACATCTTGCAAAATTTCATTTGGACCTTTGTATCCCTAGATATAGAAATTTTCCCTAGGTGTCCTTTTTAGGGATGAATCCTGGGAGAGGTTGGAACCTTGATTTGGAGGAATCATATATCTTAGAATATAGAGAATATGAGGCTGAAACGTTTGCACAGGGTACATCAGGAATTTATATTTGTTATGTAAAATTTCTGGATCTTGATCCTTCTCCAATATCGAGATATAGTGAATGCACCAAAATGACTAGTTTTAGTCTTTTAGTGTTTTCTGGTCCAAGGTCAAATTAGGGTTTTACTTTCACGGAGTTTTACCCAACCAAAAATTTTGATCTCGGTCTCTAAATTTTGATTTTGAGGAGGAGATAAATCCTATGCTGGGATCACTCAAAAATTCCTCTTCTGTGAAAATCCCTAATTTCCCGCAGCAATGACAGGTCAAAAAATGAAAATGCCCGGAATCAAATTCTGCTTCGACAGAAAGATGTGCCCTTCAATGGAGAGTTAGCCTAGCCTCCTTTTGCTGATGATTTGTGGAGAGATACCCAAAAAGTAATAAGCCCTAGATTCTGCAGCTGCACAGTGTCTTCTTCTCAGGTAAGCTTTGATACCGTGTTAGATTTTTATCATTTAATCAATATGATCTAGGATCTTATCTGAGAGAATAACATGCACAACAATAATCACAAGAGACAAGAGAAACAAAGAGTTTTCCTCAAGGAAACCATAAAGGAGAAAACCCCACAACTTCCTCAGAGATAGAATGAGCACCAATAGCAAAAGTAAAATCCAAAAACACAAAGATTATCTTCGACAGCTGTTATCTCTCTCACTTGTGTGAGCTCCTCCTCTCTCACTCATACGCTACAGTTGAGTGAGTGTGTGTTTTAAATAGAGAGGCTCACTCTCTATTTATACTAGTTTCTGAATCGACAATTACTTACCAGGACCGACTTCACTAGGAGAGTCTAATAACCCTAGTGCCCCTCAACTGTGGGGACTTTCCTCCCCCGATCAACAAAGGAGGGTTAAACTCTATGACTTTACATGACTTGATTACATTAATGATTCTCCCGATAGGAACATCAGGGTACAATGAAATACAATACATAAGATATACAAGTGAATACATTCTAAAGTTTCAAATACACCAACAAGAGGAAGTGTACATAGAACAACCACTGGGATTCGAGACAAATGACATGCATACTCATGTGTGCAAATTTAAGAAGGCCTTGTACGGATTGAAACATGAACCCAGGACATGGTATGGAATGATGGATAGATTCCTAATGATATTAGGCTTTACAAAGAGTAAAGCAGATTCCAACCTATACTTTAAGGTTGAAGACGGAAGACCAGTGATGCTCCTACTATATGTAGATGACCTATTCCTGACCGGAGAGGAAATACTCATTGTAGATACAAAGAATAATCTTTCCACTCAGTTCGAGATGAAATAGCTAGGGATGATGACCAACCTATTAGACATGGAGGTGTGGCATAGTGCCTATGGAATCTTCCTTGGTCAAGGAAAGTATGCAATGGAGATTATGAAAAAAATCAGAATTATGGATTGCATGGCGATAGCTACACCTTTGGCATCAAACATGAAGCTTATGTGTGATGCTTCATCAGAGTCAGTTGATGTCACAATGTATCTTCATATGATTGGTTCATTGATGTACCTGATGAATACAAGACCAAAAATATGATTTTCTATGAACACCCTGAGCCAGTTCCTGATGAATCCGAGACACTTGGTTGTTGCAAAGCATGTATTGAGGTACCTAAAGGGTACAATGGATTATGGGCTCAAGTATGATGCGAATAAGAAGATTAACCTGCACAATTATGTTGATTCATAATTTTGGCAGGTAGCACTACTGATAGGAAGAGCACTTTGGATTTATTCTTAAGTTTAAAATCCACCATGATCTCCTGGTTTAGTAGAAAGCATTACTGCGTGGCGCTGAGTACAACCGAGGTAGAGTATGTTGCCGCTTGCTTAGATAGTTGTGAGGAATTATGGCTGCGAAAGATACTAACTGATTTGTTTGATTTGCAGATAGATGTGACTTGCATCTTTTGCGACCACCATATTTGTGTGAAATTGTCGAAGAACCCAGTGTTCCATGACAAGTCTAAGCACATTAAGATCAATTTCCACTATATCATGGATATGGTGCAAATAGGAGCAGTTAAGCTCCAGCACATGGAAATGGATGATAAAATAGTTGATGTCTTGACCAAGCATATATCCATTGTTAATTTCAAGTACTTCATAGAAAGACTTGGTGTGATCTAGAACGAGGCCCCTCGAAAGAGGGAGTAATGAGTTCTATCATAGTCGAAGCTGCAGGTTTTTTAGAAACATAAAATATCCTGGCATTATCCTATGCTATAGATGATGAGAGACTAGTAGACACATATACATGAGATCTCACATGGAAAAAGAGACATGTTGTCCTTGAGCGGAAAAGATCCTGGTGTAGGACGCAGGCTGCTCGAACATAATCAGTCATATAGGTTGTCCTTGGATGTAATCAATCCTGGTGTAGTATGCAAGATATCCTTGGATGTAATCGGTCCTGGTACATGTTATTCGAAGTGTAAAATATCTAGGTGTGGTACATAGGTTGTTCGGATTTAATGAGTCTTGTGGGTTCTTCTGGAGTGTAAAAGAGCCTGGTGTGGTATGCAGGTTGCTTGGACATAATAAGTCCTGGAATTTTATCCGAATGAAAAATATCCCAGACACAGGTTTTTTGGATGTAATAAGTCCTTGAGGTTGACCTAGAATGAAAAATATCATGGCGTGGTATGCAGGTTGTTTGGTCGTAATTAGTCCTTATATGTGTGCATTCCCATGTTGGAGATGATGAGGTCACAAGGAACTTAATGTGCACCTGGGTAGTTCTCACACAGTGGTAGATGCAAGTTGTCTTAGTGACGTGAAATATATTGACATTCTCCTATGTTGGTAGAACACAGGTTGACCATAGAGAGACGTAATTCACTTGGTGTGCTCCAAGGAAATTCTCGCATAGTGGAAGATGTAGGTTGTCTTGGTTATGTGAAGTATCCTGACATGCTCCTATGTTGGTAGAACGCAGATGGTTTGCATCTATGTTGTGCTCTGTTTGTGTGTTTTGTGCAATATGATGAGGTGATATGAATACGAGGAGATGATGGTAGGAGATGCAGGTGATTGCATTGGCAATGTAATGAATGGACATGGGATATACCTACGCGATAGCTTACTCGTGGATATGATGAAGACCTGTATGAGGAGTAGGGATACACCCAACATGAAACCTGGTTGGATCTGTAGAAACTTCCAATTTCAGATAGTACTATTCGATGATTGAAAATATGAGGATTATGGTGACGACTCTGATGATGAATCTGTGATGATGACTTGACCATATATGTTGATGACTGTGGTGAGAGAGAGAATACCTTCCTAGTTAAGAGGGAGTGTTGTTGTATTTGTAACTTTAGAAGATATTCTGATGTATATTATCATTGTATGTTGTTGTACCCCCATTGGAGATGTGTTTCCCTCCTTTTGGGATGTTAGTATTGTACATGGTCCTTGAGGTACAACCTTCATTGTAAGTCAGGGAAATACTGTCCCATATAATATTATGTAATGTACTTTTAGAGTCTCTCTAGGAGAATTCGGCCATGTTAGGGTTAGATCTTGATCCAGTCATGTTGGGAGGTTAGTCACTTGAAGGGTATAAATAGGGAGGCACCCTCCCTCATTTATACACAATCACACTCACTCAAGTTCACGTCAGGACAGAGAGAGAGAGATGCATACAACTTCTTCTTATTGAGTTTTTTCATCTTGTGATATTGTCTTAGTGACATAACTATTTTGAGGAAGTTTGTGGGGTTTTCTCCATTATGGTTTCCTTGATGAAAATATTTGTGTCTTTTGTATATGCTCTATCTTGTGTATCTTTCTGTTCTTGTTATTGTTTTAGATAAAGATCATAATCAAGTTAATTAGATTAGAAAAAAACTAACATTAGAATGGACAATGGAACTTATTTTTTTTAACATGTTTAATAGACCAAGGAATTTGAAATTTGAAAGGAAAAGACAAACGATAAGATATTACCAAGTTGTAGGTTTAATATGAAGGGAGAGTGGCTAAGCTAACAAAACTTGAGGCTTTAGAAAAATATCATTGTTGAACATTTTGGCAGCAGAATTCAGGGTACCTCTTTACCTGGGTGCTGCCAAAATCTAAACATTTTGATGGAAGCAGATTCTAGTACCAAAGGACCTCTAGCTTATGAGATTTGTCTTCCACCTATGATCAAAATATATAATTTTTTCCATGTATCGTTATTAAATAAATATTCTTAATTGGTCTATGATATAGGTAGAACACGAAGGGGAAATTCAGGTTCAACCCATATGCATATTGGAAAAAACAACCAAGATGCTCCAAAACAAGGCCATCTAATAGGTAAAGGTCCAATGGACCCACTACATTCCTAAAGAAGCGACCTGGGAGATGGAAGATGAGATGAGTGAAGAATATCCCCTTCTATTATAAGACTGATAAAATCAATATAAAGTTTTTGGATTTTATTTTGAAATTTGGGACAATATGAACACCGAGGGCGGTGTATATTTTAAGGGGGATGGGAATGTTACACCCCTACTTTAAAACCCCATTGTTTTGTTAATGCAATTTTGTAAAATACTATGAGTTCTTGTAAGGACGAACTCATATTGTAATTGCTTTCTTAATATTAAATTTAAGCTTGTAGTGGAAGATCCAACACGCTAAATGAACGAGGACTCATGTATTCACCTAGGTCAGTGAGGTGGTGGTGTGATATAGCCTAAAATATAAGTACGACCCTATTTATCTCTTCTTACCTTATAACTTTATTAAAGCACATAATTTTCCCTGATTAATTCCTTAAACATTTTTTTGAAGTTAAAAAGTTAATGGAAAAATTGGACAAGTGTTGCAAAAAGGTGACAAGGACATGCAAGGTTGGTGAAACCTTGGGGAAAAGGAGAATGAAGAATGTACGTAAGAAGGCAGAGAAAAATAACAAGGACAGAGAGACAAAGAGAATGAGAAATAGAATAAGAAGTAATTATACTCTACAACATGGGAATGTTGTAGCATTGAGGAGAATTGAAACTAAACATAAAATTCATGGTCAATTGGAATCCTTGGTGGATAGAGAAACAAGTCCATTTCCAGAGTGAAGTGTTCAATTTAACCAGTTTGTGGTAGTTGGGTTGGTTGAGTGAACCTGTAAGCCAAAGCATGTTGTGTTACCTTTTTGCTGATAATTTTTGCTGTTTTTTTCCTCTTGTTGCACCAGTGATATGGCAATGGTGAATAAGTTATTTTGGTGGAATCCTAATAAACCAGTAAATCCTACTTCCAAGTGAGGAAATATGAGAGAAACATGGTACTGGTGAGGATCTATGGTGAATTGATTATTCTCATCTCGGGGGCAGAGTTTCGTTGAGAGAAAAATGAGAAAATTTCCTAAGGCTGGGTGGATCATGGCTCCCACGAACCAGTTGCCCATTTCAATTATTTCGCAGATAAGTGTATTTTCTTGGAAATTGTTTTTAATTTCTGAAATGGTAAATAATTAATCAATGATAAAAGTTTTGAACGATTTCCTTGTTAAATTTGGGAAGTTTAGATACAAGGTATAAATTCATGTTTTATTTTGATGAATTCATGGGTATGAAATATGTGCAAGTTTAATAATGGAGTAATTATTCAAAAAATTTATGAATTCAACTTCTTTATTCAAGTTAGGGTTAAATTCATTCCATGTGGATAGTGTTAATTCCCAGGCTTGAAATCATATGCCGAAGTTGTTCTATTCAGAAAATAATATCTCCTAAGAGTTAAATAAAGTGTTTGTGTTGCAAACATATTCGACCCATGAATTATTTAATAAAGTTTGGATGTGTGTGTCGAAGATATGTTCGACCCATTGTTTATTTAATAAAGTTTGGATGTGTGTGTCGCATATATATTTGAACTATTAATTATTTAATAAAGTTTGGATGGGTGTGTCGAAGATATGTTTGACCCATTATTTATTTAATAAATTTTGGATGTCTATGTCAAAGATATGCTCGACCCGTTATTTATTTAATGAAGTTTTGATGTCTGTGTCGTGGATATATTCAACCTATTAATTTTTTAATAAATTTTGGATGGGTGTGTCGAAGATATGTTCGAACCATTATTTATTTAATAAAGTTTGGAAGTGTGTGTTGAAGATATGCTCGACCTAGTGATTATTTGATAAATTTTAGATGTTTGTGTCACAAACATATTCAGCCCATTAATTATTTAATAAATTTTAGATGTTTGTGTCGAAGATAGGCTCGACACATTATGCCTAATGGGTGAATTGAAAACCACGTACTAATTTGTTTATTTAAAACCACATGTTGTTTTGTTTAATAAAAACCACAGGTTGGTTTGGGTTATTTAAAGAAAATTAATGTTTGTGTCGAACCTTTTATGTTGAAACTCGAAAATAGAATAAAAGACAATGTTCTATTTTTTTTATTAAATAATTATAAACCATACTTTGTGCTAAGGCATATTTAGAGGTATTATGGTTTTAGAAAACCATGGGTCGTAATTGTTAAGTTAAAATATTTTCAAGTGTTCATGTAGAAGTTCAAGTTTAGGGCCAAATTAATGAAAGGTTTTGTATGGTAGGGTTTGCATGATAAGTTCCATGGGTAGAATTGTTAAAATATATGTATTTTGTCTTTCATGAATTTGGAAAAGTAAAAATAAATAAATATTTTTCCTTTTCATATTTGGAAACCCCACCTGTCACAGTTACTACGAGGTAAGTTTTAAGGGTGAATTCCTTGTCTTAATGAACATTTGACTTAATAAAAAGAATACTGTTTATTTGAGAAATTTTCTTATGTCCTTGTGTCACAATTCACTTATTGGAGTTCCTTTATTGAATTTCCTTGGTTTAAGAAAATTTTTGGCATAATTGTTTATATGCATGTGTTGCAGTTCTTTTGTCAGAGTTCTTTTCCTTGTTTTAAGGAATGTTTGGCATAATTTTATATGGTTGTGTCGAATTTCACTTGTTGGGTTTCACTTATTAAATTTCCTTATCTTAAGGAAAATTTTGGCATAATTTTATATGACTAGTCGCACTTCACTCTGTCGCAGATCACTTTGTTGCAGATCACTCTGTCGCAAGTGTCGAAGTTCCCAAGAATAAATTCTTATACATAAAAGTTTGGAAATATTACTTTTTAATCCATAATTCAATATGGTTGAGAAATTATTTCTTTGTTAAAATATTATAAAATTTGTATTAAAAAGAGTGGATTTATTTACATGTTTTAACCTAATGATTTTAGGTAAGTTAAACTCCCTGTGAAACATAAGGAATTTTCTATTACGCAGTAAGAATAAAATAAAAAGGGTATGTCGATGTAATGTCTTAAAAATAAAGCTAAGGTTAACTCATGTTTCGTAAGTACATAAAAACATAGTCCCATGAGTATTTATGAATCTCAATATTTTTCTATTATTGATTTTGTTTATTATACATTTGTATAAGAGTTCATGGGCCTTATGAATTAGTTTAATCTTCCACCATTTACCTATGATACTTATGCATTTTAATATGCACTTGTAACAAATATGCATATTATATTCATACAAAAAAAATTGTTGTGAATTCTAGTGTGACATGGGGTGTGTTACAACTTGGTATCAGAGCTAAGGATTCAACCCTTAGCCTCTGGGATATATTTGAATATTAAGAGAATTGTGATATATATTTTATTTAAATTTATATTATGATTGAATTAAATTTATCAATGTGGTTTGTGTAAATTACATTATGCATATGAAGGTAGTTGTGAACTGACAAACCTAGATAAATTTCACATTGTTAGAACAATAAAGTTTTTCCAGGCCTTGTAATCGCCAGTTGCCAAAGTAGTGGGTAGATAGAATTGCAAGATGGATGAGATCCCTAAAATATCCTAGTTTGCAGAATAAAGGATAGATTCCAATGGCCATCCATCTTAAATGGAACCCAAGGAAGTGTTCTAGACACTGAAGAATACTCGGGTAGGAAATGAAAATATTATATAGTACATGGAGCAATAGGATCAAGCTAACCAACAATTGATGCAAAATTTAATGCAGATGCATGATAGAGTGTAGAAAGTACCTTCGGTGATAGTAAGGGAAGGAGAAGACTCACTGGACAAAAAAATTTCAGATAGGTACCAAAATTTCAATGGTGAAGATGTGCATTCCCAACATCATTCAATGGGTAGCCATCATGGAAATGTGAAATGTAAAATTCATCACAAGCATAGCCCTAAAAGGAAATAAAAAAGAAAAAGAGATGAAAATGTATTACAAGGTGAACTAAGAAAACTTAAATCTCCTACCTTTGATGGAGAGAATTCTGAGGAAGTTATAGAAATGTGGTTTAAGAGATGAAAACGTATATAGAATTACATGACTATTTAGACAATCCAGAAGCCAATATTTCCATATTTAACCTTTAGGGAAAACCCTAGCATTGGTGGGAACAATTGAATCAAGTAGAAGGTCTGGAAGAAAGGAAGATATACTTGAAGAGATTTCAAAAATACTTCAACCAATAATATTTACCACATCAGTATTACGATAAGAATATGCTTGAGTTATTTGAACTCCGATTTGGTAACATGACCATGGACAAGTGTGAAAATATATTTTTGGATTTGTTAAGCTATGTGGATTTTACTCAAGAGGATAAAGTAAAAATCCAATGTTTCCTTAGTGGCCTGCCATCATTCTATACAGACCAGATCAATAATGATGATCAACTTACATTGAAAGATTGCATAAGGAAGGCCAAGTTCCTGTATGAACAAGGAAATAACATGTAAGGCCTTCACAAGAGATGGAAAAGTAATCTGAAGACAAAACAAGAGTAGATAAAAAAGGGATTCAAGAACTTTGGTGGTAATGAGGAACGCTTCAGTTCTTTAAAACAACCACATCAGAAAATGGAACCAAGGATAAATGAACCCATAGGACAAGGGAAGTTTGTATTGGTTAAATTCTGTAGGTTTGGAGGTGACCACTATCTTAGCAGTTGTCTTGAGAAAAAAAACAAGGATGCCATATTTTATAATTTAAAGGAAGCATATACAATGGGGGATTTGGCTCGTAACATTTCATGTATTTATACAGGTATGGAAAATCACCAAGAAAATCATAAGTCATCAATGATCGAAATTTAACGTAAAATAAACAATTTACCAATTTCAATTTTGATCAATTCCAGAGCTATATTCAGTTATGTTAATACTAACTTGGTTGAAAGTAGCAAGTTAGTGGGAAGAATATTACATAAGCACAAATTGGTGCAATTAGATACAGGGATGAAAAGGAAAGTTACAATGGTGGTTGAAGACTTTAAATTTACCATGAATGGGTTACAAAACAAATCTAATTTGGACATAATCCCTCTGGGATCTTACAACATTTTGTTGGGAATGGATTGGATCGATTCGCATCATGCAATTCTATATTTCCACAACAATGTTGTGACTTTCCTGAATGATGATGAAAATTATGTACAGTCAAAAGGAATACCTAGACCGATTACAATAAGGGAAATCTTGGCCATACAATTGAAGAAATACAGTCGAAAAGTGTGCCAACTATACATTATTCACACTAAAGAATTGCCATCTCAAACAGAGCCATGCATAGAGGTATTAACCATTCTCAATGAGTTTGAAAATGTATTCCAAGATGTGCTTGGTTTGCCTCCCAAAAGAGACATCGATTTCACCATCGATTTGGTACATAGGGAAGTGCCTGCATCTAAACCACCATACAGGATGAGCACCCCATAACTTCAAGAATTGCATATGGAGTTGGAAGAATTGTTGAAGAATGGGTACATCTGCCCTATCATTTCACCTTGGGGAGCTCCAACATTAGTCACAAAGAAGAAAGATGTTACATTGAGGCTATGTATAGACTACATGCAACTGAATAAAGCCACAATAAAAAATAAATATCCTTTGCCAAGGATTGATGATCTTTTTTATCAGTTGAGAGGGGAAAATGTGTTCTCCAGGATCAATCTTAGGTATGGGTATTAATAGGTGCACATTAAGAATATAGACATTAGTAAGTCCGCTTTCTAGACTAGGTATGGGAATTATGAGTACATTGTAGTAACCTTTAGGTTATCAAATGCACCAACCACGTTCATGTTCTTAATGAATGGGGTATTCAAGGAATTTTTGGATAAATTCATTATAGTATTTTTAGATGATATTTTGGTTTATTCCAAATTTGAAGAAGATCACGAAGAGCATCTTAGGGTCACTTTTCACATATTAAGAGAGAATCAACTGTACACTAAACTTAGTAAGTGTTATTTCTACAAAAAAAAACTATTATATTTTTTCCATATCATCTTCGAAGAAGGTGTATCAGTGGACCCTATAAAATTAAGAGCTATTGAATATTGGCCTACCCCTAGGAATGTGACATAGGTCATATCATCCATGGGATTGGTAGGTTTCTATAGGATATTTATATAATCATTTTCTCGAATTGAAAAAACAATTACTTCTTTGCAAAAGAAGGGAGTAAAGTTAAGTTGGAGTCAAACGTGTGAGGAAAGTTTCAGGTTGTTAAAAGAATTACTTATTTGAGCTCCAGTGTTAAAGCTACCAGATTCAGAGAAAGATTATGCTATATGCACTGATGCATCATTGGAAGTACTTGGATGATTTTTGATGCAAGATGGTCACGTGATTTTATATGAATAAAAAAATTTAAAAGAACATGAGAAAAACTATGTTTCTCATGACCTAGAGTTGGAAACAATAATTCATTCACTTCGGATGTGGAGACACTACCTCATGGGGAGAAGGTTCGAGTTAAAAATTAATCATCATAGTTTAAAATATATATTTGAACAACCTCATTTAAATGCTAGGAAATCTATATGGATTGAATATCAATTTCGAAATCAAGTATATAAAAGGAAAGGAGCATAGAGTGGTAGATGCACTCAGTAGAAGAGGCCAACTAATGCAATGAATTAAACCATTAGTGACTGGAAATCAAACTTGAAAGTTAAATTGAAGTAGGCATTGAGGTTATATAATCATTGTCAACAAGTTGCAACATCTTTACATTCAAGTAACATACCTTTAAATTTTTCTAAATATTTAGTGACTAAAGATGGAATTCTTCAGTTCAGTGGCATAATTTATGTGCCATCTGAAAGTGAACTTAAGAAATTGATAATGCAATAAATGAATAATGTACCATATGTAGGACGCCCAGGGTATAAAAAGACCTTAACAATAATTAAGAAAGAATTTTCTTGTCCAGGTATGAACAAGGAAGTGTCTATGTATATTTCTTATTATTTAGAATGCTAAAAAGTTAAAGCAGAGTGTAAGCATCCTACTGGTCTACTCCATCCATTGTATATACCTGAATGGAAGTGGGATGTAGTAACCATATATTTTATTACCAATTTTCCAAGAACTCAAAATCAACATGATTCCATCATGGTGGTGGTTGATAAACTAACAAAGTCAACTCACTTTGTATCTATTCAATCAACTTTCAAAGAAGCCAAGATTGCAGAAGTTTATAAGTAATAAATCACTAGGTTACATGGAATACCTAAGGCAATAGTTTTAGACCGTGGTCCAAATTTCACTTCAAACTTTTTGAAAGGCTTGTTCAAGGAATTTGGTACTAAATTAAATCTTAGTAGAGGGTATCATCTGTAATATGATGGACATAATGGGTGAGTGAACCTAATTATTGAATACATGCTTAGAATGTACGTAATGGACAATCCTAGCAAGTGGGAAGATTTTTTATACCTTGTTGAGTTTGCTTATAATAATGGTTACCAGGCATCACTGAATATGAGTCCTTTAGAAGAACTTTATGGCAGAAATTGCAGCGTTCCAGTGATCTGGGACAAATATGTGGATAGACTGATTATGGGACCAGAAATGCTTCAAGAAATGGGAAAATAGCTAGCAAAGATAAAACATAATTTGAAGGCATCTCAAGATAGGAAAAATAATTATGCTAATATAGACAGAGTACACAAATATTTCCAAGTTGGGGACAAAGTGGTTTTGAAAGTTAAAGGTAGAAAAATTTCATTGAGGTTGGGCATTTGCAAGAAGTTGGAAGCTATATTATGTGGACCATTTGAAGTCTTGAATAGAATTGGACCTATTTTTGCTAAAATATGCACTCTAACTATTGAGAGGGCATGGCTAGCACATATTGATTTTAAATGATGGAATTGGGTTTAATAGGTGGACCAACAAGACTGAAAGAGAGATAAAGAGGGAAGCAAGTAAACTATAGATCAATCATACACCATTGGGCATGGATTCATCTACAATTTATTATGGATTGTAGGAAATTAAACTCAGTGCCAAAAACAAATACTTTAAGAAATGACAAACAAAAGCAGTGAACAATTGATGAAACATGCAATATTTCTCATACTCATCTAGCTTGTGTATTCATCAATGATGAACATTTTCCAAAAGATGAATCAATTTTTTTGAACAATATTATAACAAACAGAGAAAGGTACCCTAAAACCTTAATGTCCAAGAACTATGAGATGCATAAGATTTATTCAATTGCAAATAATGATACAAAATACATAAAGAAGGTGCATACTGGCATTTGAATCCTCAAGATTCTGTGATGATAACAAATTGCAGAAAACAGGGCCCTTTCATCTTACAATCAATATTACACAGGTTTTACTTCTCCTCAAGCTCTCTCTCTCTCTGCTTCCTTTTACTTATTCTAATAAATAGATACATTTGATAACAATATGATACCTAAGAGGAGGATCGATGATTCTTTTTCCTTTAAAAATATTTGATCAAAATGATGTGGATAATATTCAAAATTGGTAATGTTTGCACTACTCTATTTCCACGAGACAATACTTGGCTTGAATTGTTACCTTCTAAAAGTCTTGAACTTCCTCATTAAAGAGTGATGACAAGTGTAATTGATCAACAAAATTTATATAGGATTCTTAAATGTCTTGACATGCTGGCTACTTGAAAATGGGAAAACTGTCATAGAAGATTATATTATGAGAGAAAATGATTTAATAATTTTAAATCCTCTTATAAGTGCATCTTGCATTTTTTAAACCACTTGGACAATTGCATATAATTTCTCTACATATTCCTAATCCTTTGTATTCAATATGGAAGAGAATCGAATGAAAATATTGAAGTTTTGATGGGAAGTGTGAGGGACAATTGTAGGGAGTGAAACGATGCCAAAAGTACTCATGAATCACTTGAAATCTGTTTTGAAATATGGAAAATGTTGGTTTCTGATTTTCATTCTACAAATTTGCTTCTTTGACTTCCATCTATGTTCTAAGCTACACTTCTCTTGGATATATTTACAATTTCTTGAAACTACATCATGACTACAATCATCCAAAATAAAGCACTATAGAAACTAGGACACTCACATTGCAAAGGTCAGCAACCAGATAAATGATTACATATAGGAAAACATAAAGATAAACTAAGCTTGATGCAAAGAATGACATCCACCACCACTACCAATTGATATACAATAGTGCTTCGACATTTGGATTCTTGAAAGCTCGATGTACCTAGTATTTGGTTGTTGCTGGCTTTTGACGTTTGGTTTTATTGTTTGTGTAGTGAGGGAGTATCCCATACACATGAGGTATAAATAAATGGAATACCTTATATTACCCATTACTTTCATCCCATATCGATGTGTAGTGCATAAGACTTCATCCATGTGTTGTTGGTTGACTGACTTGACACTTTCAAGCTTAGTGTGATCATAGATGGGAACTATCATAGCCTAAAGCTTGACGTTGGAAGTGAATTGGGTATAGGACGTTGGCATTGAATTGGGTATAAGACATAAGTATATAAATTTATTACCGAAATAATAAATTATTTATTTAATTATCTTTTTTAAATAATCACATGATATGGAAAACTTAAAGTAGGTACAAATGATAGAAATAAAATGAAAATCTTCTTTTTAAGAAAAAGTAAAATAACCAACACCTTTTTGAATAAAATTAAACATAAAATTTTATTTAAAAAATTATAAACAAATAGTTTAAAAAATTATATATATAAAATACTTGGCTTGGTTTTATAATGGAAAAGGGAACTTTTTTTCTTTCTTTAACACACGTTTAACAGACCAAGAAATTTGAATTTTGAAAGGAAAATAAAAACGACAAGATCTTACGAGGATATAGGTTTGAGATGAAGGGAGAGTGAATAAGTTAACAGAAACTGAGTTTTTATCAAAATATCACTGGTGAACATTCCGGCAATAGAATTTAGGGTACTTCTTTACATGCATGTTTCCAGAATCTAAACATTTTGATGAGAGCATATTTTGGTACCAACATCTGGCTCTGGATGGGGATGGATTCCTACATGATAGGCTCCAAGAGCATGCATACCGTGTGCCTTCTATCCATCAGTGTTCACAATACTTTCTTTCAAGCTTAAATCAATCACATAATGCAACCATGCTATCTTACAACAAATTGAAAATAGTAGTGCCATTATCCATTGGGATGGAGTCTTATTCAATTTAACCATTCTACTGAATATCACTAAGAACCACATGCAAAATAAATTCAAACTGAAAATTAGATGTTTAGATGTGAGCTTATTTATTTACACTTTCTACATTTACCTGTAGCGATTATCTTGATCATGCAAAGGAAAACTTCCAATGTAGCCAATTAAGTGTTTGATTGTTGAAGATATTTTCTTGCTTGCAACTATGTGAAAAATGTAAAAAGAACATGACAATCAGATCAATAATTCCATAGGAAATTTATACTTATTGTTGCAATCTGATTAAATGTCAAATGCTACAACATTGGAATATTTTGAAAAGATTGTCTCCATATAGATGGCCATAGGATCTTGAATAACATGAAACATCTGCAACTAATTATGAGATCAAGTTGCTCTTTTGAAATTTTTACTTCAATACTAAAAACTATGGGCTCGATGATATTTGTAATCTGTTGGTCATTATTTGGTGAAGAGGAATACCTAGAAGATAATTCTAGTAACTTTTCTTTACTTCCTTCCAATAGCTCAAACCTATAGTTGTCATACATAGGCTCATTATTGTGAAATTCCAAAGGTGTTGATTTAGAGCACCGCTCCTCTAAATCATCCGGGTACTCATCATAAACAAGATGATCCTTAAACATTTATGCATCTTGAAACTTAGAATTCTTTGTTTGATTATGATCTTGGAAAAAATATGGCTCATGGGAAGCTTGATCTTCATTAACATTTGGGACAAAAATTGCATCATACTCATAACTACTAGAAACGTTTGGATACATGTAAAATGCATCTATGGTTTTGATATCAATATCGCCCTGATCTTCAGGATTAGCATATTTTTTTGTATAACAAATAGAACTTCATACAACATTCTTCATAAAGAAGATTTGTCGAATACCTCTTTTTGCAATAATTATAAAATGCAGAATGAAAGTATTTCAATGAATGAATACTAGTAGTGGGGAGGGTTTTACACAAATCATGGGCATGTCCTTCTAGAGAACATCTGAACATTTTAATCAAGATATCTTCATGTATAACTTTTAGCTTAAGCGTGCACTCATAAAAATATAGCAATTGTTAAGCTAGAACTTTCCAATATTTTCCACTGAACCTTGGAAGGAGAACTTCCCATTCTTCTTTGTCTAGTACTAGATTTGGAAAACCAGAAATTTTTGAAAAATCACAAAATGCATACCTTTGAGCCAAGTTATTGTCCATTTGAACCAGTGGAGTCACCAATAGATTTGTTTGTCATGAAACTAGATTCACCATGTAGAAAATTACAGTCAAGATATTGTCCTGATCTTGTCTACCATCAAGAGCTGGATCTGATCATTTTCATTCTCCCAGGGAAGATAATCTTCGCTTTCGTTACTCAACAATGGCACCAAAAGGTGTTTGTGCTAAAATATGCACTCCAACTGCTGAGAGGGACTGGCTAGCACATCTTGATTTTAAATGATGGAATTGGGTTTAATAGGTATATCAACAAGACTAAGTGAGAGATGGAGAGGGAAGCAAGTAAACTATAGATCAATGATACACCATTGGGAATGGATTCATCTACAATTTCTTATGGATTGCAGGAAATTAAACTCAATGCGAAACAATATTACTTTAAGAAATGACAAATATAAGCAATAAACAATTGATGAAACATGCAATATTTCTCATACTGATCTAGCTTGCGTATTCATCAAACAGAACATTCATCAAATAGGAACATTTTTCAAAAGATTATTCAAAGTTTTTGAATAATCTTATAACAAACAAGATAAGTACATTAAAACCTTAATGTCTAAGAATTCTGAGATGCATAAGATTTATTCAAATGCAAAGATTGATACAAAATACATAAAGAAGGTGCAAACTAGCATTTGAATCCTTAAGCATCTATGATGATAACAAATTATAGAAAAGAAGGCCCATCCGGCTTACAATAAATATTACATAGGTTTTATATCTCCTCAAGCTCTCTCTCTCCACTGCCTTTTCCTTCTTCTAATAAATAGATACATTTTATAACAATATGATCCGTAAGAGGAGGATCGATGACCCTTTTTCCTTTTAAAATATCTGACCAAAATGATGTGGATAATATTCAAAACTGGTAGTACTTGCACTGCTCTGTTTCCACGAGACAATATCTTCTTGAATTGTTACCTCCTAGAAGTATCGAACCGCCTCATTAAATATTGATGACAAGTGTAATGGATCAACAAACTGTAGATAGTCTTCTTAAATGACTGACATGCTAGCTACTTGAAAATATGAAAACTATTATTAAATACTCTATTATGAGAGAAAATTCTTTGATAATTTTAAATCCTCTTATAAGTGCATATTACATTTTTTTAAACCACTTAGACAGTTGCATATAGTTTCTCTACATATGCTAGATCCTTTGGATTCTATCTGGAGCAAAATTGACTGAAAATATTCAATTTTTTATAGGTAGCATAAGGGACACCTATAGGGAGTGAAACACTACAAAAAGTACTCATGAATAACTTGAAATTTGTTTTGAATTTGTTTTAAAATCATGAATGACTTGAAATTTGTTTTGAAATCTAGAAAATGTTGGTTTTTTATTTTCATTCTTCAAATTTGCTTCTTTGACTACCATCTGTGTTCTGAGCTACACTTGTCTAGGATATATTTACAATTTCTTGAAACTACATCATGACTACAATCATCCAAGATAAAGCAATGTAGAAATTGGGTCACTCACGCTCCAAAGGTCAACCACCAGATAAATGATTACATAGAGGAAAAAATAAAGAGAAACTGATCCTGATGCAAATAATTACTTCCACCACCACTACCGATTGATATCCAACAGTGCTTTGACATCTGGATTTTGGAAAGCTTGATGCACCTCGTATTCGGTTATCGCTGGCTTTTGACGTTTGGTTTTATTCTTTGTGTATTGAGGAAATATCCCATGCACACGAGGTATAAATCAATATAATACCTTATATTACCCATTGCTTCCATCCCATATCGACGCATAGTGCATAAGACTTCATCCATGTGTGTTGGTTGACAAACTTAGCGCTTTCATGCTTACTGTGATCATAGATGGGGACTACCATAGCCTAAAGCTTGACGTTGGCATTGAATTGGGGATAGGACATAAGTCCATAACTTTATTACCTAAATAATTTTATTTATTTCTTTATCCTTTTTAAATAATCATGTAATATGGATAGCTTAAAGTGGGCACAAAGAATATAAATAAAATGAAAATCTTTCTTCTTAAAAAATAAAAAATAAAATAACTAACACTTTATTGAATAAAATTAAACATAGAATATTATTTAAAAAACTCTAAAAAATAGTTTAGAAAATTATATTTATATATATTAAATACTTGTCTTGGTTTTAGAATGGCAAAGGGAACTTGCTTTTTTTGAAACATGTTTAACAGACCAAGAAATTTGAACTTTAAAAGACAAAGACAAATGACAAAATATTACCAGGCTCTAGGTTTGAGATGGAGGGAGAGTGACTAAGTTAACAAAAACTGCGGCTTTAGCAAAATATCACTGGTGAACATTCCGATAGTAGAAGTCAGGGTACCTCTTTACATGTGTGCTTCCAAAATCTAAATATTTTGATGGGAGAATATTCTGGTACCAGTAGGACTTGTAGCTTATGAGATTACTCTTCCACATATGATCAAAATACATAATATTTTCCATGTATCATTATAAAAGAAATATGTGTATGATCCTAATCATATTCTTAATTGGTTTGCGATATAGGTAGAATCCGAAGTGAAAATTTAGGTTCAACCCATCTGCACATTGGACAAAACAACCAAGACGCTTTGGAACAGGGCCATCGGACAAGTAAAGGTTCAATTGAACCATTACAGTCCCGAAGAAGCAACCTAGGAGCTAGAAGATTATATGAGGGAATAATATCATCTATTTGAAGACTGATAAAATGGATATAAAGTATTTAAAGTTTATTTTGAAATTTTGGACAATATGAACACTGATGATGGTGTATAATTTAAGGGGGAGGGGAATGTAACACCCCTGGTATAAAAACCCATTTTTTTGTTTATCTAATTTTGTAAAATACTATGAGTTCCTGTCAGGCTGCACTCATGTTGTAATTGTTTTGTTCATAATAAATTTAACCTTGCAGTGGCAGAGACAACACAATGAATGAATGGGGACTCATGTATTCACCTAGTTTAGTGAGGGGGTGGTGTAATATAGCCTAAAATATAAGTATGACCCTATTTATCTCTTCTTACCGTATAACTTTATTAAAACCCATACTTTTCCCTAATTAATTCCTTAAACCTGTTTTTGAGGTTAAAAAGGGGGGTAAAAAGTTAATGGAAAAATTGGACAATTGTTGCAAAAAGGTGACAAGGACATGCAAGGTTGGTGGAACCTTGGGTAAAAGGAGAACAAAGAAGTAGGAAATAAGGTAGAGAAAAATAGCAGGGACGAAGAGACAAAGCGAGTGAGAAAGAAAAGAAGAAGTAAATGTATTGTGAAGCACGGGGATGCGGTAACATTAGGGAGAATTGAGACTGAACATAAAATTCATGATCAATTGGAATCGATGTAGGATAGAGAAACATGTCCAGTTCCAGAGTGAAGTGTCCAGTTTGACTAGTTTGTTGCAATTGGGTTGGTTGAGTGAACCTGTATGCCCAAGCCTATTCTACTACCTTTTTGGTTGATGAATTTTCTTGGTTTTTTCCTCTGGTTGCATAAGTGATATGACAATGGTATAAGAAATTCTTTTTTTGAAATGATAAGCATAGATGCAGTGATGATTTTCACTGTGGTACTATATAGAATGCAACTAAAGGAAGTAATTGGACAATTGGCATGGATTTGGTAATAAACTAGTAAATCCTGTTTCCAAGTGAGGAAATCCAAGAGAAACCTAAGACTGGTGAGGATCTATCACGAATGCATGAGTCTCATATCTAGGGTGGAGTTATGCTTAGATAAAAATGAACAGAGTTTCCTAAGTTTGGGTGGAGCGTGGATGCAACAAACCAATTGCCCATTTCAATTATTTCACAGATAAGTGTTTTTTCTTGGAAATTGTTTTTAATTTCTGAAATGGTAAATAATTAATTACTTATAAAAGTTTTGAATGAATTCCTTGTTAAATTTTCTAAGTTTATATACAAGGTATAAATTCATGCTTTATTTTGATTAAATCATGGATATGAAATATGTGCAAGTTTAATCATGGAGTATTTATTCAAAAAAATTATGAATGCGACTTTTTAATTCAAGTCGGGATTAAATTCATTCCATGTGGATAATGTTAATTCCCAGGCTTGAAATCACATGTCGAAGTTGTTTTATTTGGAAAATAATATCCCTAAAGAGTTAAATAAAATATTTTTGTTGCAGACATATTCAACCCATTAATTATTTAATAAAGTTTGGATGTGTGTGACGAAGATATGTTTGGCCCATTATTCATTTAATAAAGTTTGGATGTTTGTGTCGCAGATATATTTGACCTATTAATTATTTAATAAAATTTGGATGGGTGATTCAAAGATATGTTTGACCCATTATTTATTTAATAAAGTTTGGATGTGTGTCGAAGATATGCTCGACCCATTATTTATTTAATAAAGTTTGGATGTTTGTGTCACCGATATATTCGACCTATTAATTATTTAATAAATTTTGGATGGTTGTGTCGAAGATATGTTCGACCCATTATTTATTTAATAAAGGTTGGATCTCTATGTCGCAGATATATTCTACCTAATAATTATTTTATAAAGTTTGTATGGGTGTGTCAAAGATATGTTAGACCCATTATTGATTTAATAAAGTTTGGATGGGTGTGTCGAAAATATGTTCAAACCATTGATTATTTAATAAAGTTTAGATGTTTGTGTCGCAGACATATTCGAACCATTAATTATTTAATAAAGTTTAGATGTTTGTGTTGAAGATAAGCTCGACACATTATTCCTAATGGGTGAATTGAAAACCACGGTTTGATTTGGTTATTTAAACCCACATCTTGTTTGGTTTAATAAAAACCACATATTGGTTTGGGTTATTTGAAGAAAATTAATGTTTGTGTCAGAGATTTTATGTTGAAGCTCGGAAATAGAATAAAAGAGAATGTTTTAATTTGTTTATTAAATAATTATAAACCATACTTTGTGCCAAGGCACATTTTTAGGTATTTTGCATTTAGAGGTATTGTGGTTTTGGAAAACCATGGAATTAATTGTTAAGTTAAAATATTATTGAGTGTTAATGTTGAAGTTCAATTTTATGGCCAAAATAAAGAAAGGTTTTGTATGGTAGGATTTGCATGATAAATTCCATGGGTGGAATTGTTAAAATTATATGTATTTTGTCCTTCATGAACTTGGAAAATTATAAATAAATAAATATTTTTCCTTTTCATATTTTGGAAACCCCACCTGTCGTAATTACTGTGCGATAAGTTTTAAGGGTGAATTCCTTGTCTTAATGAACATTTGACTTAATAAAAGGAATAATGTTTATTTGAGAAATGTTTTTATGTCCTTGTGTCACCGTTCACATATTGGAGTTCCTTTATTGAATTTCCTCATTTTAAGGAAATTTTTGGCATAATTGTTTTATATGCTTGTGTTGCAGTTCATTTGTAATGTCCCAAAATATTCTTAATAACTCCATGGAGAATACCCCTATCCTTGAGAACCCCATGGTTCCTAGTGGAGAAATAATTTAATCAATAAGGGTCATTCCAATATATTAATTACCCATAGTATTAAATTTTATTAATGATTAGGATATTTTAATGAATTTTATGATTAAATTATGCCTAGGTGACAAGGAGGGCACATGGGTCCAAGTTGACCATGAGTTGGAATTCAGAAATGGAAACCTAGAGAAAATCAAGAAAATGATAAAAAAATAACCCAAGCCAAAAAGATAGAAACTGCATGAAAAACAATCAGTCATAAAAAAAAGATAGCAACTGTCAAAATCTGGGAAAAGCAAGGCCGTTTGAAAAGCATGAAAGTGCAGAAAAAGCAGTCAATCATAAAGTAGGAAACTTTTGTTCAAGGAGGGCGCAATTTACAATTTGGTTAAAGGATGCAAGTAAGGAAACATCATCAGCTATAAATAAGGAAACTCTTTCTCAAGGAGGGTGCAATTTACACTTTGGTTGAATGATGCAAGAAATGAAACATCATCTAAAAGCTTAACTTGCTAATTCCCTCAAGGAAGGCGCATTGATGGCTTAAAGTTAGGGTTTGGAAGTGGGTAACTTTCCCAACAGGTTGGATGACTTGCTCAACAAGTCACTTAGTATATAAAAGAATTATTCCAACTCCTTTGAAAAACTTTTGATCATTATTCTTTTGATGTTGAGTGAAGCATAGCTTCTTGTTTGAGTGATGTGCCTCAGCTACCTTGGGTGATGCACGCTAAGCCTTCTTAGTCTCTTCTATATTATATTATATTCTTTAGTGCAGCCACAGAGAGTCAAGGAGAAGCCATTGAATAAGAATATCAAGCTCAAAGAACATCCATTCAGCCTTGGAAATCGAGCTCTAGTGAAGGAGATTTCACATATGCTCTCAGAGTTGCAAGATTGGCGCCAAGTGTTGGTTTCAAGCCCCTATTTTTCAGTATTGCTAACCACTAAGGGAGATAATATACTCCAATATATTTCTTATATTCTCATATTCTTATCATATTTACAATTTTTGATATAAAATAAGCTTTCTGCTCAAGGAGGTCATAATGCCAATTTTTTTGTGAGAGAGGCATTTCAATGCTCATTTAATGAGCCTTTTGTAAGTTTTCAGGTATTGATAGTGATCACAAGGAAAAAATACTGATATATGAGTTTTATTCTATTCAATTTGGTATTATAGAACTCTGATATTAATTATTTGCATATATGATAAGTTACAATAGTAAAATTTACCTTGGTTACTTACTTATGCTCATTAGTTAGTTAAAATTGAATAGTTTTATTATTTCTAATGCCAAAAGAGTTTTGTATGATTAAATTTAATTCTGTAATTTTTTGTATGTCATACACCCACATTCAACCAAAAAAATCTCAGATAACCTGATTTAGTTAAGTCCGTCCATTGCTTGTAAATCCTCCCTTGCGCAAGCAATCTCTAGTCTAAATTCCTAGTTTTTTTTCCAAACACCCTGAAACTCTTCCAAACTATAACCGAAGTGTTATAAACCTGATTATATGGATATTTACTTCCTAAAAGGAAACTTATAACTTTAATAATCTTTCCTTATCCTTGGTTTCTTGGAATTGACTGTGAATATCTCATGAGTTTGCACCAGTTGCGACACCCAAAATCCTAGTAGTAGACTTTATCCTGGTTGATGCTCGAAACCTAAAAGGGACCAAAATATAGATGCTTATGGATATAAAATTTCAGTCTCAAAATATGTATTTTGGTTTCTCCCATTAACCCTCTACAATCCCAGTACAATTCCCATTTTTACTAAGAAACTTGCCCACCTGTCAACTAGTTCTTTGATTTTGTTTATCATAGCAGTAAGAGTTAATATTTAAGATCTGTTTCAGATAAAGGATATTAAATGGTATTAGATATATTTCCTTGGCCCATCCAATGTAAATTAGGCTTTTTGTTGAATAATATTTCAATACACCTCTTTTGGGAAAGAAGAAATTTGTAGCCATGAGACTAGCACCATCTAGTGGTGATTTTGAATGGGGTTATGAGGAAGCATCCTATTATGATGATGGTGCTATTTATTTTGATGATAATTACTCTTTATGTGACAATGTGTGCATAGATATAAGAAGGCTTAACCCACCATAATTCATCATTATCGATGGGAGAGTGTTCATTGGAGTAAATGCACTAGAAATTGATCGTTTTGAGTACCTCCGAAGACATCAAACATTAAGCAAAGAGATCTAAGAGTTCTTGTATTTTTTGGAGTTATGTGGTTACTAGATTGGAATATTACTTAGGAAAATGTATCCCTTTGGAAAATCACATTAGAATAGAATAGAACATGTTGTCAACAATGTGTGTAGAGAAGTGGAGCAAAGGTTGCAACATAATGAAGTTTCACCCCCCAAGTGTTCTACATCAAATATATGTGAAGAAAGTGAAAAAAATATCATGGTGGAATGCAAGTTACTGAAAAGTGACTAAATGAGCGAATAATGTTGTGTAGAATAAGATAAATAGGCACCATGCACAACTAAAGACCTAGCAGCCCATCATCAGGTTGCTAGAAGTATGGGAGATGAATCCACAATTGAAGATCTATTTTTGGAGGAGCATAAGGCACTCCAAAATGAATTTGAAAAAGTTGGAAATCCAATCCTTAATGATGAGGATTATGGAAATGAAGTAGAGGAAAATATTCATGAGGTGGACTGCAAGCCACTACAAGGTGACTACATGGGAGAAGAAAGAGAAGGTGAATACACATCCAGGTTCTTTGTGGGTGATTTCCAGATCACTGCTAAGGATGTTGGTTCATATGAGGGTGGTGAGACATATTTTGGATTAGATGCAAAAGAATATTGAAAATTAGATTTACAGTCACCTCTTGATCCTCATAATGAAGAAGAAGACAAGGCCACATTGTTTTGGTGTGAACCGAAGAATTTGGTGGAAGATCAGGCCACCATAGTGTCCCTACATGAAGATGATGTTGATGAAATTCCAAGCTATGATGTACCTTCTTATTTTTTCAAAGATCACATTTCATGGAAACCTTCATAGTTACCCTCCACTTAATTTCATGGAAATGATTTTGCAATAGATTCTAAGCTGATCGGCATGTTGAGAATGAGATATGTGTTGTGGATCCATTCCACAAGCAAGATGATCTTATGTGTCAGCCATTGGAAGGAGAAACTTTGATGGAGGATCTTGTTTTTGGTGGATCACTAAAGGAGTACAGAGAGAAGAGTATGGAAACGATGAAGAAATTTGTTGACACCAATGTCTTGGTGGCAATATGTTGTTGGAAAGCTTCCGGAGGAGATTTAGAAGGATAATCCTTTCTGGAAGTGTTATAGCCCAAAATGGCACTTCTCCATCTGTGATAACATTTAGATGTTTTTTCGCATGATGGCAAGTCCATGATGACGCTTCATGAAGGTTACTATGAGTCACCCAAAGGAGACTTGTGTATGGAAGGGCCATATCTAGAGTTTTGTAACTCTATTTAACCTATTTTTTGGACCATTGGAAAATTATCGGACTATGCAACAACTTTACAGAACAAACCAACTCTTGAAAACTCTTAGAAATACCCTAAAAATGACTTTTTTTACCTATATGCGAGTTGTCAGTGAGAAACCTGCATTTTTCAACTTTGTATACGTGAATTGTCAATGGGAAAGCCATGTATATCTCCTGTAGTGGTTAAAAAATATAAAATTCTCAAAATTTGGGTGGTTTTGGAACTGCCTCCTTGGTTGTAACTGACCTATCCTCGGACCTCGACCCTAACTATTCAAAATTGCTATATAAGAGAGGGATAAGGGAGCATGAAAGGGACTTAGCCTTCGGTATTTTTATGTTGGTGAAAATGGGACTCTCATCCCACCTCCTTATCCCTATATGTCATCTACCTTTGCTGCAGATCTTGGAGGAGAGAAACAGGAGGTCTAGATCGAAGGTTTCACGAGGTTCCTTGCATGGGGAGAAGGTATATCTTGTACTTATTCCATTGATTAATAAATATATGATGTTCTTCCCTTTCCAAATAACTATGTATGTCTCAGTTATTGATCATATGTTAATGTTTATCATATTAGGGTTTCGTATTATCTTGATTACCGTTGCTTTATATGTGGTCAAATTGGTTCGAGGAAGGTTTGAAGTTTTTTTTGTAGGTCACTTGGTTGGAGAGAAAGAAGAGGAATCAGGGAGAAATACGAGATCAACATTCAGTGTATGAGGTGTGAACCCTCCTAAAACTTGAATTCTTTTTTAAATTCATACTTACAAAGTCTTATATATCAGTCTTTATACCCCTAGTATGTTGGTGGCCTCAACCCTAGCCATAGGATTAATTCCTTAACAAAAAAACTGTGGACTCTACTGGGGATTTCCTTTTCTATTTTGGGGTATCCTTGTCTAGTTTTCCCAGTATATTTGAGGATATGAGTCCTTCTTATAGGTCAAGGGTCATCCTTAATATTTTCTAGACACCTTCCTTTCCTTTTTAAGGTTGTTTTTTACCTTTTTGGGCCTTACACCACCCATATACGACTATTGCAATGCACAGTAGTGTATACCTGACCCATACATGAGTTTCCAATGGTGTACCTACGTATCATAAATGAATTTCCTATAGGGAACTTGTTTATTCCCTATTTCGGTGATTTTTTTCATTTTTTTGGGCCTGTTTGTGGTGGTCTGGTGTTGTTTGTGGCATCCTCCTGAGTCCCATGTATGTTTATGAACAGTAGGAAGTGGTGTATCCCCTTAAGAGTAATATTTAACCTATTTTTAATCCCTTTCTAAATCCTTTTGGTTGTCTCTTTATCTTCCCCTACCTCCTTCCTTGGGAGGACCTTGTTGTCCAAGGTGTTGATCAGCCTTTGCTAGAAGGTATAGTCCAAACCTAGGAACATTATGACCCTTGTTTTATTCAATATTGTTTATTGAACTTCTTTATAGCAAGGTGGTTGTCTTGTTCCCTTATGCAAGTCTCCTTCAAAGGGAGGTCTAGTCAGACGTTAGGGAAACTTAGGGTCCCTTTTGTGGACATAGAGCATACATCCTTTTGATTTTCTTTACATCATTTGCGTGCACTTGTTTGTAGTTTTTTTTCTTTTTCATTGATAAATAAAAAGTAAAAAACAAGTATTTTATGTATATGCATTTAGGCTAGGGTTTAGGATTAGGTGCATTACATACCTTTGTCTATTTGAAAATACAAAAAAATATATTTCTTTTATGGCCTTCACTTTTAGTTTTGAAAAAAAAGAGAGAAGTATAAGTTTGCATTTTGAATCTCTTTCACATTAGTCATGTTGTTTCTACTTTCAATTCCAAACATCATTAGTTTCATTACCGCTACCTTTGAGTAATCAACAACCCTTAAAAAGCACGTTAATATTTAAAACATATTAGTAACATTTTATTTCTAGGGACAACACACACTGGTATAGGATAGTGTTTTGGGTTAGGGTTATCTTTAACTACCCAAAAATTTAAACTCAAACATAGTGCCCTTTCATTTAGGAAATCCAATCTCAGAAAGAAGGAAATATAAAATCTCCTCTAACACAGGAGTCAAGCACAAGGTCATGTGATATTGAGTTGCGGAGATACCCCTCCTATACTTAGTTGAGCAGACACCAGAGCTGCTACACATTTGGAGATTCACTAAGTACCTCTTTCTAGGCCTATGTGGTTCCTAGTACTGTTTGAGTTTCAGAATTAGCTACCATTCCCATGCGCATCGATTGGACTGATGACTATTCCACCGAACTTTGTTTGTGATTTTGGTAGCCTTAGCATATTGACCTCTAGGACTCTACATGGGTGATGGTGGAATGTTATTTCCACTATACCTGGGGTAGACATGGGAGTAAACCTCATGAAGCTATTTGGAAAAGTAGTTGGTGATTCAAATGATTTCCCCAAAGAGATTGTATTAGGACCCCAGATAACTATCCTTCTCCCTTCATTGGTTAGTTATGGACCCTCATAATCCCAGACTCTCCTTTGGAAGCTATCCTTGTGTGCCTGGTTTGGATACTTAGGATTTTATTCTAGTGGTGTTCTCTCTGTGTTATTGGTTTCCAGTCGACCTCATACTTTTCATTCTTGTTGAGTCATAAAATATGGATAGTACCCCTATGGAAACCAATAAAGAGACCCCCATGCAAGGATATTCTTGTGCTTTTTCTTTTATTGGGAATGTTGGTGTCCCCCTGATGGCCACTCTGAATCTTGCTAGATTCACCCTTAGGCTACCAGTTTGGTTGTTTTCCACTCTGAATGTCATGAATGATCCTGATGCTTATCAATAAATCACCTTATATCAAGGGCATCAAAATAATGTCTCCCCTTCACCAGTAGCAACCTCTCCTCCTCCTTCTACCTCATGTGGTGAAAGTTCTAATACTAGTAACCTGCAGTCTAATAGGAATAAAAGGAGGAAGAATAGGAAGAAGACACGAAATCAAGGGGGAAGTCACCCAACCTCTGCAGGTCATTCTGGGTGTTAGCACTCAGAATTGCACACTAGGTTGTGGAGGGTAAATCCATAAGTAATAACAAAACCACTTTAATAGAGGGAGATGGCTTCTTCCTTTCTAGAGAGGGATATCTCATAGTTTTTTAACAAGGCGAGATATCAAAATAAAACAAAATTCAGATTGATTTTGTGGTTGAAACAAGGCAAGCATAAATTGGGCTATGGAGTCACAAATATTCATGAATTACAGAACAATGTGCAGGTGAATATCTACAAAGGTAAGGTAGAACTCAGTTACAGTCAAATAGTATTTTATCTAGTGACAAAGAAAGAACAAGAGCAATATATCAACACAGAGCACCTAAGAGATGAATTCTGCATCAATTTTGGAAGGAATTCTTGGTGAATACCTGAAACAATAGCCATAGCATAACAATATGAATTCTGAGCTATTATACACTTATTCCAGATATGAAGAATACATAATGGTGAGTTTAACATGAAAAACATGCGCAAGGGAATGGAGATAACAGAATGCAACTACAAAATACACAGGAATTTCTGCAATAACAAACCAACGTTAAACTCTGTAATTTTATTAGCAACAGATCACAAAATGCATAAGACAAAATTCTCACAGGTTCCAACCTCGTATTCCTCTATTGAGGGTATATTTATAGCTTCACAGGCTCCCGAGACCAACCTCAAAACATAGCGAAAACAATTGCAGTATGGAAATGAAAATCTTAACAAAATGTTGATCTGGCAGATTCACCATGATAATAAACCAAATAGAAAAGCACACTGAAACATGCATGGTGGATCAGTTGGGGATATTTGACGACAGGGACTCGGGCTCGCTTGCTGAAAATGACCGATTAGAGGATTTTTGCCTGACCTGCAACAATTTTTTATCCTTCCATGTATTTTACTTGTGAAATCACTTTTGGACCATAGATATTACCTCAAGATTCATTCTGGGCCGTCGAACTGGATCCAAGTTTGTGGGATTCGGAAGAAGGAAATCAAAAATTTGACCTTTCATAACAAGGAAATTTATATTTTCGCCCTTCCGCCTCCACCCTTTCACTTCTTCCTTCAATGAAAAATGGAACACAGATCCTCCAAATTTCTTCATAAAAAATTCTCCTCTTCTGCCTCCACATTTCTGCTTCCTCCTTTAGCAGAAAACATAACGCAGATCTTCCAACTTTCTTGAAGCTCTATTTGGATCTTTTTGCTCCCTCCTTTCCTCTTCCGCTATTCCGCTTTTGCCTTTAGTGAAAAAAAAAACGTGGATCCTCCAAATTTTTTCATCGAAACTTCTCCTCTTACTGCTACACATTTCTGCTTCCACCTTTAGTGGAAAAAAGAACACGGTTCTTCCAACTTTCTCGAAGCTGAATTTGGATCTTTCCGCTTCCACCTTTGTTGGACCATTGATTTGTGCAGATGCATTCTAAACCGTCGGATCTTAGACCCTGAAAAGTAGAAATCAGGATTTTAACTTCTTCAAAGTTCAATTTTGATCTTTCTACTCCCACCTTTCCGAACCGTCAAATCCTGGGGTGCAGAAAACAGAAGTCGGACTTACCAATTTTTACCTCGAAATTTGTCTTTTTCACCTTTCCGTTCTGGATTTTTCCTTGGTGAAAATGATATTGGACCTTGGATCTTCTGCGCTGTGTATCCCGGCCATCCATTCCCTGTCATCATTCAACTAAGGGATAATTTCTCTATTTACATGCATTTTCAAGGTAAAAAGTTAGAACTTCTTAAGTATTTGGCGTTCTTAATCTAGAAATATCCCTTCAAACACCTACAGACCCTCATCAACAATGTTTAAGGTCATATGATATGAAAATTTGCAAACCTTATTTCTCTTTTTACTGGCCAAGTCCCTTACCAATTACTTAGCCTAGAAATGGTGTTAATAACTGGCTCCAAATTGGGATGCTATCCTCCCTACGAGGTAGAAAAGAACCCCATAGAACATGTGCCAAATCCATTGGGAGGCTCCCAACCTTTTTCTAAAATCCTCAAACTTTTTATTTTTGCTTTTTTCTATAAGTAAACATAAAGAAAAAATAGAAACATGGTTTCCCCTCTAGATCTTAGAGCCTTCTCTTCGGGATTCAAATATTTTGGCTCATCACTTGTACCATTTTCAAAGTAAAGAAATATATACAAAAATTATACATAAATTACCTCCTCCTTCAGGACAAGTAATTTTTTAGAAATTGTCCATTGACTAGACCTCCTTTCAGTTGAGACCCATCTTGAAGCTGTAGAATAAATTCATTCTCACCTCTGTATGTTGCGATGATATAAGGACCTACCCACATATGATCAAACTTTCCATGTTTATCTTCCCTAGGAGCATCTCACTTCAAAACCAAGTCATTAATATGGAATTGTTCTTCCTTTACCTTCCTATCAAAAGTGTTATTCATCTTTTCTTGATGTATTTGTACTTTACCATAGGATCTGTCTCTCAACTCATTCAACTCTATGATCTGATTTATTCTTCTTTGCACATGGTTTGGTTCATCCTGCTATTATTGCAATAACTTCATGACTGGCACCCCTGGAGATGATGGAAAAATCACCTCAGCTCCATACACTAATTGGAATGGTGACATTCAAATTTCCCTTTTTTGTTGATTCTGTCATCCCACAAAGCATATTTCATCTTTGTATGCCAAGCTTTTTTGTTATCCTCCAACAGCTTCTTAATGATTCTCACTAGACTTTTGTTTAACGATTCAGCTAGTCCATTACCTTGTGGGAAGTATGCAATAGAATGGTTGAGACTAATATGATACTTGTGATAGAAACATATCATTTTCTTAGATTTAAAATAAGAAGCACTGTCTATCACAATCCTTTTGGGACATCCAAATCTAGCCAAGATATTCTCTTCCATAAAATCCATAATTACTGTCTTTGTAGCCCTTCTTGTAGGTATTTCTTCAATCCACTTAGTGAAGTAAAAAATTGTTGTTAAGTTCCATCTGTGTTGTCCTGAATAATTAGTATTTATTTCCCCAATAAAATCAAGTCCCCACTGTTGAAAAGGCGCTTCTAATGATATTGGATTGAGATGGAGTGGGACCACTTTCGTCTTACCATCAAAGATCTGGCATTGGTGGCATGTATTAGTCTCCTTGTAAACCTCTGAAAACATTGAGGGCTAGTAAAAACCAGTTCTCAGAATCTTGTTTACTGTCACCTTCCATGAATGATGTCCACCACAGTCTCCCTTGTGAAATTCCTTCATAGTCTGCTTAGCTTAAGCAATTGAGTAAAATTCCACCAGGATCTTTCCAATAAAGGTATTTGTTCAAAATGAAAAACTTTGAAGATTTAAACTTTACTAACCTTGCTTTGGCTTTGCTTAACCCTATAGGAGCTTGTAATATTTTCAACACATACATGATATTAGAATACCATGGAGATACAGAGAAATTAGGAATTACCTACACCTCTGTGTCAAGCTGATTTGAATGACTAGTCAGAAAATTTAACTGCAAGGATTCACAGTTGGAATTTGTCATCATCTTTGCAAGTCCTTTTCCTTTGATCAGCTTGGTGGGATTAATTTCAATGTCATATTCCAGTAACACAACAATCCATTTTTCTCTTTTTCCCTCTGGATCTGGCTGTGTGAGGATGTCCTTCACCACATTACTAGGAACATAAGCAATGACATGTGAATGGAGAACATAAACTCTAAAAAATTTCAAAGATTTAATGAGGGCATATGCTTTTTTTTCCATAATATCGTACTTCAACTCTCCATCTCTTAAAACTTTACTAAAGAATGCTATAGGTTGTTCAACATTCTGACTGTTCTTCTGTAACAATACTCCAGCAATAGTGTGATCAGAAGCATAAGAAAAGATCATAAAATATTTTCTAAAATATAGACTTACCAGAACTGGTGCTTCTATGATAGCCTGATTAATATATTTGAAAGATATCCTTGCATCTATTGTCCACTTTATCTCATGGTCCTTTTTCAACATGTTAGTGATATTCGTTAATATCTTAGCAAAATTGGGAATAAACCTTCTAAAAAACTTTACCTGTCCAATGAAGGTATGCACTTCCTTTCTGCTTCTTGGCTCCTCAACTTTGAAGGGTGGAATGATCCTCTCTGGATCAATCTTTATACCATCCTTGGAAATAATGTTCCCTAGCAATTTTCCTTCATCCAATGCAAAATTTAATTTTCTAGGGTTTAATGATTTTCCATACCTTTTACACTTCAGAAAAATTTCTCCAAATGTTTAATATGTTCCCTGTTAGTTATTGAATACACAGTGATATCATCTGTGTATACTACCACAAATTTATCCTTTTCCTCTGCAAAAACAATGTCCATGTAACACTGGAAAGTGGCCATGTTGGCCACTTTTCCTAACTCGCGCGACCTAGGTTCTGCGCAGCCCGTTAACTCAACGAACACCCATGATACCGGCATGACAGAGAAATCCCTATTGACAATGCCCAGGAAGCAGGCACAGTGTCACCTGAGATATGTCTTCGATGGGTAACGACCAGAACCATGTTTCTGGGATTGTCGAGGGATTATAGTCCCTTGGCATGTGGCCAAGGTGCTTGACGAAGGAAACTGGATGGATGGATGGTGGAGGCTGTCTTATGCGGCTGAGCACAACCATATGTCAATGTACACAACCTATATTTGTTCCTATCATCGCAGCTGGCGCAAATTGTGTGACACAACTGACTCGCGTTACCAGATCATCTGCGACTCACGTCGTGACTCAATACATAAGGGCACAGGCCGATCTATGCATATATTTCAGTGATGCTTCTATAACATTCATCTACTAATGAAAATATAATATCCAGAAATTAAACCATATTTCATGCTCATACAGGAAGCAATTAACAACCATTCTCATAAACATTCATAGCATTAATCATTCATTCAAACACAAGAGACAAAGTGGAAACCCATCCAGGAAAAACCACCAAGGTGCTCTTCATCTGACATGAGAAAATGGTGTAGCACCTTGTATTCTGTGGGATGCAGACTGATCATATGATATGTCTTTATGACTTATACTTCTAGTTCTCATGCTCTCAGGTTTGTTCTTCTTCTCTACTCCTACTCCTAGTAGTTTGTGCACTTAGTAGCCATATCCACAACTCAGTAGCCTCCAATCGCTACCATAATCTTCTTGAGTCTCTCCTCCTCTACTCTTTACAAAATTACAGTAAAATAAGGGTGTCCCTCCCCTGGATCACCCATGAAAAACCCATAGCAGCTATCAGAAATTCCAACTATCATGAACAGGGGATCAACAACCCCCTCTAAGAGACCAACCCTTCAACTCCTTAATCCCTCCTATTTATACTATTTTACATGACCACCCAGGGTCGACTGCATACAGGCAGTCTATTAACTATCACCATCAGCCACCCCTCAGGCTATAGTTGTGGTGATCATGACCTGACATGAGGCACTATTGGCATGACTTACAAATATTCCCTTGCATGTGCGTAGCCGCAGAATTATGCCGTCTTAAGTGGCCATGACCTGCACCTATCATTTTCCATCTGTTATCGCCAGCATACCCATGCGCTTACCTTTCCTTTGTCGTGTGCCTCTCCATTCTTCCTGCGCTGGCCCCTTGCTTCCTTCGCGACCTTCCTTTCTTTATGTCGTGTGTGCAGCGCTCCTTCTTTTGCTTATGCATGAACTTATTTCTTGCGCTCCTTTCCTAGGCCAACATGCCCCCAACACTCACATGTGGCTCGTCCCGAGCCATTAAGTAGTGGACATAGCAGATGGCGCAACTTGCGCAACTGCTTCTTTTGACAACTTTTTTTTTTTTGNTTCTGCATAGTAGCCTCATCTCATACTTAGAATAATTTTTAGATTACAAGGCTTCAGTTACTTTAGTCATACAATTTCTTCCACAGAATCCTGCGAAGACTCTTAATGGGGTGTTCTAATTCTGAGTTCCTTTGGGAAGACAAAGTAAGGTATGCACTTATAATTGAGACCAACAACCCAATGAACAGTGATGTTGTCTTTGCTCTGGAACTCTCTCATCATCTTATCATAGTCCTCCTCCAATTCCACCAGGGGTTGTTAGTGTCTTAGTTTGCTAAAGTGTCTCATTCTGACAAAGCAAGCCAATTCTTATTATCATTCTCAGGCTCCTGGGGTTTTCCTTGTTTGTGACAGCTTGTCTCTTGCTGTTCTTCCTCAATTTCATCATTTTTTGCATCCTCCTTTTCCTTTCCTTCTTGCTTTACCACTTCTTGTTCTGTAGAGCTAGACGACCCAGTTCCCAACCAGAGGTATGAGCTTTGACACATGGGGCATCATCGATATTGAAAACTAGACAATCCCCAACTTCAAGGGAGTGATCGGAGGCGAGTGATCTACCAAAATTTGATGAATTTCACTTGAGCATCACAGTCTACAAGCCATATCTAGCCATGTAGCCCTTCTCTATTTTTTCCCCACAAGTAGGATGCGCTTAGACTGGTGAAAATAGGTCTTTCTTGCTAGCCTTGCAAACTTTCTTAAATGCTACAATGAGTCTGGTCCCTATCCTGTAGCCTTTGTCAAGTGGGACAAGAACTCTAGTCCATACCAGATTCCTTGCGGGTACCGTAGTCAGGGGTGGTAAACTACTCAAAAAGAAATAACCAAGGGTGACTTTGCCAGAAGGTTCTAGCTGGGTCGAAATAACTTGCAGAATGTTACCATCCTTCTTATTCCCATCTTCAGAGATACCTGACACACTAAAGGATGGATTAACTGCTTTAGCCCGCAGGGATGCTCACCAGGACACACCCCAACCAATCTGTAACTAGTGCTCAAGCAATAAGACCAAGTGTACCGACCTCTCCACTGGCCCTTTGAATGGGTTCATGTAGCTACTCTCTACTTGGAGCAGGGCACACCCACCTTTTATAAGAGGAGCACCGGGTCAGATGCCATCGAGGCATATCCAGGGGCATCATTAAGACAAGACCTTTCGCTGGTGTACCAGATTTTCCTCTCAGATTTTCTATGATTAATGGTGCCGTCACTCCCCCGTACTGACAGCGGTGATCAAGTATTGACATGATATTTGGTTACCATCATAGAGTTTCTTGCACAGGGTGAGCTAGTCAGTCTGCCCTGGGCGACGTCCTATCCCAAGCGCCAAATCTTTGGTGGATCCTTATGCATTTAACGATCTGCTGGTGATTGCCAGTGCCAGTTGTCTACAACCTCCTGCAAGTTTTTTTGTTTGCTGATTTGTTGGCATGTTTATAGCGCTTCCATGCAACTTTGTCTTTCCACACAACTTCCTCTATCCACGCAACTTCCTCTATCCGCGCAACTTCCTCTTTCCGCGCGACATCCCATGCCTGCGCCAAGTTGCACTGGAGAGATGCCTCCCTTGCTGTTGTCTTTCCTGCATATATATATATATATATATATATATATATAGATAGATTGGGATGTTCTACGGGTCATAGTATGGCTTCAAGCGACTACCGTTCACCATACTCGCGATATAGGTACCCTCTAGCTTCTAGATTTTTACCACGCTTGCATCGGTGATGTGCACAATCCTATATGGCCCTAGCCAAGGCGTCTTTAACTTGCCCAGTTGCTAGAACACTCTGTTGTCATATTGTAAGACAGGTCCTCCTTCTTTGACTGCTTAACCTTGATATGTTGATTTTGACATGCCTTTTGTTGTTGCTTGCTCGGTTTAGCATCTAGCTGCATGGGTATTTTCAGGTCTCCTAGATCTGCCACTATTCCCTTCATTTCTGAGACATTAGTAGGGAATAGGTCCTGATACTCATGCAGTAGGTCCATGATCTTTGTAACTGCTTCACCATTCCAATAATATCCGATATTGTTGAGCTTTGGGTTCTTTGGCGATCCGATGTGCACTTTCTTGATTCTCAAGGGCTAGAGGAATTGATCACTTGGAGTGATAATTCCTTCTATTTCTCGTGGGCCCTCTAATTTTGGTCTGTTGATATTAATCGGATCATCATCTGGATTTCTGGGTAGACTGTACTGCTGAGTGGTTGCGCTACATTGGTGGGAATTAGACTCTTCGACAGAGTTCCCAACAAATATCTTCTCCTTTACCGTCTAGAGCACAACATCCATTATCGTATGCTTATCCACAACTTCAATTGTATGCACCGATTGTTTAGCGCATTTTTCGCAATCTTGGTTTCCTTGTTGTGGCTCCAGAGAGGTATACTACGTTCTAGGCGTCATCTCCAATGCATGTACAAAACCCTCATAGGTGGGTAGCTCCCTTGACTCATTCTCCACCCATTGCACAGACCTTGTAAATATTGCACACCTTCTCATAGAGACTTCATGTAATCTACTTTTCCAACCCTCCAAATCCTCTCTTGAGTTAGATGTACATAAACTCGTGCATCTCCAACTTAGGTTACCATCCGTAGTAGGATTAATGTAATCCTCCTGCAGAGCTGTGACATGGTATATTTGGTTGAGATAGTCACCCTGTCCCTCATTGTATATAGGCTCAAGGTATCTCTATCCCTTGAATGGATCGATGGGTGATACTACCCTCATTTCCTCATCCTTGAATGAGGGAATCCTTTTCCTAAAATTTATAATGGTCTGATTGTCTATGGCCCAATCTATTCCCAATAGAGCGGGTTATGGCTTCATGTCATCAACAATGTTAATGACTTCAAAGTCTACGAATGTGCACAATCCTTTGACGTCAATGAATACATTTCTTAACTAGCCAATGGGTAGGACCTTTGCCTAATTGGCAGGTCACAACTGGATAAGAGACCAGTCCAAGCGTGGCTTTCCCATAGTTTCCCAAGTTTTTCGTGTCAAAATATTGACATCTGAGCCCAGATCCAAGATGATATAATCCATGTCGTAGTCACCTATCTGTGCAGTCATCCTCAACTCGCACCCAGTTTTATATTTTTTCTGTACTTGGTTAACTTTCTTCTCAGGTTGCGGCTCTATAGGAATCTCTTCTATCTACAGATCTTGTGTAACACAATTGATTCATTTCCTTTCGACATTTTTGGGTAATAGTTTAATAATTGTTCCATTTATTCAATCTGTTCATAACATTTGATACAATTGTGGATATTGTTTATACTGCTTAATTGCTCATTCATTACTATTTACATTGTTCATAGTGTTCATTTTTCCATACTATAATCTGGTTTGATTTAGATAACACCTAAATGGTGGGTTTAATTAACGTAGATTTCAATTTCATTTGTAAATCTGTAAAGTTGTAATTCATCTTTAGACTCCATTTGTTAATAGGCACTAGTCTTGATTTATCTCAAGGTCTGCTTGTCATTAAAAGGAAATCTTTGCATTTGCATGTTGCTTGTCATTCCTTAGGTAGTGTAAATTCTTAGCCTTGCAAACCTTAATAAAATATCCCTTTAACTAATAGTTAATAAACTTAGGAATAATTTCCTGTAGGGACTACCCCCCTTGGCTTTGTTGGGATTTGGCCTAAACGGAGGAGTTGGTAGACTGTGGTGATAGTGGTCCCCAGCTCTAAATTTCCCCCAAGGACACACAAAGCGGGTTGGAGACTTCCCTATGTCATAAAGTGTGTATTAGGTATCAACACCTATAATATCAATGTACCTTCATGCTAAGCATAACCATATGAAGGACATCCTGAGATACAAATCTCAACAATGTGAACTTAGCAAACTAAGCAAGCAAACATTAGCACATGCTTTTGTGATTAAAAACCCAATAACAAAGCAATATACAATCAAACAACCATATCTATGCAACCAACAACACACGGATCGCTCAACTATGCAATCTCTAGTGTTGATAAAAAAGAGATAAAAAACAAAAGTGAAATTGAACTACTAAGAAGTGTTGTGCCTTGATTCATGTGAAGGGAATGACTATGGATGACGATATAATTTAACAATACTATTGTTACCAATCCAACTAGCATTTAAGATCCAAAGTCCAAGATCAATGCTAGCCAATGTGCAACTCAAGAGTGAATCCAATGTCACCACACAACCCTCTTCTCACTTTAGACTAGCTCTCCTCCGATGCAAGGGGGTGTCCCTAGGGTTAGGATCACTAACACAAGAACTATTATGAATTCTGATTGTACATCTTAGAATATTTATTTATGTTTCTAGACAGTCAGTGGATTCTTCTTCAGCGTCGTTGGCCTCACCTGTGGATGCGGTTTTTCTTGCAGTTTATCCTGGTCTACTCTAGTCATTGTACCTCCTCGAGTTACGACAACGATGTTTAGGTCTCGTGGTTCAGCGATAATCATTTGAAAATTCACATTCAAATTTGGGTTCAGGTTCGGGTTTAGTGCAGGGTTAGGTCTTGTGACGGTCCTTGCTTGCCATTTTGCAATCAGCTGAGGACATTGTTCGACACTATGGTCCTATCCTTTACAGTACAAACATGTCTTCGTAGGCTCTAAACAATATCTGGCATAGTGACTTGGTTTTCCATAGTTATAGCATGTAACTTGACCTCTTCCTTTACCAAATCCTCCTCCTCCACCTCTTCCTCTAAATTTTCTGCCACCCCTTTCCTGCGGGTGTGGTTGCTATGGTGGATATTGGTTCTGGTGGTAGTGTGGCTGATAGGGATTTTGTTGCACGTACGGCTGCTGAGGCACGTAAATTTTTTGTAAATATAAACATTCTTCATCGCGATGACCTCTTGAATGGCATATGCAACACCATTGTAGCCCATGGCCATTTAATGGGTTGGGTGCACCTGATGCGACGTAGTTCCCAACAACATATCCATTTGTTGGCCACTTTTCCTAACTCGTGTGACCCAGGTTTTGTGCAGCATGTCAACCCAAGAAACACTTGAGATACTATCCCAACAGAGCAAGCTCCGTCGGCAAATCCCACAAAGTAGGCACAGTCTCACCTGAGATATCTCTTCGATGGGTAACCACCGGAACCATGTTTCCGCTATTGTCAAGGGATTATAGTCCCTTGTAACGCGACCAAGGTGCTCGATGAATGCAACTGGATGGATGGATGGTGGAGGCTATATTGCACGGCTAAGCACAACAATATGTCAGCATGTGTAACCTATCTTTGTTTCCATCATCGCAGCTGGTGCAGCTTGTGCGGCACAGCCGACTCACATTACCATATCATCTGCGACTCATGTCGTGACTCAAGACATAAGCGCGTAGGCTGATCTATGCATATATTTCAGCGATGCTTCCCTAACATTCATCTATTAATGACAATATAGTATTCAAAAATTAAACCATATTTCATGCTCATACAGGAAGCAATTAAAAACCATTCGCATAAACATTCACAGCATTAATCATTCATTCAAACACAAGAGATAACGTGGAAACCCATCTGGGAAAAACCATCAAGGTGCTCTTCATCTGGCATGAGAAAAGAGTGTAGCACCTTGCAGTCTATAGGATGCAGACTGATCATATGATATGTCTTTATGACTCAGACTTTTGTTTCTCATGCTCTCTGGTTTTTTCTTCTGCTCTACTCATACTCCTATCGGTCTGCGCACTCAGCAGCTAGATCCGCAGCTCAACAGCCTCCTATTGCAACCGGACTCTTCTTGAGTCTCCTCCTCCTCTACTCTTTACAAAATTACAATAAAAGAAGGGCATCCTTCCTCTGGATCACCCATGAAAAACCCATAGCTACTATAAAAAATTCCAACTATCACGAACAGGGGATCAATAGCCCCCTCTAACATCCCAACCCTCTAACTCCTTAATCCCTCCTATTTATACTATTTTGTATGACCACCCAGGATCAACTATATACAAGAAGTCCATTAACTATCACCATCATCCACCCCTCATGCTGCAATTATGGTGATCATGACCTGACATGAGGCACTATCGACCTGAATTACAACTATTCCCTCGCACGTGCGTAGTCACAGGCTTACACCGTCTTAAGTGGCCAATACTTGTACCTATCTTTCTCTGGCCATTATCGCCTGATGCCCATGCGCTTTCCTTTCCTTTGTCACACACCTCTCCATTCTTCCTGCACTTGTCCCTTGCTTCCTTTGTGACCTTCCTTTCTTTCTGTCACTTGCGCAACGCACCTTCTTTTGCTTGTGCGCGAACTTCTTTCTTGCGCTCCTTTCCCAGGCCAACAGGCCCCTGCATTCAGTAAACCAAAATACATTTTGGCATACATAAATGTACCCCATGGTGTAGTAAAGTATTATTTTCTTGATCCTCAGGAAACACTTTGATCTGATTGTATCCTGAGAAACCATCCATAGTTGAAATCCTTTCAGATCCCACCACTTTCTGCAAAATATGTTCCATTTTTGGAAAAGGTTAATTATCTTTCAAAGAGACTTTGTTAAGATTTTTAAAATCTATCCAAAGCCTGATTTCACCATTCTTTTTCCTAACAGGTACCAAATTTGCAACCCATTTGGAAAATCTGAGGGTTAATATAATCTTGGCATTGAATAATTTTTGAATTTCTTTCTCAATAATAGGCAACAACATTAGATTAACTCTTCTCAATTTCTGTCTAAAATGTTTCTCACTAGGTTTTATTGGGATTGTATGTTGTATGATAGAATTATCATACTCTTTAAGGTATTCATAACTACATGCAAAGACATCAGTGTATCTTTTCATCAAATTGACATTGTCTTATTTTTTTTTGATAGGAAAGTTCTTTGACATTTTGATGATCCTTGAATTTTCTTCAGTTCCTATATTTCTCTCTTCAACAACACTATCAACAGGCTTCATTTTTGGATCTCTAGCAACATAATTTTGATCAAAAAGCTTCTCTAAAAGGATTAGGCATATGGGGATATGATTACTCTTCAAATGAACTATATCCTTTTCCCCTAGTGTGTTTTTTAACTTTATATTTTCAGCAATTTCTTCTTCACTCTCTTTAGCATCTTGGAAGTTTTCACAATTATCATTTTCATTATCTATCTAAGTATTCACAAACTCACTGGATAACTCTAAAAATCTTTTTATTTTCATATCATCTTCAAATAATTTCCAGTATTTGGAATTATCTGGTATGGAGGGTCTATTCACAATATCAACTTTATATTTTCTCTGGCTAGCAGTGGGAGTTTTGAACTTGCCAGAAGTGGGAGTTTTGAACTTACTAGTAGCAAAAACCAAAGAGTCATCTACTGTGTTTTCATATCTGGGAATCACTCTGATTTTATGCTCTATAAAATAGTTACCAAACATATCCCATACCTCATTTCTGTAAGCTCTCATTCTGGGATGTTTGGTTTGATAGCTGTCATTCACCTGGTTTATTACAAGCTCTGAATCTCCCTTGACTTGTACCCTCTTTGCTCCCAGATCCTTCAAAGCATTCAGTCCCAGTAATAAAACTTCATACTCTGCCACATTATTGGTACATTCAAAAGTTAGCTTATATGACAGAGCCTTAAAATCCTTGATAGGAGAGATAATGTATACACCAGCACCGACACCAAGCTTTTCCATAGATCCATCAAAATACATGGTCCAGAGACCCCCTTTTTCTATTTCTTTTCCATAGCCTCTTGTCTCTTTGCACACTCTTCCTCTTCTTTATTTTCAATGGGTATAGGAATTTCAAGATCACACGGAAAACCATCATTAAAGAAAATGGAAGATCCCAAGTCAGTATCAACAACATAGATAGCCTAATCATATGTTATGTCTTGGATGCTAACTACATAAGGTGATATTTTCTCACCATATAACCTTTTATTCCCACCAACCATAGGAATGGTCGCATAAGACATATCCATTTGCAAACTGCCTTTCAATTTAGAAGTCCAAGACCTTGACAACAATACACAAAATTTAGGATGAATGTCTGCTACAACAAAATCCATTACCACAGGCTTAGATGGATTTTTTTGTCAAAGTTATCACTATATCCTTAATCAATCCAAGGCATTTCAACTTCCTAGAATCAAAGGAATACAAATATTTATATGGTCTAGTAACTTCCAGTCCCAAACTTTCTACCACTCCCTTGGTCATTAAATTATTAGAGGCATCAGAATCTATCATAGCATTGTGAACAATCATATCATGTACATTTAAAATTAGGTAAAAAGGAGGAGCTTCCTCATCATCCATATTTTCAATTTTTGACCCAAATACAATGGTAGGAGCATCATCTACTATCTCTAGGATATCTGGTTAAAATTCTCCCCGACTCCTAACCATGTCTGTTATTTTGTCTTTGTATTACCTGTTTCTTAACAATTCATTGAAAGGAATGGAAACTTTCAATTTTGAGAGATCTGTCTGCAAGTTAAAAGTGGAAACAACCTTCTCTACATCCACCAGTGCTGGTTGTTTCATGTATTTTGTTTTCTCTATTTTATTTTTTGGTTCTTTATGCACAACAGGTTCTTTTTGTTTTTCATTTATCTTTCTCTTTTGATTTGAACTTCCTTTATTCATAGTAACATCTCTATTTCTTAGTTTTATCTTTATTTGAACATCATCTATGGCATGCAAATATCCTCTTTGGTACTGCTCTGATTCTACTTCAAAATCATTATTGGCATCCTCCTGAGCAAACATAGTATGCTCTTCCTGAGTGAGGTATATTTCAGAATCCAAGTCACCAAAGTGTTGAATATGATCTTCAATAGACTCATCCTCAAATTCATCTGCAACATAGTTCTCAGGAAAAGGTGACCTTATTTGTTGATCATCTGGATTTCTAGGATTCCTCATATCTCTCTGTCTAATTTGTGGAGGTGGAGGAGGATTAGGCCTTCTAAAATTTGGGTTTCTGATTTGAGGTTCATTCTTTTCTTTGTTCAATGGTCTATTATCCATATTCAACCTATCCATTAGCTTCTCCATTGCTTTCATCATCATTTCAAACTTTATATCACTGGAAGAAACAACATTAGAAGCAGAAGGCACATTTTCTTCTCTAGCTTTCCTTGTTTCTACTTTCTTCTTTATTTTTCCACTTGCCATCATATTAGCTTCCAATTCCAAAGCATCTTGAAACATGGTAGGAAGACTTGCCGATTTTCTCTCTCTCAATAATAAGGAAAAGTCACCATCAAAGGAATCAACATAATGGATTTTTGTAGAACCTACAAGGGTTTTAATATCAGTAGGAATAGAGTTATATACCCTCATAAATTGAATATAAAACTCTTGGACAAATTCAAAACCTCCTTTCCTAAGATTATTATATTGAGAAAGAACCTGCAAAGGACTAGTCTTATCACCCCATCTTTCTAAAAATAAAGTTTGGAAATCCTAAAATGTGGCAATGGACCTAGAAGGTAGATATCTAAACCATTTCTTTGCCTCTCCTAAAAAACTTAGTACAAACAACCTCATATTAATATCATCTTCATCAACTAGCTCCAAGTCCACATAATCATCAAATCTATCAACATGATGTCTTGCTGTGAAATTTCCATCTCCATCATAAAAGGGAATTTTCTGAGCATAATTTTGAGGAAGGTCATGCAATACAATAGGTAAGGCCAATGGATCAAACCTAGCAACCATTTGTCTAGGTGGATTAGGAACAAGAGGAGGAGCTTGAAAGGATGGAGGGGTTTGAACAGTTGGTGGTATATAAGGCTGAAAGCTTTGAAGAACAGGGTTTCTTTCTTCAGTTTTCACAGAGTGTTGAAGGTGTTGCCAAAGAGAATCAAGGAAGTATGATTATAACCTACTGGTATTAATTCTAGTTTCCTTCAAATTAGATTCAGATTTTGATTTAACCAAGGGCCTTACAAAATTTGTTTCCCACCCAAAATCTTGAATGCTATGAAATTATTGAGAAGATGAAGCACCAAACTGAGGAATATTTATTTTTTCTTTCCCCTTACTTCTAAGTAATCTTTCTGGATTTTCCACACTTAGTAATCTTTCAGTGTTAGGGTTACCTCGTGCATGTGACCTCCTGGAAACTAGGATGCCTTCTAAAATCTTGCTCAAAACCAATGTGGATTTTCCATGGAAAATATAAAACCTATTTCAAATGCAAGAGTCTCTGTTTTCCCACATAAACCCTTTCTTCATGGAATCTTTGTCATCTCCCAGGGATGATTTTCAGTTTCATCCACGACAATGGCGCCAATTTGTTAGAACTCATAATTGCACCCTAGGTTGTGGAGGGTAAATCCCAAGGTAACATTAAAACCACTTTAAGAGGGGGAGCTCGATTCTTCCTTTCTAGAGAGGGATCTCTCATAGTTTTTTAACAGGGCCAGATATCAAAATAAAACAAAATTCAAATTGAGTTTGTGGTTGAAACAAGGTAAGCATAAATTGGGTTATGGAGTCACAAATAATCATGAATTACATAATAGTTTGCTGGTGAAATATACAAAGGCAAGGTAGCACTTGGTTATAGTCAAATAGAATTTTGTCTGGTGACAAAGAAAGACCAAGAACAATATATCGACACAGATCACCTAAGAGATGAATTTTGCATCAATTTTGGAAGGAAGGCTTGGTGAATACTTGAAAAAATAGCTAGAGCATAACAATATGAATTCTAAGATATTATACACTTATTTTGGATATGAAGAACACATAATGGCGAGTTTAACAAGAAAAACATGCACAGGGGAAAGGAGATAACAGATTGTAACTACGAAAATACATCGAAATCTTTGCAATAAAAAACCAGCGTTCGGCTCTGCAATTTTATTAGCAACAGATCACAAAACACATAAAAAAAATTATCATGGGTTCCAACCCCATCTTCCTCTATTGAGAGTATATTTCTAGATTCATAGAGTCTCGAGACCAACCTTGAAACAGAGCAAAAACAATTGTAGTATGGGAATGAAAATCTTAACAAAATGATGATTTAATAGATTTGCCATGATCATAAACCAAATAAAAAAGCACACTGAAACGTGCATGGTGGATCAGTTGGGGAGTTTTCATAGTAGGGACTCAGGCTCGCTTACTGAAAACGACCGATAAGAGGATTTTCGCCTGACCTGCAACATGTTTTTATCCTTCCCTATATTTTACTTACAAAATTGCTTATGGACCGTAGATCTTACCTCAAGATTCATTCTGGGCCGTCGATCTGGAGTCAAGTTTGCGGGATTCAAAATAGGGAAATTGGAAATTCGACCTTTCATAATGAAGAACTTTATATTTTTTCCCTTCCGCCAACGCCATTCTGCTTCTACCTTTAGCGGAAAATGGAACGCAGATCCTCCAACTTTCTTCATAAAAAATTATCCTCTTCTGCCTTTGCATTTCTACTTTCGTCCTTCCTCTTTTGGCTTTAGTAGAAAATAGAACACGGATCTTCCAACTTTCTTGAAGCTTGATTTGGATCTTTCCACTCCCTCCTTTCCACTTTCACCTTTATTCTTCCACCTTTAGTGGAAAAGGGAACGTAGATACTCCAACTTTATTCATTGAAAATTCTCCTCTTCCACCTCTGTAATTCCACTTCTGCCCTTCCACTTTCACCTTTAGTAGAAAATGAAACGTAGATCTTCCAACTTTCTTGAAGCTCGATTGGATCTTTCCGCGTCCACATTTCTACTTCCTCCTTTGCTGGGGAGTTGATTTATGTGAAAGCATTCTGAGCCATCGGACCTTAGACCTCGGAAAGAGAAAATTGGGATTTTAACTTCTTCAAAGTTCATTTTTTATCTTTCTGCTCCCACCTTTCCAAACAGTCGGATCCCGGGGTACAGAAAATGGAATTCAGACTTACCAATTTTCACCTCTGAAACTTGTCTTTTTTCCCTTTCCGTTCCTAATTTTTCCTTGGCAGAAATGAATTTGGACTTGGGATATTCTACGCTTTGTATCCCAACCGTCCATTCCCCGTTATCATTCAACTAAGGGTGGATTTATCCATTTACATGCATTTTCAAGGTAAAAAATCAAAACTTCTTAAGTATTTGGCGTTCTTAATCTAGAAATGTCCCTTCAAACACCTGCAGACCCTCATCAACAATGTTTAAGCTCATATGATATGCAAATTTTCAAACCTTATTCCTCTTTTTACTAGCCAAATCCCTTACCATTTACTTAGCCCAGAAATGGTGCTAACATCGGGGGCACCTATCCAACCTCTACGAGTCATGTTGGACCCAAACACCCAACCTTTGCAGGTCATGTTGGTGGAACCTATCCAACCTCTAGAATTCATTTGGACCGACTAGTCACCCAGTCTATGGAGGTCATGCTGGAGACAAACACTCAACCTTTGCAAGTCATGTTGATCCTAACCACCCAATATTTGAAATTCATGTTGGACTCAGCCACCAAGCCCCTGTAGGTCATGCTGGGGCAAAACAGTCATCCAATGCAAGTCATGTTGACACCATTGAGAAAACGAACCGTTCAAGACACAAAACTAAGTTCCCTTGTAATATTTTCAAGGGATATCATCTTACTCATCAGTGCCCTGCTATTGCAGAAATACAAAGAGTGTGGTCTAAGTTTCAAGGATATCATGCTCCTGAACAACCTGTAGTTTCCCAAAAACCTATTCAACCTTCAGTTGATCAAGTGATTGAACCAATGCGATATTTGGTCAATCCCACTCTTCCTTTAGAGAGTGACCTTCATTGAGTTATTAAACTAATGTGATATTTGGTCAATCCCACTCTTCCTTTGAAGAGTGGCCTTCATCAAGTGATTGAACCAATACAATATTTGGTCAATCCCATTCTCCCTTTGGAAAGTGACCTTCATCAAGTGTTTGAATTGATGCTATCTTCAATGAATCCCACTCTTCCTTTGGAGAGTGAGTTGTCTACTAGTCATTTTTTCTTCACTGGCAGTTCAAAAATTTCTGGACAAGGGGACATTGAATTCACTTCGAATGAACCCCCCCAAGCCCTCATATTTCCTCCTTTTATTGGGATAGCCTAGTTGATCCACCCCTTCCTTCGACCACACCTTTCCAAATAAAGGTCCAAGTTGAACACTACACGATTGCTTGTTGTATTATATATGAAGGAGTCTCTTTTAGTATTTTATCTGCATGTGCTTGGAAAGGTATGGGATATCCCAACCTCGTGTCGACTATTTATCAGATGTTGGACTTTGATAGAAGACCTAGTCAAACTTTGGGAGTTCTTAATCAAACATCTGTTACTTTGGGTGGGAAGATCGTCTTAGTTGATTTTATGGTTCTAGAGGACCCCTTGGATTTCAACATGCTCCTCAGGCATGATTATGTATATTCTATGAAAGTTGTGGTGACTATTCTCTTTTTTGTGATGTACTTTCCTCATAATGAAAGCATTGTCACTATCAATCAAATGGCATTTTTTTATCCCTCTCCTTGCTTGACTGTAGACCAAGTTTATCCTTTATTAACTCCCAGTGTTTTGGTAGGAATTGCCTTGCCACCGGTGAATTATGTGGCCTCATATCCCTCGTGTCCAATTTCTAATTAGAAGAAGCCTCTGCATTCATGATTATCTTCTTGGAACTTGGTCCTAGTAGTTTACCAAGTGATCTATCCAGTGGAGACTTTGGAGTCCGCCCTCCACCCTATTGGTCCAATTGAATGTTTAGACATGTCTTCCCTCACATGAAGTCTTCCTAGATTCTATGATACAGTCTGATCTTCTTATGGATGTTGACTCACTTGTTATTAAGTCTAGCCCTGAGTTTCAAAGTGAGCTTGATACTTCTGATGATCGATCCTCATATGTTAGCATTGTCGTGTCTTTCAACTCTCCCATCGAGTAGCAAGTCAATGATCCTGATTAGTTTGACCCTTCTTGTATAATTTTTAACTTTGCTAATGTTGAGTATGTTCCTGCAGACTCTATAATCTATGTTGACTTTATCTTTCCTCTTGAGGTTGATTTTATTGATTATAAATCCTTGGGCCTTGGCACTATAGAGTCTTCTTCAGTCAACTCTGCCTTGACTATTCCTTTTGGGGAAGAAAGTGAAGTTTCAAATGTTTCTACCAAAGTGACCTATATTGGACCTCTTTTTCGGAATATGATCTTAATAATGTTTTTATTGGAGACAATATTCTTAGTTGGATTCAAAATTGTGTACTGGCCTCACCTTTTTGTTCATGTTGTAACCACATTTTCCTACACCCTTCCTGCGCTTATGAGCCTGATGCCGGCTTCCACGCTTTTATATTTTTATATAATCACTTATCTATATTCTCATCATCGCTTGGTCTTGTATCATTCTATTTTCACAACTTGACAACTTTTACCTGGAGGAGACATCCCCCAAGTGTCCTTATCTTGCTCATCTTCATTGCACTATTCTTAGGTGTGTTCCTCACACTTGGAAGTAGTTCTGCATATCATTGACACTTATATCTTCGCATTTAGAGCATTATTCCAGCTTCCCTTCGAGCTCGTTAAAAAAAGTAAGGAGGCCACAAGTTGACTTTTCTGGACTTGTTAAAACTTTACAGGAAAGGTATGGATTTATCTTCAAGACCTGGTTTGACTCCTTAAATATGAATAGATTTTCAAGTTTTCTTGTTCTTTCAGAATCTCTAAAGGAAGTGAAAGATCATCCACGTCGGTATAAGTTTAACCCTTTTCTGTACCATGTGGATTACTTACGAAAAGGAATACTCTAGTCGATTATGTCTAGAAGAGTATTCCCATGTATAGGTTTATATCATTTTCGAGCCTGGGAGACTAAATTTACGAAAAAGGAACCTGTTTGAGCTTACTTTTTTATTTTTTGTACTCTGGTTTAAACCATGAAAAATTTTCTGAGTGTTCTTTATTCCATTTTTCATGCTCACTTATACCCTAGGACAAAAGCATCGAGTGATTTTTCCTTCCTTCATGATCGTTAAACGAATGCTTTATGCTTGCTTTTGAAGGAGCGTTGGTATGGTGATAGTTTAACCCTTTTTCAGACCTTGCTGACTAATTACAAAAAAGGTATGCCTTATTTTAGCACCTTGTAATTTTCCTATGGTTATGGTAGGAAGTCACAGGGGTAACCATTTTAACCGACATTTAGACTGCATTCTAGCCAATACAGTTAGAGAGGGCTCTCTCTTGTCACATAAACAAATTCACATTTACATTTAGCACTAAACAAGCAGGAAGAAGGATATATTTCTGATGTACACTGGGTGTTAATAGGTTAAGAGATGGTGGAATAGACAAATAGGATTAACCATTGGGATATGGAGTCGAAACCTGAATCAAATAAGGGTATTATAGCAAAAATGAGAAAGATAATTTCTTTGTACTATGAGGCAAAGTAAGTGTCACAGATAAGTCAAATATATTGAAAGGGTGATGGGATAAAAAGGAAGAAGCCCAGTGAAGCAAGAGGCACCTATCTGTAGATGAATCTCTTACACCACCTTTAGTAGAATAAACAACAGAGGCTAGTAACTACAATGGATAATAGGAGATGAATTCCAAAACATTTACCAGAAACACACAACAAATGTAGGATCAGATACAAGGAGTGCTTAATGAAACAAATTCCTCATATGCAACTAGAGCGCATTAGCAGAAAAACACATAAATGATCATGATAAAAATAGGAAAACAGAATGGATGTAGAACATCATGATGAATCTTAGAAACACGGGAGAATATTTCTCATTAACTATTCCAAGAAAGTTACAGGGGACAAAAATAAGAGTAGAATGATTTTCTGAATGAAAGTTACAACCATTTCCTCATCAATGGAGGATGTATTTATAGTTCTATGGCTCCCGAGACCAACCTCGAAACAAAGCCTAATTTTGTTACAAAAATTGGGAATCACACCCCGAATCATCATTCGAATATTAACAGACCCCTGATGTGGCAGATTCACCACGATTTTTATCTAATATAGGAAATAAAGGATCTTCGACATGCTGGGTCGAAAACGACAATCCGACACCTGAGAGGCATGATCGCTTGTTTGAAAAGGATGTTTTTAGAAAAACTCTAACTATTTATTTTCCTAGACACAATCTGCATCATTGTGTCCTGTCCATGACCCAACTGCACTTCGCAGCAGTATTGCTCCTTATCCCTCTGGAATCTCTGTTTATGCGAAGCCAATAATGGCCATAGATCTCCCCCACAAAGGATCCCATTCCCCACTTGATGTGGTGATTTATGCAACTTCACAATGTCTTACCTCGTTAACCTACTTGCACCTTTCCATCGTGAAATCCCCTGAATTCGTCGATCAAATTTCCTTCAGCTCTACGTCGTCCAAATAGGGGGGTCCTACCGAATTTCATAGCAAGCCTTCTCACTAAAACCTAAGCAATTTCTGACCACGAAACAACTCTAAGCCACTGATCTGATCCTCGCCATATCTCCACTGTCCCGAGGTGCGAGGTCCATTTGCATTTCGAAGCGCCCCATCCTGCTAACTCTGTGCGCATTGTTGTCACGTACTCCTCTTCAACCATTGATCTATTGCACTGTTAGATCGCGATAATTGAAATTTGGGGGATGTAACCCATTTCATGATCCTTCACAACTTATATCCCTGTGTAACTCTACTTCATGAAACCCTTAACAACCATTGATTGTCATCGCGGAGCGCTCTGTGCCATTCATTTAGACCACTGCATACCCAATGGAACCTCAAGATGTCCCTCATGGTCTTATGATAAGGATATTTTCATATCTTATTCCTTCTTCTATACCGGCCCATTCCCTTATGAGTCATTTAGCTCGAATTGGTGCTAATCCCACATGTGAAGGTCTTCAAAATTGAGCACTTGTACAAACCAGATGCTAATAGCGGCTCCAACTCGGGGATTCTATCCTCCCTGGTAGGTAGTGAAGAACTCTGTAGACCACGTGCCCTATCCATTTGGATGATCCCACTCCTTTCTCAAAAAATCCCCACTCTTTTCTAGGGTCTACAACTACAAAAATTTGATTAAAAAGAAAAACCAAATGACAATGTCTATTGGAGACCTTACTTTCTTCACCTCCGGCTTTAAGTCTGTCAGAGAGCCATCCACACATGCGATATTAAAATAAAATGGTATATGTAATGACAATGTGACTGAATTTTCTTAAAAAAAGTAATGTTTGACGAGCCTCCCATTTACCGGAGCTCCAGATACCAACCCACCCTCCATTTCTTCTAACACATAATCATTTTTTCCTTTGAAGGTGGTGATTTTGTATGGTCCCTTCCACAGGTGATCAAATTTTCCATGTTTCCCCTTCGTGAGGTGCATCCCATTGCAACACTACATCCCCTATCTGGAAATCATCAGGTTTGGTTCTTTTGTCAAAATTCTCTTTCATCTTGTCATGAAATTGTTGGGTTCTATCAAAAATATGCTCCCTTTCCTGTTGTAGCTCAACCAATTGATACATCCTCCTCTAGGTAAGATGGGTTTCAGTCCTCTTCTTGCAACAATATCATTATCAGCAATCTTAGGGAGTTAGGAAAAATTAACTCTGAACCATAGACCAATTGGAATGGTGAGGTGCCTATGGACTTCTTCACACTAATTATGTCTGCCCATAGAGCGTGGATTAGCTTTGTGTTTTGAGCTTTCTTATTTTCTTGTAGTAGCTTCTTTATGATCCTCATAAGACTCTTGTTTGAAGAATTTGCTAGTCCATTTCCCCGGGAGTAATAGGCTATGGAATGCCCCAGCTGTATTTGATATTTGAAGCAGAAAGCAATCATCTTCTTATATTTAAAGGCTGGAGCATTATCAGTGATTATCTTCTTGGGAACTCCAAACCTTGATAGAATATGCTCCTCTAGAAACTACTTGATCACTGTCTCAATAGCCTGTCTCGTGGGGATGGCCTCGATCCATTTTGTGAAGTAGGTAGTGGAGGTGAGGATCCATCTGTGTTGTCCTGAAGAATGAGGATTAATTTCTCCTATAAAATCTATCCCCCATTGCTAGAAAGGGGCTTCAACCTGAATAGGATTCAAAGGTAATGGCACCAATTTGCTCCTAGCTTCAAAAATATGACATTTATGGCAGACAACCACTTTCTTATGGGTATCAAAAATATTGTAGGCCAATAGAATCCTACTCACGATTTTGTTTATTATGGTTTTCCAGTATTGATGCCCCCCACACTCCCCTACGTGAAATTATTCAATAAGTCTCTTGTCCTCATGTTCATCCACGCAGATTAGTAAAAGTCCTCCTAGCTCTTTCCAATACAAATTCTCATTTAGGATACAGAACCTTGTTGCTTTCTATTTAAGGAACATGGACCTTGTTTTATCCATGCTTTGCGGATCTTATAGATGTTGTAAGACAAAAATGACATCAATGTACCACGGGGATGATAGAAAGTGATCACCTACTGGGGGACTCAGCTGCCTTTGAGGATTCTACTCTTTCGCTAACAATTCAGCAATCATGTGCAAGATGAGAGCATCACAGTTGGACTGGGCCATAAGCTTGGCTAGCCCCTGGCCCTAGATAAAATTTGTGGGATTGATTTCTGGGTCATACTCTAGCAGAACTGCTATCCACTTTCCCCTTCATCCCTCTAGATCAGGTTGAGTCAGAATGTCTTTCACAGTGCTGGTGGGCACGTGAGCAATGATATGTGATTCCAGGATGTATACCCAAAAATATTTTAAGGCCTGCACCAGAGCATAGGATTTCTTGTCAGGGATGTTGTACCTTAGGGGAGTGTCCCTTAGGTTATTGTTGTAGAAAGAAATGGGATTCTCATGGCCTTTGTGGTTCCTTTGCAGTAGTACCCCTGCCACCATGTGTTCTAAGGAAAAGGAAAATATGAGAAAGCATTTGGAAAAATCAGGGCTTGCAAGTACACGTGCTTCAACTATGGCCCTCTTTATGCTTTCGAAGGGTTGTTTGGATTCGTGAGTCCACCTGATTTCCTGGTCCTTCCCTAGAATATTGGTTATATATTTCACTATTTCAGCAAATGAAACTATGAATATTCTTAGGAAATTCACCTTCCCCAGAAACAAATGAACCTTGACCTTATTTCGAGGGAGCTCAATTTTGTTGATCGCTTCAATCCTCTCAGGATCTATCCTGATGCCCTCTTGAGAGATTATATGCCCCAACAACTTCCCTTCTTTCATAGGAAAGTATGACTTTTTAGGATTCAGGGAGATGCTAAAATTTCTGCATTTCTTAAATATTCTTAGTAGGTGGGCAACGTGTTTTTCATCAGACTTGGAGAAAACAGTGATATCGTCCAGAGAGATGACTTGAATTTTGTCTTTCTCATCGGCAAATGCTATGTCCATGGACCTCTAAAAATTTTCTCCTGCGTTCATCATCCCAAATGAAATTTTAGCATACATGAAGGTGCCCCATGGCATGGTGAATGTTGTCTTCTCTTGATCCTCTGGGTGTACCACAATCTTGTTGTAGCCTGAGAAACCATCCAGAGTGGAAATCCTCTGTGAACCCACTAATATTTGTAAAATATGCTCCATTTTTGGGATTGGGTAATGATCCTTCAGCGAAACTATGTTCAGGTTCTTGAAGTCAATGCATATTCTTATTTCCCCATTCTTCTTTCTAATAGGGACTAGGTTTTCCACCTAGTGTGAGATTCTGAGGGCCACAATGATTTTGGGCTCAAACAACTTCTTGATCTCCTTCTCTACCAGGGGCAACAACTTGGGTTTCATCCTTCTAAGGTTCTGTTTGAATGACATTTCATCCTTCTTGATTGGTATGGTATGCTGGCTAATGCTCGTATCATAAGCCTTAAGGTCCTTGTAGCTCCAAGAAAACACATTTGAATACTCCTTCATAAGTGATATGTATCTTTTCTTGGATTTAGGTGAAAGGGTCCTCTCTATTTTGATGATCTTAGGTTGTTCCTTTGTCCCAATGTTTACATCCTCAACATCTTCATAGCTTGGGACTAGTTGAGGTTCTCTGGCCACATCATTAGTGTCAAAATTTTTCTCAAGAGGAACCAAACCCTTGGGGATGGAATTACCTTTCAGCTGCAAAGTCTCTTTTCTGCAGAGATTGTTCACATATTCCTGGTGATCTTCGAACTCCTGTAGTTCTTGCTCCGAAACCTCCTCAATTTCATCACTCAGAATTTTCAACAAAAACACCCTCCTATTCTCAGAGCCCTTCTTTTGGATCCACAATCTATCTTTGTAAGGTTTCTTGCGTGGGAGGTACCCCCTCTCGAAGTTTATTTTCTTCATCAACGACCAATCCCTCAAAATACCTAGTGAGAGTGAAGAAATTGTGAATTTTCTTATCATCCTCAAAGACCTTCTAGCTATTCAGGTTATCTGGCATAAAGGGCCTATGCCTAAATTCAATTTCATATTTCCCTACAGGGTGCATAGGGACCCTAAAGGCTGCTGCCGAGGTGGCCAAGGAATTAACCACACAATTCTGTACTCTGGGGATCAAATTGAAACTGCATTCTTTAAAGCATTCGATGAGGTCCTGGGAAGCATTCCAGTAGATTCTTAGCTTGGGATGTATGGCTTGATACTCACCCATCATTTGCTTAATTACTAGCTCATAATCTCTGTGCAACACCTCCCTCTTGACTTGGAGCTATTTCAAGGCCAGAATTACTAATATCATAGCCTCTTACTCTGCTTCATTGTTTGTATAGTCGAAAGTGAGCTTGTAAGAATAAGTCAAAGATCACACTCTTGGGGGTATTACCCATATGCCAGCTCCTACCCCTTATCTGCATGTTGAACCATCGAAACTCACATTCCACACCCCTTCTAGCTCCTCCTGAGTAGGCACGAAGGCGACATTTTGGAAATAGGAACTGTCTTCCTCCCCTCTGATGAAGAAGATGGTAGATCCCATCTCTGTATCCACTGAATATATGGGGTGATGTTTTGGCCTCTCAACGTTGGTTACCATATACGCCAACTTTTGTTCTCTAAACAACCTTCTTTTTATCCCAAAGATTGGGATGGTGGCATATGACATGTCCATCTGAAGGTTACCTTTGAGCTTGGCTGCCCAATATCTTGACAGCAACATTTTGAACTTAGGAGGGATGTCAGCCACCACCACATCCATGACCAGGGTTTTGGCATGGAATTGGGATAGGGAAATGACTAAGTCTTTGATTAAGCCTAGGAATTTTACTTTGTTCAAATCAAAGGAAAAGTTCTTTGTAGGGTATCGTTACTTCCAATCCTAGTTCATCCATGATTCTTCTGGGAATAATATTGTGAGAGGCTCATGAATCAAGCATGGCGTTGTGCAGGATGACATTATGTATGTTTGGGATAACATATAAAGGTGGGACTTCTTCATTAGAGGGCTCGTCTACATGGGGGCCAAAAAGGATGATGGGCCTATCATCTTGAAGATTTAGGCTATGAGATATGGCAGAGATCTCTCTAGGGGGGTTTTAAAATGTGGAAATTTTAGAATGATATTCTGAATTTATTTACAGTTTGGTGAGGGGAATAGAGATTTTTATCTTTGCAATTTCTACTTCGAGACTGAAAGAAGTATGTCCTTGATCAGATCTCATGGGATTGTCCTCTCTTCTTTCCTTCCCTTTGGGCTCTGATGGATTTTTGGGGTTGTCCCTGGGGGGTGGGTCGCTTTTAGGCTTTCTAGTAGAAGCCTTGTTTCCTGCATCCTTATTCCTTAGGACAGGGACATATCGGTTCCTCAGGTTATTTTGTCAGGCTACGCATCCAAGACAGTGAGCTGATATCCTCTCCTAAAGTCGTCTGTCTCATTTGGGTAAACCTATCCCCTCTTGAGACATGCATTTTCATGTTCTTATTTGGTGAGGAAGGTGGTAGGAGAGTCAGTATCCAGCTAATGGATTTTGTCTTCGGCTTGATTTTCTCCTTCTTGATCCACGATTTTTTCCTGAAATGGAGGTTGGACCAGTGGGTCTAAATGGGTTCCTTTTCCTGTTCTAGATAACTTGGGGCCTTTGGTCATTTTGATTCCTATTTTTTTGTTCCTGATTTTCCCTAGGAGGTGTTTTTCCATCTACAAATAGCCTCTCCATCATCCTTTCCATGATTCTTAGCATTGTGTCTATCCTGGCCTCTTGTGAGCTAGAGGTAAAGGGTTGTTCAGGTTATTTGTCTTTTCTTCTCTCTCCCTCATCTCTTCTCCACTCTCCATCCTCCCTTCTGCTTTCTCCATCATCCATTCTCCATTCTCCCTCATCTCTTTTCTTCTTTCTTCTAGCGACCAGGTTTATCTCCACCTCTATGGTGTCTTTCATCATGGCTTCCAGAGAGGTTGATTGTCTTTCACTTAGCCACAAGGTAAACTCACTATCAAACGCTTCGGCATATTGGAGCTGAGTAGAACCAATCAGTGGTTTGAGCTGGGTAGGAATGGAATTGTATACTTTCATGAACCTGTCAGAGAATTCTTGGATAGATTTACTCTCCTTTCTCCTCATGGAGTGATATTGTGACAAATACGTCTTGGGGTTCTTCTGGTCTGCCCATTTATCCCTGAAGGCATATTCAAAGTCTCTATAGTTTTGGATGGAGCTAGCTACAAGGTTTTTGAACCATCTTCTTGCCTCTCCAGCAAGGCATTGGGAAAACAACCTAACCTTCACATCATCATGGTCCACTTCTTCTAAATTGGTACAGTCTGAAAACCACCCCAAGTGTTCTTCAACCGAGTATCCCCTATCCCAATTAAATTGTCTGATCCTTTGGGCATAAAGCAAGGAAAGTTGTGAAGCATAGAAGGGATTTATAAGGGATAAAATCTAGCCATCCTTGGTGGTACAATGGGGTTTATAGGGGGAGTTAAGACTGGTGTAACATAAATTGGTAAATTATGGGGGATGTAGAGAGCTATGAAACTGAAAGATGAAGGTTCATTTAGATCAGGAGTAGCAGGAGACAAAACGGTGGAAACATATTTCCTTATGAAAGAAGAACTTAGCAGAGTTGAATCAGCAGTAGGTGTTGGAAATATTCACCTAGAGGCTCTGAGGTCAGGGGTGACCAAGAAATGCAGGGAAAATAAAATGCAGAGGAATCAAAAACCAAGTCAGAGAGGATGGATTCAGATTTAGTTCTATGGAAGGTTAGCCCAAGCTACTCATTACAACGTTTGGATATATCACCAATAGAAATAACACCTTCAGCAGGGAAGGAGAGATTTCTGACTAACCTTTGCAGCCTATTGGCTTATCAGATTAGACTTTCTAGATCAAAGACTTCCTGGAAGGATTTTACGTCGGGATTTCTTCCTGTGTGAGTTCTTCAGGCCACCAGTCTTTCCCAGTGGAGTCACCTTCAAAATTTGTTTGGAGTCTCCATAGCATGCGTAACCAAATTTGTGTCTAGGACCGACTGCTCAACCAATTCATAGAACTCAAACCATGTCTTTTTTCCCAGGGATGATTTTCTCTTTCGGTCTTAGGCAACGGCCTCAAGATGTTAACACCCTGTAATTTTCCTATGGTTGCGGTATAAATTCATAGGGGTAACCATTTCAACCAACCTTTAGACTACATTCTAGCCAATACAGTCAGATATGTCTCTCTCTTGTCACAAAAACAAATTCACATATACATTTAGCACTAAAAAAGCAGGAAGAGGGCTATATTTCTGATGTAAACTGGGTGTTAACAGGTTAAAATATGGTGGAACAGATAGACAACATTAACCATTAGGATATGGAGTCGAAAGCTAAATCAAATAAGGGTATTATAGCAAAAATGAGAAAGGGAATTTCTTTGTACTCTGAGGCAAAGTAAGTGTCACAAACAGTCTAATATCTTGAAAGAGTGATGGGAAAAAAAGGAAGAAGCCTAGTGAAGAAAGACGCACCTATCTGCAGATGAATCTCTTGCACCACCTTTAGTGGAATAAACAATAGAGGCTAGTAACTGCAATGGATCATAGGAGATTAATTCGAAAACATTTACCAGAAACACATAACAAATGCAATGTCTGATACAAGAAGAGATTAATGAAACGAATTACTCATATGCAACTAGAACGCATTAGTAGAAAAAATCATGATAAAACAGGAAAACAGACTGGATGTAGAACACCGTGATGAATCTCAGAAACACAAGAGAATGTTTCTAATTAACTCTTCCAAGAAATTTATAGGGGACAAAAACAAGAGCATAACGCTTTTCTGAATGAAAGTTCCAACCCTTTCCTCATCAATGGAGGACATATTTATAGTGTTATGGCTCCTAAGGACAACCTCGAAACAAAGCCTAATTTTGTTACAAAAATTGGGTATCACATCCTGAATCATCATTCGAATTATAATAGATTCTTGATGTGGCAGGTTCATTATGATTTTTATCTAATACAAGAAATAGGGGATCTTCGACATGCTGGGATGAAAACGACAATTTGATTCCTGAGAGGCACGATCTCTTTTATGAAAAGGATGTTTCTAGAACAACTCTAATTGTTTATTTCCCCAGACATGATCTGCATCATTGTATCCTGTCCATTACCCAACTGCACTTCTCACTAGAATTTCTCCTTTTCCCTCTTGCATCTCTGGTTATGCAAAGCCAATCATGGTCGTATATCTCCCCCACAAAGGAGCTCAGTCGTCACTTGATGTGGTGATTTACCTGATTTCGCGATGGCTTACCTTGTTAACCTCCTTTCACCTTTCCATCATGAAATCCCCTGAAGCCATCGATCATATTTCCTTCATCTCTACACCCTCTAAATAGGGGATCCTACTAAATTTCATAGTGGACCTTCTCGCTAAACCCAGATCACTTTCTAACTATGAAACAACTATGAGCCACTGATATGTTCCCCTCAAGATCTCTACCATTCCGAGGTGTGGGGTCCATTTGCATTACGTATCGCCCCATCTTGCTAACATCTGTGCGCATTGCCGCACTAAACTCCTCTTCAACCATTGATCTATGGCATTGTTAGATCATGATCATTGAAATTCATGGGATGTAACCCATTTCGCAATCCTTCACAACTTATCTCCCTAGGAAACTCTACTCCGTGAAATCCTTAGCAACCATCGATTGTCATCATGGAGTGCTCTATGTCGTTCATTTATACCACCGCATACCCGATGGAACCTCAATATTTTCCTAACAGTCTTATGATAAGGATACTTTCATATCTTATTCCTTCTTTTGTACTAACCCATTACCTTGTGAGTCATTTAGCTCGAATTGGTGCTAATCCCACATGCGAATTTATTCAAAATTTGGCACTAGTACAAACCAAGTGCTAACACCTTAATTAATCTAAGCTAAGAGAGTTGTCATATGGGTTATTTTATACTTTTTTCAAACTTTGGAGACTAACCTTACAAAAAATTTCTCCCATAGAGTCTTCGTTGGCGTTTCTAGACTCTCAAATTGTGAAAACGTCACCAAGAATCCACTAATTTGGGCTTGTAAAATCCACATATTAGTGCTTTATCAAGCATTTTTCTACCTCTTATTCGAGCTTGTCAGCAATGAAAAAGGTCCATAGTTTTATTTCTTGGACTTGTTAAACCTTTACAAGAAAGAAGGAAAGTTCATTCAAATGTCTTTTATATCATGGCATCAGGTCTTGTCATCCTTGAACAAAGCACTGGTTTGAGTCTATAAAGAGTTAGGTTCTAGTTTTTAGCCTTAGGATTGTTGATGTATTTGTAAATTTGGAATGTATTCATCTATGTATCTTATGTATTGTAACCCGATGTTTATTCTGGGATGTATCTATTATGTAATTGAGTCATGTTGTCATGCCCTGATGTTTCAATTGGGAGAATCAATAATGTAAACAAGTCATGTCAAGTCATAGTGGGTAAACCTCCGATCGTCTAAGGGTTAAAGTCCCCATAGTTCCAGGGCACTAGGGTTATTAGACTCTCCAAGTAGAGGTCAGCCCTAGTATGGTTTTAGTCATGTCGGGATTAGTATAAATAGAGAGCTGGGGTCTCTATTTAGTACACATCACTCAAACACTCAAGTGTAGAGCATAGTTGAGGAAGGAGAAGACACTGGGGCTAGACAAGAAGAAGATTACTGCTGTCAAGAGTGCATCTTACTGTTTTGGGGTTTTACATCTTGTGCTGATTCTATCTCTGAGGAAGTTGTGGGGTTTTCTCCATTTATGGTTTCCCCGATGAAAAACACTGTGTTCATTGTCTCTTGTGTTTGATTGATGTACTTGTTGTTCTATCAGTAAAGATCCTAACATAATGCTAGCTTGAATGTTGAAAAACTAACATGGTATCAGAGCTAACCTGAGAAGAAGACACTATGTAGCTGCGGGAACTAGGACTTCCTAGTTTGTGGATCTTCCTCCACATATTTTCAGCAAAAGTAAGGTGGAATAACTCTCTTCCTTAGGGTGCATCTTTCTGTCGAAGCAGAATCCAATTCTGAGGTTTTTCAGTTTTGGACTTGTCACTACTGTCGAAAACTAGGGCTTTTCACAGAAGAGGAATTTTTCAGTAAGCCCAGGCATGGATTGATCTCCTCCCCAAAATTGAAGTTAGGGACAAATTTCAAGACATTTGGGTGGACAAAAATCTGGAAAAACAAAACCCTAATTTGCTCCTGAACTAACTCTGCAGGATTTCAGCTCAAGTTTCAAATCCGACATCTCGACTCTGGTAAGATCTAAAATATTTTGTATTTCCATTTGAGGTTCTCTGTTAAGATGTATCATCATACCAAGCTTGATGAAAAGCTTGAGGGAGCTGATAACTTCCGAGACTGGAAGTATAGGATCTCCCTGGTCCTGGAAGAAAATGAGTTAGACTCCTACATCCATGAGGAAGTTCTAGTTCCAAAGGGAGATGAGGAAAAAGCCTTACATAAGAATAAGTTGGTTATGGAAAAGAGGATCATTGCTGATTCTATCAAGGATCACCTTATCCCACAGGTGTCCTCTCTCAAGACACCTAAAGCTATGTTTGATGCCCTAACCAAATTGTTTGAAGGGAAGAACATAAACCAGAAGATGACTCTGAGAAACCAACTGAAGAATGTGAAGATTCAGAATGCATAAACAATATAGTATTACTTCACAAGAGTTTCTTAGATCAAAGAACAAATAGAAGTAGTTGATGAAGAAGTGGAAAATGCAGAGATTGTGATGACTACCTTGAATGGCCTTCCTAGGTCATGGGATTCTTTCATCCAAGGAATCTGTGCTAGAAAGAAGTTAGTCAAGTATGGGAAGAGTGCTCTCAAGAAGAAGCTCGGATAGCAGCTTGAGAAGAGAAGATGGGAAGTGAATATCAAGCTCTCATGGTACACTCCAAGTCTCACTCCAAGTCAACCAAAAGAAGATCTCATAGCTCCAGAGGTAAGCACTCTCACAAAGATATCACTAGAAAAGATTTATCTAGGATCATATGTTATACATGTGATGAAGCAGGACACTATGCAAGGAATTGTCCTAAGAAACAAAAACTAATGAAGAGGAGCAACAAAAGGAGACATCATGCTCATGCTGGAGAGGATGATGAACCATCCAGGAAGAGATCCAGATATGAAAGTGAAGATTCTTCAAGCGAGGATGAATATGTTCTGATCTCCGCTCTCATAGGTAACATTACTCATGGAAGTGATGATTGGCTTATAGATAGTGGGGATTCCAAACATATTACTGGATTCAAGGAATCCTTTGTGAGACTGTCAGAACATGAATCACCTCACAAAGTAAAGCTAGGAGATGACTACCAATATCCAATAAAAGGTAGTTGGGAATCTTCCTATAAACTAGACTCTGGAAAGTCTCTAACAATGAAAGAAGTATTGTTTGTGCCAGGACTCAAGAAGAACCTTCTCTCCATATCAGCATTAGATGCAAAAGGAATGTGGGTTGCATTCATAGATGGTCAAGTCATCATGTGGCCAAAAGGAAAGACTATCGATGATGCAGTAGTGATTGGAGAACAAGAAGGAGGATTGTACAAATTGAAGGGCCATCTAGAACAAGCCTTGGTCCATGAAACAGTAGAGCCAAGTGAACTTTGGCATAGAAGACTTGCACATGTGCATTATAGATCACTACCGATTGCAAGCAAAGCTATCGAAGGTCTTCCAGAAATCCAAGCAAAACATGATGGGGTCTGCAAAGGATGTGCGAAAGGAAAGAATACAAAGAAGACATTTCCAAGTAGTGAAATCAAAGCAAAATGAATCTTGGAAATCATCCACTCCGATGTATGCGGTCCTATGTCATCAAACTCACTAAGCAGGTATGCATATTATATTTCTTTTATTGATGATTTTTCTAGGAAGACATGGGTTCACTTCATGAAGAACAAATATGAAGTATTCAGTAAGTTCAAGGAATTCAAATCCTTGATCAAGAACCATACTAAAAAAAAGATCAAGACCTTTCGATATGATAATGGTGGAGAATTCACTTCAAATGAATTCAAAGAGCTATGCAAAGAATCAGGGATTAAGAGGGAGTTGTCCACTTCGTATAATCCACAACAGAATGGGATTGCGGAACGGAAGAACATAACTATCATGGAAGCTGCAAAAGCAATGCTTCATGATCAAGACCTTCCTATGCATCTTTGGGCGGAAGCTGCAAGAACAGTGGTGTATGTACAGGACCGTACTCCACATAGAGTACTTGAGAACAAGACTCCTGAAGAAGTCTTCTTCGGCAAGAAACCAGAAGTCAGCCATCTCAGAATATTCGGCTGTCCTGTGTACATCCACATTACAAAAGAGAATAGGACTAAATTAGATCCTTTAGGAAAGAAGGGTATATTTGTGGGATACTTTGAAATCTCAAAGGCTTATAGAATATATTTCCCAGGATACAAGAAGATTGAAATTAGTAGGGATGTGACATTTGATGAAGACACAGCTTACAACAAATACAGAAAGAGACCTGCTGAAGAACTTGAAGAAGTAGAAGCACCCAGAATTCATGATACAATCATGAATGAAGAAACTCAAGAAGAAGATCGAGAATTTGAAGAACCACAAAGACCTATAGATCCACCTTTGGAGAAGAATCCTCATAAGAGGAAACCTGCTTGGGTACGAGAACTTATCCAAGGTGTGGAAATATATGGGGATCCAAAAGAGAATCACAGAGAAAGAAAGAGGACCAGATCCTGCTCCGGGTATGTAGCTTTACTATGTGATTTCATTGATAAAGAACCTTCCAGTTATGAAGAAGCGACAGAACGAAAAGAATGAAGGATGCTATGATCGAATAATACCAATCGATCATGAAGAATGATGTTTGGGATGTTGTTCCAAGACCAGATGGGAAGTCAGTTGTAACTTCCAAATGGATCTACAAGATCAAACATGCTACAGACGGTAGCATTGAAAAATATAAGGCAATATTTGTAGCTCGGGGTTTCTCTCAGAAAGAGGGAATAGATTATGAAGAAACATTTGCACCTGTAGCCATATACACTTCCATCAGATCAGTACTTGCTCTGGATGTAGTGATGAAATGGAAGATACACTAGATGGATGTCAAGACTACCTTCTTGAATGGTGTAGTGGAAGAGGAAGTGTATGTAGAACAACCACTCGGTTTTGAGACACATGACAGGGAGTCTCATGTGTGCAGATTGAAGAAAGCCCTGTACGGTTTGAAATAGGCACCCAGGACATGGTACGACATAATTGATAGCTTTCTATCTAGTTTGGGCTTTACCAAGAGTAAAGTAGATCCAACCTTTACTACAAGGTTGAAGATGGCAACCCAGTGATGCTTCTACTATATGTAGATGATCTATTTATGACAGGTATGGATGGGTTGATTACTGATACAAAGAGAAAGCTTGTTGCCGAGTTCGAGATGAAGAAATTGGGTATGATGTATTATTTTCTAGGTATGGAGGTGTGGCAGAGTGTGGATGGAATCTTCCTTGAACAAGGGAAGTATGCAGTAGAGATCTTGAAGAGGTTTGGGATGATGGACTGCAAGACTGTGGCCACACCTATGGCATTGAACTTGAAGCTATTGAGTGATGCTTCATCAGAGTCAGTTGATGCTACGATGTATCATTAGATGATTGGGTCCTTGATGTACCTGACGAACATGAGACTAGACATTTGCTTTGTTGTGAAAACCTGGAGCCAATTCTTGACAGATCCGAGAAATGTTCACTTGATTGCTTCAAAGCATATTCTGAGGTACCTAAGGGGTATAGTTGATTATGGGATCAGGTACGATGTGAATCAGAAGATTATCCTAGAGTGTTATGTTGATTCAGATTGGGCAGGCAGTGCCATCGATAGGAAGAGCACTTCATGGTGTTGCTTCAGTATGGGATCAGGTGTGATCTCTTGGTTTAGCAGGAAGCAATCTTGTGTGGCACTGAGTACAGCTAAAGCAGAGTATGTCATAGCTTGTTCAGCTAGTTGTGAGTTAGTATGGCTATGGAAGCTACTGTCTGATTTATTTGATCTCTAGATGGATGCTACTTGTATACATTGTGACAACCAGATTTGCGTGAAGTTGTCAGAGAATCCAGTGTTCCATGACAAGTCGAAGCATATCGAGATCAAATATCACTATATCATGGATATGGTGCAGAGGGGAGCAGTAAAGCTCTAGTATGTTGCGGCAGAGGAACAGATAGCTAATGTGTTGACGAAGCCATTGGCCAGAGTGAAGTTCGAGTACTTCAGGGAGAAGCTTGGTGTTCTCCAGATCAAGGTTTCCTCCAAGGGAAAGTGATGAGTCCCAAAGCCATTCTAATGAGCAAGTCAGATATAAGGGCTGATCCATTTTGTCATGGTGAGAGGATTCAGTTCCTTCCATGTCAGATATGAATGCTGAGATCCAAATCCATTCTGATGAGCAGGTCAGATGTAAGGTCTGAGCCATTCTGTCATGGTGAGAGGATTCAGTTCCTTCCATGTTAGAAATGAGTGCTAAGATTCACATCCATTCTGACGAGCAGGTTAGATGTAAGGGCTGAGCCATTCTGTCATGGTGAGAGGATTCAGTTCCTTCCATGTCAGATATGAGTGCTGGCCATTCTGTTGAGTAGGATAGATGTAAGGGCAACTGCCACTCTTCGGGAGAGTGGAGGCACCTGGTCCGTTACCAGGTAGCTCAGTCTAGGACTGGGGGCCTTTCTGATGAGCATTAGAGGAAATTTAAACTCAAAATGGGCCTCCTAAAAAGAATTAATAAAATAATAGTTAAAATAATAAAATAATATTTATTAATTTTGGAGGAAGAAAAGAAAAAACTACTTTTGTGTTTGTATTTTTGACATATCTCCCCGTGGTTTTACTCAAATTTTGATTGGGAGAGCTCATTGGATGCGGAATTAAATTCCGCATCCAATGAATACCCACTCGACATACTTTTGACAGACCCCTCTACCCCAAAAACAAGAAATACCTGAAAAAACATGATGATGATGTCATCATCACGTATTTTCAGGTATTTCTTGTTTAGGGGGTAGCGGATTCTGTCAAAAGTATGCCTAGTGGGTACTCGTTGGATGTGTAATTTAATTCCGCATCCAATGAGCTCTCCTCATTTAAATTTGAGTAAAAACATGGGGAGATATGTCGAAAATACAAACAAAAAAAGTAGTTTTTTTTATGATACCTATCCCCAAATTTATATTAAAAAAGTGTTTAAGACCTCTACGGTATTTCAAATTTAAATCAATTTCATTGGTTAACACATGATGACATGGAATTTGAATCAAAGTTAAAAGGCCCATTTTGAGTTGAAATTTCCTCTAATGGGTGGAGGATTTGGTTCCTTCCAGGTCAGATGTGAGTGCAGGCCATTCTGGTGAGAGTGTAGGACTTGTTTCCTACCAGGTCAGATATAAGGGAAACTGCCATTCTCCGGGAGAATGGAGGCACCTGGTCCATTACCAGGTAGCTCAGTCTGGGACTGGGGGAATTTCTGGTGAGGGTGGAGGATCTAGTTCCTTCCAGGTCAGATGTGAGTGCAAGCCTTTCTGGCGAGGGTGGAGGACTTGTTTCCTTCCACGTAAGATATAAGTGCTGAAGCATTTTCACAGATGATAGTGATGTCCTGTCATGCTGGTGAATGTGAGTGTTGGGCCTTTCTGATGTGATTGTAGGTTTCTACATGATTAGATGTGAGTGCTAGCCATGCCTTTCTGACGAGTAGGTCAGATGTAAGTGCTGGGCGAATACCTACATGATGGCTAGGCCTACAACCAGCATGAAAGAAGGCTGGCTCTGTAGAACTTCCTATGATGAGATAACACACATGATGATGACTAGATGAGATCCAGATTGAACTATGATCTAGATCTAGTTATGATGACCCCAAGAGATCCAGATCGAGTGATGATCCAGATCCAACAGTGATGATCCAGATCCAACAGTGATGATCCAGATCGAGTGATGATCCAAATCCAGCAGTGATGATCCAGATCGAGTCCAGTGATGATGATCCAGATCGAGTGATGATCTAGATCCAGTCTAGTGATGATGATCCAGATCGAGAGATGATCCAGATCCAGTGATGATGTCCCATGATGATCCAGATCGAGAGATGATCCAAATCCAGTGATGATGTCCCATGATGATCCAGATTGAGAGATGATCTAGATTCGAAGAATGAATATGACTTGAAGATTCAAAAGACTTGAGATGTATATGACGAGATGATCCAGTTGATACAGAGAAGAAGATCAGTGCTGAAAATTGTGTCAAAAGAATACTTTCCTAGTTAAGAGGGAGTGTTGATGTATTTGTAACTTTGGAATGTATTCATCTATGTATATTATATATTGTAACCCGATGTTTATTTCGGGATGTATCTATTATGTAATTGAGTCATGTTGTCATGCCCCGATGTTTCGATTGGGAGAATCAATAATGTAAACAAGTCATGTCAAGTCATAGTGGGTAACCCTTCGATTGTCTAAGGGTTAAAGTCCCTGCAGTTCTGGGGCACTAGGGTTATTAGACTCTCCAAGTAGAGGTCATCCCTAGTAGGGTTTTATTCATGTCGAGATTAGTATAAATAGAGAGCTGGGGTCTCTATTTAGTACACATCATTCACACACTCAAGTGTAGCGCATAGTTGAGGAAGGAGAAGACACTGGGGCTAGACAAGAAGAAGATTACTGTTGTCGGGAGTGCATCTTACTGTTTTGGGGTTTTACATCTTGTGTTGATTCTATCTCTGAGGAAGTTACAGGGTTTTCTCCATTTATGGTTTCCCCGATGAAAAACACTGTGTTCACTATCTCTTGTGTTTGATTGCTGTACTTTTTGTTCTCTCAGTAAATATCCTAACATAATTCTAGCTTGAATGTTGAAAAAATAACAAGGATTAAGCCCGATCTCAGATTTTTTACTCCTCCAATTGGTTACTTTTCCAGTTATATGTAGAATATGTCAATGTCTCCTACATTGCATATTTTTATCGTTGGTCCCTTAGTGTAAAAAATATGCCTAATTCTTTATTGTGTCGTGCTCATTGTTCAAGGATAAAACATTTTTTATCCATTTTGTAGTTTCCTTTACCTTTTGTGTTGACCACTCCTTGGTATCAATTCATTACATCTAGTCTTCGATGGTCCTTGTTGCAAAACTTTGTCCCAGTTCTAAATCAAATTAGTATTTGATTTTCCTCATGTTGGATGATGGAGTATTCCTTAATGCCTTCCTTCCAACCTATCTCTCCCTATTGACTTCAACACATCTTTTTCTGGGAACGATATTTAGATTTTATGACAGTACCTTGGGGACTATGGTCATTTGTGGCAATTCCCTTTACTATTGGGTAGCGGGAATACCTTAATGTTTCCTATGTGATGGATTCTTTAGGTGTTCGACTTCAATACCATGCATTCACACTTGTTAGAATGTACTAGGTACCTTTGGGACTATTTTCATTACTGGTGGTTTCCCTCTCATTTGTTAACTATTTTCATTAATTATTGGTAATCAAACGGTTTCCTCCATGTTTGAGTTCGTCTCATATATTCACATGGTTTGGATTTGTACCTTTGGGAGATTTATATTGAAGACCTTGGGTCAACAGTACCATCATCATATTTTTGTTATTTCCTGAGTTGCACAAGACCTTGTCACTCTTCATATCACATTTGTTGAGACATAGATCCACTTTGTATTATTGTGGCTATGATCGATTATTGAGTATGGAATCTGGATCCACGTTGTTCATATGTGGCCATGAATCCTTTAGATTTCACATGGTGCATTTTTGCATATTGTGAGGCCATGATAGTTACATCAGTTATACAAATGTTGGATCCACCTTGAATATTTATGGAAATCAATTGTATTTGGACATGTATATCCCTAAGATCTGTTTGTCTAACATTTCTCTCTCTTTAAGGTACCTTCGTTCGAGCCTATGATCTTGGATTCTCCAGTTTCTTCTACTCCATGACTCAACCGTCACTATTTATAATGTATTTTGGCTATCATTGTACCCTCTAACCTCATACATTAGGGGGCATATATTATAGAAAAAAATGGCACTTCTTCGTCTATGATGACATTTACATGTTTTGTCGCATGATGACAATTCCATGCCGACACTTCAAAAAGGTTATTGTAAGCCACCCAAAGGAAAGTTTTGTATGAAAGGGACATATATGGAGTTATATAACTCCATTTAACCTATTTTATATACCATTGGAAAGATATCATACTAAGGAACAACTTTCTAGAACAAACCAACTCTTGAAAACTCTTGGAAATACCCTGAAAAATTTGCCTTTTTTGACCCATACGTGAGTTGTCCATGGGAAACTTGTGTTTTTCAACTTTGTATACACAGATTGTTACTAGGAAAACCATGTAGATCTCCTATAGTGGTTCAAAAATATAAAATTCTTGAAATTTGGGTGGTTTGGGTTGTTTTGGAACTTCCTCCTCAGTTGTAACTAACCTATCCTCGACCCTAACTCTTAAAAATTTCTATATAAGAGAGGGATAAGGGACCATGAAAGGGAATTATCATTTGGTATTGTTATGCTGATGAAATTTGGACTCTCATCCCCCCCTACCTTTTTTGTAGCTGTCATCTACCTTTGTTGCAGATCTTGGAGGCTAAGAATCTTGGAGGAGAGAAGTAGGAGATCCAGATCGAAGGTTTCATGAGGAGAATGTATATCTTGTACTTATTCCATTGATCAATAAATATTCGATGTTATTTTCTTTCAAAATAACTGTGTATGTATCAGATATTCATCATATGTTAATTTTTATCATATTAGAGTTTCATATTATCTTGATTACCATTGCTTTTATATGTAGTCAAATTGGTTTGAGGAAGGTTTGAAGTTTGTTTTGCAGGCCTCTTGGCTGGAGAGAAAGAAGAGGAATCAAGGAGAAATATTGGATCAACCTTTAGTGTATGAGGTATTAACCCTCATAACCCTTGAAATCTTGTTTATATTCATAGTTTCAAAGTCTTATATATCAGTCTTTATACCCCTATTATGTTGGTGGCCTCAACCCCATCCATAGGATTAATTCCTTAACAACATGAAGAGTTCATAGAACTTAAAGAAGGCATGGTCAATATGAAGGAGAGCTATATGAACTTACTATATGATAGAGGTCATATTCTCATGGTGGATGAAATCTACCATTGTGAATTCAAGAAGGAAGTGGAAGAGTCTGAAAGAATCCATAGAAAATGGGAGGCTACATATGATTCCCTGAAGAGAACCCAAGAAGCTCTTCAAGAGTCAAGATTGAAAATTGATCAACTTTGGAAGGAGTTGAATGTACCACACCCTCCATATTGCATGGAAAATGATCATGTCCACATGGTAGGAGATACTTTGGATGTGATGGAGGAACCTCATGTGGAGAATAAACATGAGGAAGGTGAATATTTGCAGATGATTGTGAAAATATATGGTGAAGAAAATATGGGTCAAGCACTTATTGATATTGAGAGGAAGGATGAAGAGCTCTTATAAATGGGGAATATATATGAGGCTAATCCAATTTAATTAGCAAGAAAAAATTATTATCCATTCATGGAATAGGTTGGTAAATATTTGCCGAAATGGAGGATCAAGGATGCACTAGAAATGCTTGCATCGATGGAGGGTTCTTTCACATGCATACCTTGAAGGGGAAACCTCATGAGATTCCCTTATGGGTGGTGGATTATTATCTAGAGGAGGTGGCTTATCACATTCCATATGGATCAAAAAAAAATTCCTTATTTATACATTGATTGAGTGGATAGAGACATCATTGAAATGAAGACTTTGGGAGGTAAATGATTCTTTTATTTCTGCAATAATGTTTTTGTTATAACTGATATTGTCTTTACATGTGAGTAGAAATAAAGATATATTTTGAATCCATTAGATGCATCCCATACACATGCACATGAGTTTCCTTTTGAATTTCTTGTGCTTGCGTAGTTTGAGTTCAAGAGAAATGAATACTAAGCACTTGTTCATTTCCATAGAGATTACGAATTGCCTCTAAAAGACTATTGTATAGTTTTGAAGGAGGAACATGATCTCACTTTCACTGAGCCAACTAATGGTGGAATTTGTGCATACATTATCTTGATGGATGAATATTACAGATATTTGGTTCAAAACTCTTCACCCCACACTTCTATTTTAGCCACATCATGTGGGGATGAAAATTGGGTGAAAGGATTTTTTTGTTCATGCCATAGGAGGAGTATGAGACTTCCACTCATCTAGTTGATGGATTTATGGTCAAGCCATGTGGTTTGACTAGTGCACCAGTAGTAGATGAATTATTTCCACCTGGATCAATCAACATGAGAGTTTTCATCCATTCATTGTGTAGTAAACACATGATTGAGATGTGTTCCCTGGAGGGTAAACATCTTTCTTACATCAATGGAGATTCATTAGACACATCAGAAAATTTTTGTGAGTAGTGGAATGAGCATGTATGGATTCTATATGATGCTCTCGGTATACATTAAGGGACATGGGATAACCACATGTGTCTTCATAGAAATAGTGATGTGAGTTTCAGTGCTATCTTGCACATGGATTCTCATATTTTGGAGAGACTCAATATGATTTGGCCCCACATTAAGGAGTTCCATGATTGGTAGGGGAATATTAAAAATGCTCATTTTGTCATGGGGGGTGATCAATTTCCAGTGTGGTGGTATGATTTTCACATCCTCATTTTCATTCTCTATGATGATGTATTTTTGTTGTTGTTATTTATGTTTGGAAGGATGTACATAATACAATGGGACCCTGCCATTCTTTGGAATGCCAACTTTCCAAAAGGGGCACAAGCATCTGGATCCTTGCAGAGAAGCTTGTGGGATCCAATAATTCTACTCAATTATATTAAGTGGGTTGAAAGTTTTGTTGAGGAAGGGTTAGTCACTAGGGAATGAATATCATGAGAGTGGTGCAAAAAAAACATGGTTGACTTTGGTATTGAGCTTGGAGTTGAGGATGACCATTCTAGACAGACAATAACATATTTTGTGGATTAATTTCACTGGTTGGCCTAATAGATGGTTGGATTTGGTTCATTTCTTGAGGACAATAAATTTTAGGAGGGGAGGATTGTAATGTCCCCAAATATTCTTATTAACTCCATGGAGAATCCCCCTAGCCTTGATAACACCATGGTTCCTAGTTAAGAAATAATTTAATTAATAAGGATCATTAAATATATTAATTACCCATAACATTTAATTGTATTAATGATTATGATATTTTAATGAATTTTATAGTTAAATTATGCCTAGGTGATAAGGATGGCACATGGGTCCAAGTGGAAGAAAAAGAAATCAGTCATAAAGCAGGAACTTTTATTTAAGGAGGGCGCAATTTCCAATTTGGTTAAAGGATGCAACAAGGAAACATAATCGGTCATAAAGAAGGAAAATCTTGTTCAATGAGGGAACAATTTCCACTTTGGTTGAATGATGCAAGCAAGGAAACATCATATAAAAGTTTAACTTGCTAATTTCCTCGAGGAAGGCATTCATGACTTAGGGTTAGGGTTTGCAAGTGGGTAACTTTCCCAATAAGTTGGATGACTTACTCAACACGTCACTTAGTATATAAAATAATTCTTCCAACTCCTTTGAAAAACTTTTGATCATTATTCTTTTGATGTTGAGTGAAGAATATCTTCTTACCTGAGTGATGCGCCTCAACAACCTTGGGTGATGCACCCCAAGCCTTCCTAATATCTTTTATATTCTATTATATTATTTTTTTCAGTCACAAAGAGTCAAGTAGAAGCCATTTAATACAAAAATCAAGCTCAAATATCATCCATTCATCCTTGGAAATCGAGCTCCAGTGAAGGAGACTTCAATTATGCTTTCAAAGTTGTAAGATTGGTGTCGGGTGTTCGTTTCAAGGCAGTATTCTTCAGTATTGGGAATCATTGAGGGATATAATATCCTATTATCTCTTTATGAGAATATCATATTTCTTATATATGATATACATTAATATTTCTGATCAAGGAGGCCGTATTGCCAATTTTCTATGAGAGAGGCATTTCAATGCTCATTTAATGAGCCTTTTGTAAGTTTTTGTGTATTGATAGTGATCAGATGGAAAAAATACTGATATATGAGTTTGATTATTTTCAATGCAGTCTAATAGACCTCTGATATTAATTATTTTCAGATATGATAAGTTACAGTAGTAAAACTTACCTTGCTTTCTCCATTATGCTTATTAGCTAGTTAAAATTGACTAGTTTTACTGTTTCTAATGCCATGAGAGTTTTGTATGATTAAATTTCATTCTGTAATTTTATTTAGATCATAAAATAACCCAAAAAATCAAAACAACTCACAAAAACTGATTTATCTAAGTTTGTATAGTGCTTGTGAATCCCCCCTTGCGCATGCAATATCTAGTCCAAATTCCTAGTTTTTTCCAAACACCCTCAAAATATTCCAAACTATTACAGAACTATTGTGAACCTTCTTAGATGGTTATTTAATTCCCAAATATATACTTATAAAATCCATAATAATTCCTTAACCTTGGTTTCTTGGAATTGACTGGGAATATCTCATTTTGCACTGGTTGGGACACCCATAATCATGGTAGTAGACTTTATCTTGGCTGATGCTTGAAACCTAAAAGGACCCAACATCTAGGTGCTTATGGATCTAAAATTTCAGCCTCCAAATATGTATTTTGGTTTCTCCCATTAAGCCTCTGCAATCTTGGTACGATTCTCATTTTTTACTAAGAAATTTTCCCACATGTTAACTAGTTCTCTGATTTTTTTTATCATAGCAGTAAGAGTTAATATTTCAGATTAGGGATATTACATCATTTTTTGGAGTTATTTTCCTTGTTTTAAGGAATTTTTGGTATAATTTTATATGTGTAGTCACATTTCACTTCGTCACATCTCACTCTGTCATAGATCACTCCTTCACAACTCACTCTGTCGCAGCTCACTCCGTTGCATCTGATGATAAAGTGTGGGAGTTCCCAAGAATAAATTCTTATACATACAAGTTTGGAAATATTACTTTTTAAGCCATAATTTATTATGGTCGGGAAATTATTTCTTAGTCAAAATATTATAACATTTATCTTAAAATGAGTGGACATATTTACATGTTTTAACCTAATGATTTTAGGTAAGTTAAAATCCCCGTGAAACATAAGGAATTTTCTACATCGTAGTAAGAATAAAATAAAAGGGGTATGTCGATGTAATTACTTAACAATAAAGATAAGGTTAAATTATGTTTCTTAATTGCATACAAACATAATCACATGAGAATTTATGAATCTCAAGAACTTTATATTATTTATTTTGTTTATTATACATTTGTATAAGAGTTCATGGGCCGTATGAATTAGTTTAAGCTTCCACTATTTACTTATGATACTTATGCATTTTAATATGCACTTATAACAAATATGGTTATAATATTAATATATAAAAAAATTGTCGTGAATTCTAGTGTAACACGCGGTGTGTTACATGGAGGAAGGAGGCCAATCACAGTCTCAAGTTCACTACTACCTTAGGGATTGATATTCCACTATAGTGGAAAAATCAAAGAACCCAAAAGAATAAATAGTTGAATATTTGTATTCATTAGTGGAAATGGTGATGTAATCCAACTATACATGATTAAAAAATCCATGTACTAAAGAGAGTAGATCCTTGGATGGTGTTTAATCTATTGTTCACCATACTATTTCTATCGTTCTAGTGGAAACAACCAAGTGTCATAGCAACATATGATGGTTAATGAGGTGGAAAACACCCACTAAATACATAGTGAGGATTGAGTCTCAATATTTTGATCTATACTTGATTGGTGACCCCTTGCCAACCAAAAGAGAATAATATAAAATACATGAAGGCTCATTCCACACATCTAATGTGTAGAGTGTATGTCCATATTCACCTATCTAAAATTTTAGCAAGGATTAGTATGACCAATGCCATTGTGAATATTGTATGTGTTATGCACCAAATTCCAAAATAACTTAAAATTTGAAATAAAGAGTAACCCAATGCCATGAGAATGAAATAAATATACGAATAATATGTCTCTTCAAGGGGGTAAACTCTTACAATGTATCATATGCACAAGATAAGATGAGATGAGATGACCCTAAAACTAGGCCTCTTGGTATATATAGGAGACAATTGGTACAATTACAATTAAGTTCCTAGCTAACTGTTGGTTGTGGAGCCTAATCTTCCAGATTCAGAGATCTTATTGTTCATCTGTGTTTGTACCCCAGATTTACTGTACACTGTGATTGTGTGAGAGAGTGAAGAGGAAGTGAAACGGGGTTGCTGCAGGTTATATCCATTCATTTTACTATATGGAATAATAATAAAGGGTTGGCAATTTTTGTGTGCGGGTAGCCCATCTTGGGTGAACCACGTTATATCTGTGTCTCTCTTGTAATGTGTTTTAACGTTTGCATCTTGTTTATTATTTGTTTTTATTTCTATGCGATCCTGTTTTCTAACAATTTGTATCAAATCCAAAAGGTCTATTTGGATGGTAAACTTGGGGGAATGAAGGGTTCCTTGTTCAAGTGGGAGCAATGACAGAAGAAGGAAAGTTTAGGGTCGAGAAATTTAACGGCCAAAACTACCAATTATGGAAGATGCAAATGGAGGACTATATGTACCAAAAGGATCTATACCTACCTTTGGGAGGAAAAACAAAACAATTGGTGACTGTGAAGGATGGAGAATGGGAAGTTCTTGACAGAAAGGAACTGGGAACAATGCAGTTATTCCTGACTTTGTCGGTGGCTTTCAATATTTTGAAATAAAATACAACGGAGGGTGTGATGAGTGCATTGTATAAGTTCTATGAAGAACCTGTTAGAGCATTATTCCATCTTAGTACCATATTCATATACCTAGGACACATTTTCATTTGTTTTATACTTATGTTATATGGTGCAAAACTATGCTGTGTTCGTCAAGAAAGGTCCTTTTAGTGTTTTGGACTCATTAGTGAACATAGGAGCCCACATTTGATCATTGTGGTTACACATGTGCCCTAATTTATGAATTTTTATCCCTTGGTGTGCTCCCACTCCATAAATCAGGGAAACTGGTTGACCAGAGGTGCCCATGCATGGTATTTGGGTGTTTTGGCTCTTTTGGACCATTTATTGTTTCCTAGAGACACTCCCACTCACCTATACACTCCACCACGCCTGCCCCACTTTAATTTATGTCCTATAATTCTCCAACCACGTTCCCACAGGAATTTGTGACTGCTTGAGGAAGTTAGGGAGCTCATTGATCCACCTAGGGGGTTTTGAGGTCTAATCTAAGCCTGCCACATGTATGCATCCAATTTTCCTATAAAGGATTTTTTTTTCTATTTTATAATAAATATATTCTAGGAATATTTACATACTAGACATTGATAATAAACTCAGTTATTGGCACTATTCCTATGTGTTAATTTTGCTCTTTTCACTGTTTTTCTTCATAATTTGTGAATATCTTGAGTTGTGAGGATTCCTTTAGCTCCTAGATATTTTTGTGAACCATATTTTCACATGGTATCAGAGATATTTGGAGCTGAAAATAAAATACATAGCGTTTGAGCTTCTATCTAGGGCTTCTTCCAGAAAAAAATCAAGTGTTTGCATTACAGGTACTTCCAGTGTTCAGTGTGACTCAGTGTGCAAGAACAAATGGAACAAAATCATGTCTTTATTCCCCCATTAAACTATTTTGAATGGAAGGATAAAATGGTGATCCATCTGAGGTTGAAATGCCTCTACAAAGTCAGCATGGGGACTGAGAACGAACCTAACAATGTTGTCGAAAAATTGAAGTACTTCAACATATTGGATGAGGCATTCAAGATGCTTTGTCTCAGTGTATCGAGGGATATTCTCTCCCATGTAGATAGTCTTACTACACCCAATGAATTATGGCTCAATCTTGAGTCACTATTTGGGAATACTGATGAGATGAGAGGACACCAACTTGAAAATGAGTTGATCTCATTGAACCCAACTCACTTTGAGATGATCTAGGATTTCTTCACAAAGTTCAAATCGTTGGTGCTTCAAATGAAACATTGTGGGATTGGAGACAAGGAGTAGCAGCTAATCTTGTCCATTCTTTCAAAGTTAGGACCTGAGTACTTAGTTTTTTTCTCCACATTCCGCTTAGGAAAGCTAACAGCTCAAAATTGGATAATGCCTTCACTGGCAGACTTCATGGAGTCTTTGACTCAAGAACAAGACAAGTTGGCACAAATGGGTACCATCAAATACACCAAGGATCAATCCCTTGCTGCAGGAGTTTTGAATCAAGCCAAAGTCAAGAAGAAAGCCAAAGATTCAAAGCAGCAGGAGAAGAAGAAGTAGGACAAGCCTAAATCTTTATATGGGGGTTCAAATCCTAGCAAGGAAAAAGAGAAGAAGAAGCAATAGAAGACAAAATTAACTTATTGTCTCAAAGTTTGGCATCTAAAGAGAGAATACGTGAAGAAAACCATTGACATAATAGTGCAACTCCTTGAGAATAACAACATCCCACTTCCATAAGGTACAAGGAAGAAAGAGGGAGGTTCAAGCTCAGAGAAAAAGAATAGATACCATGGTTTGGTTGTTGGGTCTTCAGGATATTGATAATTCATCATATATTCAAGTGCCTCAAGGAAAATGGATTCCATTCCAAATTCTTTCTCATCCATACATCCTTACAGTGGTCCATCCATTCTCATTGTTGATGACTAAGATATCCAAGCCAAAGGGATTGGCAGGATTGATCTAGAAGATGGGTACTTCAACAATGTGTTGTTTGTTCCTAATATTGCAGCAAACCTACTCTTTATATATAAAATGACACACACAGGTACAACCAAGAGAGTAAAATTTACTCAATATGATGTGGATATATCATAAATATCTACATGCCAAGTTGTTGCAGTGGGTTTTGCTGAACACGATTCGAGAATGTATAAATTCTCTCACTTCCTCCCCTACTCCCAAGGGAGTGTGTTCCTGTCACATGCCAATGAGACCCGAAAGTTATGGCATGAGAGTTATGGACACCTCAACTATAGGTACCTCCAATAACTAAGAAAGGATAGAATGGTTGAAGGGCTTCTTACCATCAAGTTTTCCAAAGGAACTTGCAAAGGGTGCATAGTGGGGAAAAATGCTGAGTGCAAATATGACAAAGGGAAGGAAAAAAGGGCTCTCAAAGTGCTTGATATGATCCATTAAAATATGATAGGGCCTCTTCCGACACCCCCATATGGGAATTTAAGGTATGTGTTGACTTTCATAGATGATTTCTCAAGGTTTTGTTGGGTGTATTTTCTCAAACAAAAATATGAACTCTTTGAGACTTTTAAAGTGTTCAAGGCTTTAGTTGATAACATAAGTGGGAACAAAATCAAGGTTATTAGGAATGAAAATGGAAAGAATTATGTCACCAATAACTTATAGCAGATATGTCATGAAAGTGGTATTTAGATGCATCATTATGTGCCCTACGCACCACAACAAAATGGTGTTGCAGAGGGCAAGAATAGAGCTCTGAAAGAGATGGAAACATGCATGATGGAGTAAAAGGATTTGTCACCTAATATATGTGTTGAAGCCATCAATTTTGATGCATATTTTAAAAATATAGATCCACCCAATTAAGTTTAAGGAAAAACTCCATTTGAGGCTTGGAGTGGTCACAAGCCCAATGTTTCTCATTTCAGGTTTTTTGGCTCAAAGGCTTGGGATAGAATTACTCCCGAGAAGAGAAAAGCCTTGCAACCTCAAAGAAAGGAGTCCATTATGGATGAATATTCTGAAGATGCAAAGGGATACAATATATTTGATCCCTCATCTCAAGAAACATTCATTGAAAGGAGTGTATAGTTCGAAGAAGAACCCATGCAGGAGATCGAACTAGTCAAGGGGGAATGCTCACATCCTCCACTCCATGATGATGTAAGTGATGATTCTTTCTATGATTTTTCTGATTCTTATGTTGATGATGACATGAATTCATATCATGAATCACTCCGAAGTGGACAAGCATATGGTGATCTTTCTGGAGATCCACTAGACTCTAGGAAGACTATATCTCAATTTCACAATGCTTTCTCTAAGACAATGAAACTTGGGAGTTGGTTTCTCTACCTTCCAAGAGGAAAATAGTGTAATGTAAGTGGGTATATAGGAAAAAATTGGCTATATATGGTTTAGATACCAAGTAAAAGGAAAAGTTGGTTTCCAATGGCTTATCTTAAGTCCAAGGACTGTACTATACAGAGACATTAGCACCAGTTTCAAAGATGGACTCAATCAGGCTAGTTTTGGCCATTGTTGCATCTAAGCGATGGGAGGTTTACCACATGGATGTAAAGAGTGCTTTTCTTCATGGTGATATTCATGAGGATATTTATATGCAGCAGCTTGAAGGTTTAATTCATGATCCTTCACTTGTATGTAGGTTGAAGAAGTCTCTTTATGGCCTCAAGCAAGACCCCAGGGCTTGGTATGCCAAGATGTACAACTTTCTTCTTTCACTAGGCTTTGAGCGATGCAAATCTGATCATAATGTATATTTTCAGAATTTTGGTGATTTATTTAAGTTTACAGTGCTATATTTTGATGATATTTTGATCACAAGAAGTAGCATTGATGATATAGGTTCAATAAAGTCCTCTTTGCATAGTGAGTTTTCTATGATTGGCCTTGGATTGTTGAAACAATTTCTTGGATTGGAGATTGAGAAATATGGTGCAGGGATCAAGGTCAGCCATGCTGTAGAGTCCAGACCTATTATTGAATTTCAATATGGCTGAATGTAAGGAATACAAGTGTCCATTCCTTTTAGGAATCAAACTAGGTGAATTTGGTTCATCTTTATTGGTGGACAACTCGTTGTATAGGAAACTAGTTGGGAGCTTGTTGTATCTCACACACTCTCAACTTGATTTGGCTTATGCAGTAGTTTTTATTTAAATATATACATGGGAGCCTCATGAGATCCATTGGAAGGCTGCAAAAATGATGTTGCATTATGTGTAAGGAACCAAACACTTCGGGGTACACTATGTTGCTAGTTCTCCACTAGAACTAGTTGCATTTACTAATTCTGATTGGGTTGGAGATTCCATTGACATAAAGTTTACTTCAGGTTATGTATTCATGCTTGAAAATGGTCCCATATGATGTTAAAGTAAGAAAAAACAAACTATATCCCTTTCATTAGTTGAGGCTGAGTACAGAGGAGCAGTGACTCCAACTACATAATGTGTGTGGTTGCAAGGTATTCTTGGAGAACTTGGATTTGCATTTGATTCACACACAGTCATTTTGTGTGATAGAAAAAGAGCAATAAATATTTCCACTAATCCAATAAAGAGATAGAGGACCAAGCACATATAGGTACACATGCACTACATCAGGAGCATGGTGCATGAGTAGGTGATATCGTTGCAGTATTTCTCATCTGCAGAGAAAGCTCCTGACATTTTCACCAAGAGCTTCATAGAGAATACATTCACCTATATGATATCACTTATTGGATTGGGTGACACATGGTGATTACTGATATTCACTATTATATTTGTCTCCATGCCCATTTTTGAGGGGAGGTTTTGTTTCGATGAGGTTTTCCTCCTTACCTTGGTTATATGGACAAATAAATTGTTGTAAGAGGTGACTTGAGCCTTAGTTGCCAAGGACTCAATATTGTGATGTATTTACACTTAGTCAGGCTTAAGGGGGGGTTTTAGAGAGTTATACCATCTTAGTTCCATGGTCATACACCTATGAAACATTTTTATTTGTTTTATACTTATGTTATATGGTCCAAAACTAGGTTGTGTTGGCCCAACAAGGTCCTTTTAGTGTTTTGGACTCATTAATGCACCCATGAACCCACATTTGATCATTCTGGTTACAAATTCACCTTCATTTATGAATTTTTAGTCCTTGTTGTGCTCCAAATCCATAAAATAGGGAAATCAGTTGACCTGAGGCGCACATGCATGGTATTTGGGTGTTTTCGGCTCTGTTGTACCATTTATTGCTACCTAGAGCCACTCCCACTCACCCATTGACTCCACAACGCCTACCCAACTTCATTTATGTCCTATCATGATCCATACACGTTCCCACAGGAATTCATGACCATTTGAGGTGGTTAGGGAGCTCATTGGTCCACCTAGGGGGGTTTTGAGGTCCAATCTAAGCTTGTCACATATATGCATCCAATTTTCCTCCAAAGGCTAATTATTTTCTCCTATTGTATAATAATGATGTTCTAGACATATTTACATAATAGAGATTGATAATAAACTTGGTTATTGTTACCATCCATATGTGTCAATTTTTCTCTTGTCACTATTTTTATGCATAATTTGTGAATATATTGAGTTGTGAGGATTCCTTTATCTCCTAGATCTTGTTGTGAATCATATTTTGACATAAACCTCAAATTACAACAAGGTATTTTTAATGAATCAATTATTTAATATGAAGATGTTAGAAGTTGGATCTGTTGCTGACCATTTAAATGAATTTAATACAATTACTAGTCAGTTAATTTCTGTAAAAGTGAACTTTGATGATTAGGTTAGGGATTTTCTAATCCTATGATCATTTCTATAAAGATGGAATGGCTCAGTCATGGTTGTAAGTAAATATTTCCCTTGTTCAAACACTCTTAAATTTGATGATGTTGTTGGTGTTATTCTTAGCGAGGGAATGAAAAGAAAAAGTAGAGGTGAGACATCAAGTAATATGTTGACCATTGAGAGCAGGAGAAGATAAATCAAGAGAGGAAGGACCCTAGGTAATCTCAATAAGTCTAGAAAGGGAATATCCAAGTCTATACTAGGAAATATAGAGTGCTGGAATTTTGGTAAGAGAGGACATCTAAATAAACATTGCAGAGCTCCAAAGAAGAAAGGATAAAGGTAGTAGGAGACTACTCACGAAGCAAATGTAGCAGGTGATGTGTTACAAAATGATTTGATTATTGCATTAGATAATAATGGTGATTACTTGGTAGTAGATTCAGTGGATTCATGTCATGCTACAGCCCATAGGAAATTCTTTCATGATTATGTTCCAGGTGATTTTGGACGTGTTTTATTGGGGAATGAGGAACCATGTAAAATTGTTGGAATGGGTAAGGTACATATTAAGTTAAATAGTAGAAATGAATGGCTTCTAAAATATGTAAGGCATATTCCTACTATGAAAAAAAATATAATCTTAATAGGGAAGTTGGGAGATAAAGGTTGTTTGTCTACATTTGGAAAAAGGTGGTGGAAGATCACTAAAGGAGCACTAGTAATAGCAAAAGGAGATATATTAGGTATGCTATATTTATGTGCTTATAATACTAATTATTCTATCTCTATAGCTTCCACAGAAACAGGTGCAACATTGTGGAATCATAGGCTTGGCTACATAAGTGAGAAGGGGATGCAGATTCTTCACTTAAGAAGGGGATGCCTATATGAAGCATGTAAGTTTGGAATTCTGTGAGAACTGTGTTTAAGGAAAACATAAAAGAGTTAGATTTCTCAGGGATGGGAAACAAAAGAAGAGTGAAAAGTTAGAGCTTGTGCATATAGATGTATGGGGGGATACTTCAGTAAAATCTCTTCATGGATCTCGCTATTATGTTACTTTTATTGATGATGCAACTCGAAATACTTGGTTTTATTGCATTAGACACAAATTTGATGTGTTTTCTACTTTTAAGATGTGGAAAAATTTGGTGGAGAATGAGATAGGGAAACGATTGAAGTGTCTCAGATATGATAATGGAGGTGAATACTGCAATAAGGAGTTTTATAGTTACTATTCATACCATGGGATTCGTAGAGATAAAAAAGTCCCAGGAACACCACAAGAGAATGGTGTTTCAGAAAGGATGAATAGGATGAACATAGAGTGTGCAAGGTGTATGATATTGCATGAAAGGTTTCCCTTACAGTTTTGGGTTGATGCTATATATATTGTTGTTTATTTAATAAACATATATCCTTTAAGCACTTTGGATGGAGGGATTCCAGAGGAGGCATGGACATGTAAAAAGGTAAACTACTCATTTCTGAGAACTTTTAGTTGTGAAGCATTTGTCCTTATTGATAAAGAAAATAGAACAAAGCTTGAGGCTAAATCCAAGAAATGTAACTTTATTGGATACGAAGTTGATGATTTTGGTTATTGCTTATGGTATTATGAAAATTAAAAAATCATTAGGAGTAGAGATGTAGTATTCAATGAAAAGGTTATGTACAAATACCAGTTGCATGAAAATAAAGAGTAAAAGGAAAACACAGAATACATGTACAGTGCTTGATGAAATCAAAGAAAATGAAGTTCCAAAGGTACCAAAAAATCAAGAACAATATGAGGTATCTCAAAATCCTTTAAGTGTAAGAATATCTACCAAGTTAAGTAGACCCCTGAGTTATTCTCTCCATTGTATTATTTATTGATGATTGATTCTAGTGAGCCAGAATGCTATGAAGAAACAATATAGGTGGAAACTAGAAAGAAGTGGGAGCACGGTATGAATGAGGAGATGGACTCATTGGTAAGAAATGAGACTTGGGATTTGGTTGAGTTGTCTACCGATTAAAGAGAATTGTAGAGTAAATGGGTTTATAGTTTGAAGGAAGAATATGGAGGCAAGAAGCGGTACAAGGATAGACTTGTTGTAAAGGGGTTTGCACAAAAGAAATGTATATAGTTTGATGAAATATTTTCTCCTATTGTTAAAATGAATTCAATTAGAACTATTTTAGTGGTGGTAGAAGATTTTCATCTTGAAAAGTTAGATTTAAAAACAACATTTCTCCATGGGGATTTGGCGAAAGAGATTTATATGCAGAAGCCACAGGGGTATGAGGTCAAAGGGAAGGATAATTTGGTTCATAGGTTGAAGAAGAGCTTGTATGGCCTCAAGCAAGCTCCAAGGAAGTGGTATTTAAAATTTGATATGTTTATGACAGAACAAGGTTATAGTAGATACCATTCTAAACACCGTTCTTATTTCAAGAGGCTAGATAATGGAATATATACTATCTTGTTATTGTATGTGGATTACATGCTTGCTGTAGGGTCTAACATGTAGGATATAAATGCGCTCTAAAGGAAACTAGCTAAATCATTTGTGATCATGGGTTTGGGTGCTGCAAAGCAAATCCTTGGTATGAGAATAACTAGAGACAGGAAAAATCACAAATTGACATTGTCTCAAGGTGAGTACATAGAAAAGGTGTTGGAGAGTTTTAGAATGTAGAATGAAAAACCAGTTAGAACACCTTTGGCCAACCATTTCAAACTAAGTAAGGAGATGTGTCCCAAGGTACAGGAAGAGATAGAATACATGTCCAAGGTTCCCTATTCATTAGCAGTTGACATCTTAATGTATGCCATGGTGTGCACAAGACCAGGTATTGCACATGCAGTGGGATTTGTGAGAAGGTATATGAAAAATCAAGGTAAAGAGAATCAGAAAGCAATATAGTGGATTCTCGGGTATTTGAGAGGTACCACTTCTCATGCATTGTGTTTTGGAGGTTTAGACATTGTTCTACATGGATATGTTGATTCATATATGGAAGGTGATCAAGTCAACACGAGGAGCACCATAGGGTATGTTTTTACTGTAGGTGGAACAACAATAAGTTGGATTTCAGAACTGCAAAAGGTCATTTCACTTTCAACAACAGAAGAAAATTATGTTGCTACTACAAAGGCTAGTAAAGAGATGATTTGGTTGCAGAGGTTCATGTAGGAATTGGGTAATAATAAGGAGAATATCAGGTTTTATAATGAAAACCAGAGTGCCATTCATATTGAAAAGAACTCAATCTTTTATTCAAATACTAAACATAAACCACTTAAGTACTATTTCATAAGATATGTCCTGGAAGATGAACTATTAAAGTTGGAAAATATACATACTATCCAGAATCCTACAAACAAGTTGACAAAGGTAGTAACTAGAGAGAAACTGAGTTCCCTATCAATTTCAGCTGGCCTTCATGCATGAAAGTGAAGAAAATAAATTTTCCAATTCCAAGGTTCATAGCATAGTCCAACAACGATGGAGTTGTTGTGATCAGTCTCCAAGTGGGAGATTGTTGGTTGTGGAGCATGATCTTTCATATTCAAAGATTTTATTGTTTAGTCATGTTTGTACCCGATTTTTACTTTACATTTATCCCAATAGGGGGGTTCAGGATGACATCGTCCCCCTGTAGTGGTCCGTTTGGAACCATTCCCCTCAGAGGGGGTTCATGGGGCCAATGGGCACCTAGAACAATTTTTTGGGATGTTTGTTGGCTAACACTTTATGGGACCATGGTATTGGGTGACCCATGGTAATTTCGCTATAAAGGAAAGAATTGCAATAAAGTTGTTTATTGTATTGTAGCATTGCAAAATTAATCTCTGTGATTGTGTGAGAGAGATCGTGAGACAGTGAGAAGGAAGTGTAGCAAGGTTGTTGCAGGTTGTATCCCTTCATTTTGTTGGATAAAATACTAATAAAGGAATGGCAGTTTCTGTGTGGATGTATCCCATCTTGGGTGAACCACATTTGATTTGTGTCTTTCTTGTAATGTGTTTTAATATTTACATCTTGTTTATTGTTTATTGTTATTTCTCTGCAATCTTATTTTCTAACAGTTAACCATACAATTACAATTAAGGTCCTATCTAACCATACAATTACAATTAAGGTCCTATCTAACCATACAATTACAACTAAGGTCCTAGATAACCAATAAAGAAAATACAAATATAATAATATAAATTTAATGTCACAATATCCAGGGATTAACATACCACTTCCCTTCAAACAAGTGTTGTCGTCAACACTTGATTAATTGTGGATGTTTTTTCATGAAGAACTCATCTTCCCATGTCACTTCTTGTATTAGAAATTTATTCCATTTGATAGGTACTTATTAATTTATCAATTTCACAGTTTCTTGATCCATGTTTCAAGGATTATTCCAGGTTCTAGTATGACTTTTACTTCCTCAATAATCTCTGGTAAAATATTTTGAACTCTAACCTTGTTGCCAATTTATTTTTTTAGGAAAGAAACATGGAATACTATATGTACATGTAAAAATGGAGGAAAATATAATTTGTAATCCATACTTCCAATCCTTCTCAACACCTTATAGGGACCATGGTTGTTAGATGCTAATTTATTGTCCTTTCTTGAGGGACATTTGTTTATATATTTGTAGCCTAAAAAATACCGAATCTACCACTTCAAATGTTTTCACTATGGTGTTGATATCATTGTTGTTTCATCTTGTTTTCTGCTACATTCAAAATGCCTTTATATAGTTGGAGAAGCCTCTTTATGGTGTTCAATGGTATCCTCCACTACTTGAACCTTAGCTTTGTTTTTCAAGGATGATGTGATGGATGGAAGATGATAGCCATAAAGTACCATAAATGATGACATTTTTTTATGAAGTATGAAAGGATGTGTTGTAACACCATTCTACCAATGGAAAAAATTGAGCCATTGTGTTTGTTTCTCATATGGAAAGAAACAAATATACCCTTCTATACATTTATTTACAATCTCATTTTTCCTGTCGAATTGAGGATGGTAAGAGGAGTCATGATATAATTGAATACCCAAACAAGAAAAAATTTCCTTCCAAAAATTACCAATGAAAATTGTATCTCTATTACTTATAATAATCTTAGGTATTTCATGTATCTTCTAAACTATTTCCATGAAATATGAGGCTATTTCTTGCTTTATAAGGATGAGAAAGAGAGAATAAATGAGCATACTTTGTGAGTCAAACTACCACTACCGTCATTGCATTATTTCCTTTAAAATTTTGTAGACGTATGATAAAATCCATCAAGACCTATTCCCAACATTGAATTCATATGGCTAATAGTTGTACAAGACTTGGTGTCTTGATTATCTCTACCTTACTATATTGGCAAACCAAAAATTTTACTATAATATTTTAGACATCAGCTTTATGACCTTACCATAAAAATTCCTTCTTGATCATGTGGTAATCAATAAATTTAAATTTCCTCCTATAGGAGAAGTGTGAAATTCCAAAAGAAGCTTTTGTTTGAGTTGGGAATTACAACATAAATATAAGTGATCTAGGTAACACAATGGATTATTCTTCCACAAAAATGTATCTAATGCACTAGGTTAATCTTGTAGTTGTTGAAATATATTGCATGCCTTCTGATCTTGCTTCCATTCCATCCTTTCTTCATCCACCCAATTAGATTCAAGAATGGAAATAGAACATACTAATCCTTTGATGTCTTCTTATTTCTTTGCAAGTGCATCTACCACCACAATTTGTTTTCCTTTTTGTAGATAATCTCAAATTCATATCCCAACATCTTCTTAACCCATTTTTGTTTCTCTTATAAAGATAATTTCTGTTCCAAAAATTACTTAATACTATCATGATTTGTTCTTACTTTGAAGTGTCTTCCTATTAGGTAAGGGTGCCACTCTTAACTACATGCAGTGTGACCAACATTTCCTTTTCAGAATTTAGTTGTGAAAGTTTTTTTCTTTGAGTTGGAAACTTTTGAATACAATGGGTATTCTTTATTGAATTAAAACTATACCAATTCCATTCCCTAAGGAATCACATTCCACAACAAATGTTTTCTTCAAGTCAAGTGTGGCTCACACAGGTGTTATACACATAGGCGCTTTAATTTTTCAAAAATATTTGCTTGCTTCACAAGTCTAATAAAATGCCTCCTTTTTAATAGCATTGTTAGAGGTGCTTCAATTTTACCATAATTCTTATTGAAGTTATGGTAATATCTTATCAATCCTAAGAATACTCTATGATTCTTCAAGATTTTGGGAATTGGCCATTGGATTATATATTTAATTTCTTAGGGTCCACTTTGACACCTTTATGAGATACGATATGACTCAAACATTCCACTTCATAAACCCTAAAGGAACACTTAGAAGGTTTGGCATATATTTGTTTCTCCTCCAATAGTTTTAAGACCATGTCAACACGTTGTATATTCTCTTCCCAATATTTTCTATATATTAGTATATCATGAAAAAATACTAACACAAATTTGCTAAGGAAATGTTTAAAAATATAAGTCCTCAATATTTTATATGTGGAGGGTGCATCCGTAATTCCAAATGGAATCACCAAAAATTCATTACCTTCATGTGTTTAAAAGACTATTTTGGGAATATCTTCTTGCCTCATTTTGATATAATGATATCTTGAACAAAGATCCAACTTGGTAAATAAACTATCTCCTTGTAATCCATATAATAGTTCATCAAGGATAGGAATATAAAACTTATCATTAATGGTTATATTGTCAAGCTCTCTATAATCTAGACACATGTTCCATGAACCTTCCTTTTTATGAACCATAATCATAGTGTTGAATGATGCTAGCACCTTAAATTTCTAGAATCATATTCTCAATGTCACTCTTTTATGCATATGGGTACTTGTAAGGTATAATGTTAGGTGGAACATTTCTTGATTGCAAGAGAATCACATGTTTATGATCTCTATTAGATGGAATAAATTTAGGGGTCTCTCCAAATACCTTGGAATGGTCATTAATTCTTTGTAGATCCATTGGAATAGAGGGTATAGATGCTTGGACATCTAGTTACCATAATTGTGAAATTACACAATGGTGTCCCTTTTTTAGAAAAAAATTCATGTTGTTAAAGCTTATCACTTTAAAGGGTTTCCATGGAATACCTTTGAGTACAATTTCCTTGCCTTATGAGGAGAATATAATGAAAATAAATTAAAAATTAAGATCCATTGTTCCCATTGATTGTAACCATTGGACCCTGATACATGTTATACCCAAATCCTGTCACCACCATGTGATAAGACCTTTGACTTACATGTTTTCCCTTAATCCCAAAACTTAGAGTGGAAACCCCATATTGTTTGTCAATTCCACATGAAAATACTCAGCATCATGCTTTCCCTGTGAACCATGAGCGGTACCTTGCTCGCACCGCCTGCTTCCTGTTTACCATAAGTGGTGCCACATCCTGTGGCCTTTTGTCCATAAGCATTTCTCATCTAAACCGCTCTGTCATAAGAGGAGAAAAGCGGTACCCTGGGTAAAATGGGAAAAAGAGAAGTTTCTCGAGGCTTCTAAATCATGAGCCTCATGTCCTCCCTTATCCCTATCATTGTGGGTCATTTGAGCTCGAGATCCCCCATTATCGGATCTTAGAGGCCACCTCATCCACAAATATCTCAAACATTCCTATCCATTGAGCCTTATAAATACAAGCTCATGTCCCTGGTTGAGGGGGAGAACTATTGAGGTATTGTTATGTTGTTGAATTGACCACTTGGCCCAAGCATAGAGAGCAAAGTTGGAGCTTATGGGGATGAAGTGTTTGTCTCATGGAGATGCATGTCGACACTAAGGCTTAATTGGTTGTAAACTTCTCCATTCATCTTAATGCAAAGATGATTTCCGTCCCACATTATTGTTGTTTTGATTTTGCATGTACATGTTGTTAGCTTCCTTAGTCACTAACATGGATAAGTAGATGATGTTCTAGTAGCTTTGATGTGTTTGCATGTTTGATCTAGTTGCAGGTACACAGGTTCACTATCGAAGCAACATTCCAGGTGTCTACGACATCTAGGGAGGGTCTTCATCCTTTGTCGTTCACTCATTTGTTCTGGATCTGAACCATTCAAACCAGAGGAACAACTTCTGTCTGTAGAAGGTGAAATATTTCTAGTTACAAATCTGGTGACTTTGCTGAGGAATAGATACGTGTATCAGTTGATCTGATCTTCCTCAGTTCTTCAACTCTTGTCTGAATCCAGGCTCCATATCCTACTCACTTCAGTCAGATCTGCTATCTGACTCAGTGTATTTTGGTGTGAAACTTCCAGATCTGCCTAGATCTGAATTATTTCAACCTTTTATGCTCTCTTTTATTCTCAATCTATTAGTTTTTACCTTGATCTGATTTTTTTCTAACTTGGTCTGTCCTTCTCCTTTGTGTTTTGGATTTATACAGGGAACCACTCTTATGCTATTGGTGAGAAGTGGTGCCACCACCTGAACCCTGTTAGCAGTGTGCGGTGCCACTGCCTGAGTCCTGTTATCTAGAAGTGGTGCTAGGCTAGAACCGCTCTGTCAAGACCCCTCCAATGCGGTGCCAGGTAGGCCTTATTCCAAGACCACTTTTTTCTCATTTTTTGCAAAAAAAATTGAGTTTATTTGCTTTCATCCCTGTACTGTCGAGCTTGTGTGTTAGAATATGATGCTTGTGGTTTGAAATTTTGTGGTAAAATGTTGGTTTGTTTGAAGAATCCAAAAGCTATATTGGGCTTGTTGATTGTCCATTTTCTTCCGTGCTTGTTGGTTGTATTTGTGAAAGGATTTATTTTTTGAAAGCTTAGGTGGTAGAGAGATCTCTTTTATTTCTGTTACATAGAATGAAAGAAAAACATTTAATTAGCATCTTGATTTCATTTTTTTTTCCATAGGAGACTTCTTTTTGCTTGTTTTAAAAAGATTTTTTTTTACTGAGATTAGGTCATTATCATTAGCGAGCATAAGACATTGGATCTCTGATTGGCCTCACAAGCTTTCAGGTCCTCTATGTTCTTTTGTCTCTTTTGCATTTACACTATCTCATCAAAATAAAAAATATTGTAGTTTTAAGTTAGATCTATCTATGCTTTAAGAAAAATAAAAAAAATAGAGTGCGTATGCATATAGTGTGCTGCTTGTTTTTCTTTTAAGAAAAGAGATTCCTTCCCTTTTGACTGCTTTCAGAAAAGAGAAATGAGTTTGGAAAGTGCTGCTTGTATTTGATTTTGTGTTCAAGATTGTTGTTTGGGAATATTTTTGGTTTTGAAGAAAAATAAAATACTCTCTTTCCCTCTCGTAGGTAGGCATACCGAACGGTAAAGTGAAATATTTGTATATGCATATTGCATGGTTTTACTTTTTCTATCAAAACTCCATGCATTCACCTAACCGTCCACTTTAAAATTAATGGTAGTTATAGGTTAAAAGTTACATAGCAATTTTAATGATAGGTTAGAGTCGTGTTCGGGCATCATTAAGCGTAGGAGCTGTCGTTACTCATCCACATTACATCACGGGACTCGCGCGGTTCTTCCACGTACCGTCGGTATATCGAACGACCTTTCACGTACCCTTGAGGTATATAGAAAGGTACTTCACATACTCGATTGTATAGCGGAAGGCCCCTTGTGTACGGTTATGCATTAGACAACACTACTACTGATTTGAGCTGCCACGTACCTTACGTATATCGGTAGACCCCACTAGGATACCTTATCCATCTGAGGAAAGCCATTTGGCCATATTTCTTGGAGCCATACACCGAAAACAACATTCGAGGAGATTACTACACACGTACCCTTAAGGTATATCATGAGTGGCACCTTCTTGACAATCATGGTGAGAGACTTGACTATTTGAACCCCTCCTGTCATTTTAAGTTTGCTTGTTTGACCTACAGCTTGAGTATGGAAATTTTTGGTGTGTTTTCTAGTTTTTTCAGACCCTAGGTTAGATAGGAACTGTACAAACTGGCTGAGCTAAGACAGTCCATAAGAGTACGGGGCTTGCCACTTGATTTTATTCCTAGTTTAGGAGAAAATCCAATGGAAGCTATTGACTAAGGAGCTGCTACCACCTCCCAAGTGGGAGATAATGTGGTTACAGAAAGTGGAGGACCATATCCTTCACACTCACCTCCCTTGGTCCAACAACCTTCTTGGGGTAATACTTCATTCCATTCTCCCACAGAAGGTCATGTTGATGATACTACTCGTTTGGATTATGGTCCCAATGCTCCATTTTGGGATACCTCTATAGGACAGGCCATTGCCTCATTTGGCACCTGTTTAAACTTTTTTGAAGAAGTTTCTCCAGAGGAAGAAGAACATAGACAATACCACATAGCCATTCTCCTTGCATAGGAGATTGAAAGGAAAATAGATGACATATTGGGCACACCACCATCACATTCCATAGTTGTTCCCGTGGGATATCGTTCACTTGCTGATTCTATGAGACCCATTGAACCGATTATATATCACACAGTAACACCACACAACCCAGGTTAAACTACCAACCCCACCACATCCCATATTATGTCTGTTCCCAATCCTCCTGGGTCTTCTGCACTTGGGGCCCAACCTTCAATTCTCGTTTCGTCATTACCTTCTAGTGCCAAGGGGAAACCCCCAGGAAGACCTATGTTATCTGTCACCAAAATTGTATCTAGTCAAGAACAAACCTCTGGTATAGAACAATCTATAGTTTATGTCCCTCCCACCCACAGTAATGTGGTTATTCCCCCATATAGTTCAAGTCATCCCTTGGCGGCACAACCTGTAACCAATAAAGCCTCTTGGGGTTATGGTTATACAGCAAATCAAATACCTATAGGGACATTAATTATCCACCTAATCCTATAGGAATGCCTTATGGTGGAATTCCATATCCTTGTAATACTTTCACACCATGGGGGAAACCTAACTGGTCCTACGTGCCAGCTATAGGGGGGATACCCATACATGCTGCGGGAGGTGCCGGAGGACTGCCTTATGGAGTTCCCCCCCCTGGGGGGCCTAATGGTCTTGGTGGTCCTGGGGTCCTGGTGGATTCCCCCCTAATGGCCTTGGAGGGTCTGGTGGCCCTCCTCCTAGTGGTTTTGGAGGCTCTGGAGGTTTACCTCCTAGAGGCCCTGGAGGGTTTGGTGGTATGCCTCTTGGTGGTCCCAGTGGTCTTGGTGATCCCAATGGTCCTAGTGGTCCCAGAGGCCCTAATGGTCCTAATGGTCCCGATCCCAGAAATCAACCCCCTGCGGGTGGATTTTTCAGTAGTTCTTCATCGCAACAACCTTTCTATCAGTCTACTTACGGTCCTACCGGTAATTATATGCCATATCAATATTACCAGTATGTGTAACCTAACCGTCAGTTACCTTTCCTAGAAACTTTGGACTTTCCTGACTTGTCCAAGTTGATTAATGATCCCATTCGACACAATCCCTTGTGTCCTCCCATTTTGGTAAAGTTACCATCGAACATTCCAAAGTTCGATGGGAAGCAGGGAGATGATTCGAAAAAAAATGTCACGAGATTCCATCTGTGGTGTTATTCAAACTACCTCATGGATGATTTAGTTTGGGTAAGACTCTTTCAACGAAATTTGACTAATACAGCCGTGAAGTGGTACATTGAACTTCCACAACATTCATTTGTGGATTTTGGTTCCTTGGAAACTGTGTTTCTTACACACTTTTATCTCCCTATCCGTTATGAAATAGGTACTAATATCTTAACTTCTCTATGACAGAACACCTCCACCCACATATCCGATCATATCCATGAGTGGAGAAGGTGGAGAAGGCTTATTAAGGCCCCTATTCCGGATCAGTTATTAGCTGATTGGTTTACCAAATATTTGTTGCCTCCAATTGGTCGAGATGTGGCTATGGGCGGTGCAGTTATTGAAGAGCAAGCCATTAGTCAAGCCCAGTATCTAGACATGGTCTATTCCCAGTATGGAACTCTCTATGACTTGATTCCTCAAGCTCCTTGCCCAAGCACCGATCCCGCAAAGCCACTAGCAGAAGTAACTGTTGATGGGATTGCTGGTTTAATCCAGTCTCCTTTAGCAGCGAAACCTGCCAAGCAACCCCAGACTACCACCCCTACTCCTTCGACTCCTAAGGTTTCCGCTGAGGTCAATTATATTCAAAGTACTCAAACCTCGAGCAATAATAAAAAGAAGGGTAAAAATAAGAAACCTGGAAACCAACAGGAGAATCCAAGACCAACCAACAATGATAACGATAAAGGGAAAAGAAAGGAAAATTATCAATGTCTGCTATGTGGAGGTGACCATTTCAAAAAAGAGTGTCCCTGTTGAGATGAAATATCTTGGTTTTTGAAATCAAATTCTACACTGCAGTTCTCACAGATCCTTTTCCCTCTCAAAAAAAACTAATAGACCACATGTCTAATCAGGGAAACTCTAGTTCATCAGAGGAAATTTGTATGATGTCCTCAGATACCATTAGTCTGCAAACTCGAATTCAAAATTATGACAAACCTGTAGACAAGAAAGAAGACCATTCTTCTTCAGGGAAGGCTCCCTCTACTGGTTCTCCCGAATTCTCATCTACTGTCCCCCTAACCATCGAGAAGCCTACTCTCGATATGATTTTGCGTCCACCCAAGAGTACTCTTAGGAAGGCTATTTTTAACCCTATTGCTCGATCTGCTCCATTTTATAATGTAGTTGAAGATCTCGCTCAGGAACCTTATGCAATGTCTACCTTAGAAGAACTCCAAAGTTGTCCTATATAACACAAAAATCTGTTAACGACATTGGGATCTTTAGACTCGGATAATATTAATTTGATTCATTTCAATATTGAGAACTATAAGTCTATGCTACCTCATAAACTTGCTTTTAAAATCATTGCGAAAGTAGTTGGAAATAAGGTATTTAGAATGGTACTAGATGAAGGAGCTTCGACCTTGGTTTTTTCCCTGTCTTGTTGGAAAGCTCTTGGCTCTCCTGAGCTTGTAACATCACCTACGACTCTAAAAGCCTTTGATGGATGAGGTCTCTAGCCCTGTGGTCTCATATCATCCCTTGCAGTCGAGCTTGGGGGAAAAACTATTTCTATTCAAGTAGAGGTGGTAGATGCCCCATTAGATTACAACCTCCTTCAAGGAAGAAATTGGTTTTATGCCATGACTACTGTTGCTTCGACAATATTTTGAATAGTCCAATTTCCACATCTAGGGAGAATTGTTACCATTGACTAGCTTGATTTCTGTACGCTCGATGTTACTACCTCTACAGCTAATAACATCCCCATGTTAGGCCAGTCCCCTCCTCCTTACTAGTTGATTGGGGTAGGCATGTTGAAGGACTCATTCCTTATGGGGATTTTTCCATCCACTCCTCCTAACATCGATACAACGATAGTCCATATGATTGCATCATTTGATTGTGAGCCCAAGGGAAAAAAAATTGTTGAGTCCACCTCATTGAGTCCATAGGAAGAAATGTACAACACCATTCAAACCCTTTTCGATGATCACACCAATGACCTTCATTTGGTGGCTTCAGATCCTTACCACCTGCCTTACTGGTTAGAACCATCTCTTCCCGTTCTATATTATCTCTCTGAGACTTTTCCTTTCAACGAGTCCATTATGGAGATTATGAATACGAATGAGTCCATTTGGGAGGATCATCATCATAGATCCCTGTTCCTCCCCAACACCAGTTTGGTTAACCATGATTATGCATCCCTGTTCCTGCTGATATTGTCAACGTACCCCAAAGTCCCATATTGTTGCAAGACACAGATTCTGAAGGAAACCTTTGCAACATTACTCAGACGAATCTGATTGACATATCAGCCAAGCCTGGTACCATCGAGCATGTTCATGTTGGGTAGAACTGCTCGGCAGATGAATCTAAAGCATATAAGGCACTTTTCAAAGAATTCTGTGATATTTTTTCCTAGTCCTATGAAGAAATGCCGGGGATTGACCCATCCATTGTGGTCCACGATATTAAAACCTATCCCACGACTAAACCTGTCAGGAAAAAAAATAAGGCAAGTCCATCCATGGAAGGTCGCAACTATTAAAGCCAAAATAGAGAACCTTCTCAAAGATGGGTTTATTTATCTCATACCCCTGACAGAATGGGTATCGAACATTGTCCCTATCAATAAAAAGTAGGGCACCATTAGAGTCTGTATTGAATTTAGGGATTTGAATAAATCTTGTCCCAAGGACAACTTTCCTACTTTGCACATCGATCAGATTATCGACAACTGTGCTGGAAGTGTCACCTTTTCATTCATGGATGGCGTCTCTGGCTATAATCAGATTGAGATATTACACTCTGATCAGCACAAGATGACATTCATTTTCCCATGGGGAACCTTTGCGTATAGGAAGTTACCTTTTGGATTGAAAAATGCTGGAGCCACTTTCTAGCGTGTGGTGTCCTATGCATTTCACGATATTAAACATATTGTTGATCCGTACCTTGATGACCTCCCTGCTCATTCACAGCGATGGGAGGACCACCTTGGTCATCTTAGAGATATTTTCCTGAGATGCCATCATTATAATATATGGCTCAATCCGCATAAATGTGTTTTTTGCATTGAGACGGGATGTCTGTTAGGTTTTGTGGTCTCTAAAGATGGCATCTGGATAGACCCTTTGAAAATTGCCACCATTTTAGCTCTACCAGCCCCAACTAATCTCCTTGAAATCCAAAGTTTGCAAGGGAAGGAAAACTTTCTTTGCCGTTTCATGTGTAATTTTGTAGAGAAAACACACAGTTATATGTGTCTCCTCAAGAAGGACACTCTGTTCTTCTGGGATGACCAAGCCCAACGTGCCTTTGATAATCTCAAACATGCTCTGACTCATTCACCCGTGATACACCCGTCGGATTATTCAAAGGAATTTCTCTTGTAACTTGTTGCCTCTGCTACTACCATCGCTATGGTTTTGGTGCAGGAAAATCCCAATGGTCAGGAGCACATGATTTACTATGCTAGGAAGAATCTTATGTATTCTGAAACCTGATATTCATGTGTGGATAAGTTAGCATTAGCTATGGTCATTGCTGTACAAAAATTTTGTCACTACATTTTGCTCGCACAACCATTTTATTGGCAGACCAGAACCCTATGTATTACATCCTGACTCGTCAGGTGCTCGGGGGCAAGTACTCTTGATGGATAGTCATACTGCAGGAGTTTGATCTAGAATTTTCCAAATCCACATCAAAGAAATCCTTGGTTTTTGCCAAGTTCATGTGTGATATTCCCGATGCTGCGATGGAATATGATCCCAGTGATTCATTTCCCAATTAATTTTTGTTCCTGATCAGCACTACCAATCCATGGCATTGAGATTTGCTTATTGATCTCCAAACACAATGATTTCATCCAAATCTATCCTGTGACGATCATCGCCGTATCCGTCACCACGCGAAATACTACCTCATCCTAAATGATACCTTGTATAGACATGGGATTGATTCTATTCTCCAGAAATGCCTCACCCATGAGGAGGATGAACATGTGTTTAATGATTGCCACTCTGGAGCATGTGGCGGTCATTTATTTGGGATGGCTACAGCCCAGAAAATCCTTCACGTAGGCTATTTCTGGCCTTCAGTCTTCAAAGACTGTCATGAGGCTATTAAGAAATGCCCACCTTGTCAACATTTTTATCCCAAAAAGTGCACTCATCTTGTTCCACTACACCCCTTCATTGTCATTGGCCCATTTTCCAAATGGGGGATTGGATTTATGCATTGTAAGCCGACCTTAGCCGGGGGCATGGTTACATCATCGTAGTGATTGACTATTTTACAAAATGGGCTGAGGCCATGCCTACATATGCAGAAGATGGTAAGATTGCTTCTCTCTTCTTGTTCAATCATATCATAGCTATATTTGGAGTCTCGCAGTCCATTGTTACTGATCACAGATCACATTTCGGTAATCAAATGATGGAGGAACTGAGTGCCACGCTAGGTTTTCACCATGAAAACTCTACGTCATATTATCCATAAGCTAATGGTCAGGTAGAGGCCATTAACAAAGTTTTGAAAACTATACTTCATCGGATGGTTAGAGATCATAAATCCAACTGGCACCACATTCTTTTCTTCACCCTTTGGGCTTATAGGACTTTGGTGAAAACAGCTACTGGTTTCACACCTTTCCAGCTTGTCTATGGACTCGAAGCTGTCTTACCAATTCAATGTCAGATTCCATCTTTACAACTTGTTGTTGAACTTCTCCTAGACACTTTTGCAGAGGAAGAAATATTTTTGTACTTGAATAACCTTGACGAGACTCAGAGAGATGCTTCCTTGGCTAATGAGGCACATAAGAAACGCGTCAAAGTGCGGTATGATAAATCTGTCCAACCTCGTTCCTTTAATGAGGGTGACCTAGTTTTGACTTACGACCAGATATATGACAAACTAGGGAAAGGAAAGTTTGAGTCCATGTGGTATGGTCCTTTTGTCATTTCTAAAGTTTTCGAGAAATGGGCCTATGAGCTTGTTGACTACGATGGAATCCCTTTAGGGAAACCTCATAATGGGTTGTACCTAAAGAGGTACTATGCCTAGGTATTTCTTGGATAGTATCTTGTATATATGTATATTGCTTGAATTTTAGTGTGCTTTTAGTATTTTCAATATGGTTTTGAGTTTAGTGTCTACATCTGTTTATACCATGTTTTGGTCATGCATAACAGATGGTTTTCTATGGCTTCGCTGATGGTGCTTGCCACCACACCTTGAATCTCGCCTCAGTTGCTTGGGTCCTCTATTCCCCGGCTGAAGATTTGGTCAGTTCAGGAGTGGTTTGTATTGGTCCCGCTACCAACAACATTGCCGAGTATCGAGAATTTATAGGTCTTCTGACTGAAGCTTCCTCCCAATATGTTCACAATCTGGTAGTCTTGATGGACTCACAACTCGTGGTTTGTCATCTAAACCATGTCTACACCATTATAATTCCTATACTTCTCCAACTCTTCCAGAGGGTATGGTGGTTAGAAAGGTCATTTGAAACCATTACTTATAGGCATATCCCTAGGGAACATAATTTCGTTGCTGACTCATTAGCTAATTACATCCTAGATTGGCATATTTCCCATTCATGAGGTTGAAATCAAACATGGTTCATTGTAAATAACAATTAAAGACACATAAAACTCATGTAAAATACATTCACCATTTGAGACATATAAACACCAGGTAAAAGTTTGTATATATATATATATATATATATA